>OZ005735.1:32544168-33144168 GCA_963930755.1 Eudasyphora cyanicolor | reverse complement strand
CAGCTTATGCACGTTCACGTTCGTCTGTCATGCCATATATAAATATGGCTCGTTGGCTGACATTGGCCATGCTTAAGACTTTGGCATAGTATTTTTTAGAACAGATTTGTTTCTGGTCCACAATCAGAAGGACTTCTTTCACACCATTGGTAGTGCTGCTTTGATGTTTATCTCTGAATTCTTGAGCGTAAAATAAAGTTTTTTTTTACATATTTATTTAGTGCTAGTTTTCCCAGCTACAGACACTTTGCATTTCATGTCCTTCACTCCGATTTAGTGGCCATCCATCCGTCCGTCTGTCCGGCAGTCATAGACTTCAACGAATGGTCGAATAACTTCAGGACATTTTTAAATGTGGTGATTTTCTTTTGTGGAATTTAAAAAACAAAGTAACCAAATCAACCAAACAATAGACACTTACATGTCCTTCAATGGAGTATTTGTGGGCTGGTCCTCCCGGTAAAGTTAGCAGTTGAATCATTGTTCTCTTGCCCCGGCATACTTTGTGGCATTTTGCTATGTCAGACCAACAGCAAAAAGTGTTAAATAAACAGATCTTTTATGTTGTTTATATAAGAAAAATTCTTTGGATGACAGTGGATTTTAAGATTTTGTTGTTTTGTGATCTTTCTTCCAAAGGGCCATCGTCGTACGGTGTAAAGGATAAAGGCAACGACGGACACGTCGTTTATATTTCTTAGAAAATATAGACGTAGTAAATACATTATGTCCAGACGGAGGTGGGAAATTAATCACAACATCAGCAATAGAAACAATATACGAGTATACGAGTAATGTTAAACAATTTTCTATGGGTGAACATCGACTTCCAGGGGACATAGGTTAGGTTGAAGAGAGGAGACGTTTAACGTCTTATGTCCATGGACATACACTTAAGCCTGTGGTTCGGCCTGTTGTACACTCCTTATTTATGATCTTTTTATACCGCACAAGTTACAGAAAATCGGTACTAGACACGAATTTTCTCAGTATCATTCAGTCATATCCTCCAGGAGACTTAATTAATACTATTCATATACTATTGATGCTTTTACCCACATTATTCCTTTAAGAGGGTTTATAAACCGAAGGAAATATTACTACTATTCACTCAGGGATCATTAACCCCCAGCAAAGTATATCAACGCCCAATCAAGGGTTTTGACCCTTAGACAGTCGTCGGTGACTCCCAACCTAGGATTACTAAACCTCCACCAAGTCTGATGGGCAGTCAGTGTTCATGGAAGCAATTAACATCCATCATCTTACTCGTATCATTGTCATTATTGATCCTCCAATACATTTAATAAAATTACAATGCAGTTAAGGTTCACTGACGGCAAGTCAATGCTCTATGAATACAATTCAATGGTCACGAACTCCCAATCAACGGTCACTGACTCCCCGGAAAGGGACACTGGTCATTGATCCCCAGTCAGAAGTCATTGACCCTCAGACGAAAGCTAACTACTCAAGACAATGCTTGCTGGAGCAACTTCAACGGAATTCACGACCAGCCAATGGTCATTGAATACCAGTCATGGATGACCACTCAATAGTCTTTTTGACCAGTCAATGGTCATTTAGGGCCAGTCAATGGTCCTTTATGACCAAACAATTGACACTGATGACAAGTCAGTGGTCATTGATGACAGGTCAATGGTCATTGACAACAACTCAACGGTAATTGATGACCACTCAATGGTCATTGATGACTACTCAATGGTCATTGATGGTCACTCAATGGTCATTGATGGTCACTCAATGGTCATTGATGGTCACTCAATGGTCATTGATGACAAATCAATGGTCATTGATGACCACTCAATGGTCATTGATGACCCGTCAACGGTCATTGACGACCCGTCAATAGTCATTGACGACCCGTCAATGGTCATTGATGACCAGTCATTGGTAATAAATGACCAGTTAAAGGTCATTGATGACCAGTCAATTGTCATTGATGACCACACAATGGTTATTGATGACCAGTCGTTGGTTATAAATGACCAGTTAAAGGTCATTGATGACCATTCAATGGTCATTGATGACCAGTCAATGGTCATTGATGACCAGTCAATGGTCATTGATGACTAGTCAATGGTCATTGATGACCCGTCACTTGTCATTGATGACCAGCCAACTGTCATTGATGACCAGCCAACTGTCATTGATGAACACTCAATGGTCATTGATGACCAGTCAATGGTCATTGATGACCAGTCAATGATCATTGATGACCAGTCAATGGTCATTGATGACCAGTCAATGGTCATTGATGACCAGTCAATGATCATTGATGACCAGTCAATGGTCATTGACGACCCGTCAATAGTCATTGACGACCCGTCAATAGTCATTGACGACCCGTCAATGGTCATTGATGACCAGTCAATGGTCATTGATGACCAGTCAATGGTTGATTTATTAAAAGTCAATGGTAATGACCAGTCAATGGTCATTGATGACCAGACAATGGTCATTGATGACCAGTCAATGGTCATTGATGACCAGTCAATGGTCAATGGTGACCAGTCAATGGTCAATGGTGACCAGTCAATTGTCATTGGTGACCAGTCAATGGTCATTAGTGACAACTCAAAGGTCATTGATGTCTAGTTAAAGGTCATTAATGATCATTTAATGGTAATTTATGACCAGTTAATGGTCGTTAATGACCAGTTAATGGTCACTGATGACCAGTTAGTGGTCATTGATGACCAGTTAATGGTCATTGATGACCACTTAAGTCATTGGTCATTGATGACCACTAAATGGTCATTGATGACCATTTAATTCTCATTGATGACCATTTAATTGTCATGGATGACCATTTGAAGACCAGTCAATGGTCATTGATGTCCAGTCATTGGTAATAAATGACCAGTTAAAGGTCATTGATGACCAGTCAATTGTCATTGATGACCAGCCAACTGTCATTGATGACCAGTCAATGGTCATAGATGACCAGTCAATGGTCATAGATGACCAGTCAATGGTCATTGATGACCAGTCAATGGTCATTGATGACCAGTCAATGGTCATTGATGACCAGTCAATGGTCATTCATGACCCGACAATTGTCATTGATGACCCGTCAATTGTCATTGATGACCAGTCAATGGTCATTGGACCATTGAGTTCTCATTAATGACCATTGTGTGGTCGTTAATTACCATTGAGTGGTCGTCAATGACCATTGACTTTTCATCAATGCTCATTGACTGGTCATCAATGACCATTGACTGGTCTTGAAATGGTCATCTATGACAATTAAATGGTCATCAATGACCATCAAATGGTCATCAGTGACCATTAACTGGTCATCAACGACCATTAACTGGTCATAAATGACCATTAAATGATCACTAATGACCTTTGACTGGTCACCAATGACCTTTGAGTGGTCACCAATGACCATTGACTGGTCATAAATGACCATTAAATGGTCAATGAACATTAAATGGTCATCAATGACCATTAGCTGTGGTCGTCAATGGCCACTAACTGTGGTCGTCAATGGCCACTAACTGTGGTCATAAATGACAATAAAATGGTAATAAATGACCATTAAATGGTCAGCAATGACCATTAACTGGTCATCAATGACCATTAACTGGTCATTAATGACCATTGACTGTCATCAATAACCATTGAGTGGTCACCCATGACCGTTGACTGGTCACCAATGACCATTGACTGGTAACCAATGACCATTGACTGGTCATGGACCATTAACTGTGGTCGTCAATGGCCACTAACTGTGGTCGTCAATGGCCACTAACTGTGGTCATAAATGACAATAAAATGGTAATAAATGACCATTAAATGGTCAGCAATGACCATTAACTGGTCATCAATGACCATTGACTGTCATCAATAACCATTGAGTGGTCACCCATGACCGTTGACTGGTCACCAATGACCGTTGACTGGTCACCAAAGACCATTGACTGGTCATCAATGACCACTGACTGGTCATCAATGACCATTGACTGTCGTCAATGACCATCGACTGGTCATTACCATTGACTTTTCATCACTCAACCATTGGCTGGTCATCAATGACCATTGACTGGTCATCTATGACCATTGACTGGTCATCTATGACCATTGACTGGTCATCTATGACCATTGACTGGTCATCTATGACCATTGACTGGTCATCTATGACCATTGACTGGTCATCTATGACCATTGACTGGTCATCTATGACCATTGACTGGTCATCTATGACCATTGACTGGTCATCTATGACCATTGACTGGTCATCTATGACCATTGACTGGTCATCTATGACCATTGACTGCTCATCAATGACAGTTGGCTGGTCATCAATGAAAATTGATTGGTCATCAATGACCTTTAACTGGTCATTTATAACCAATGACTGGTCATCAATGACCACTTAAGTCATTGGTCATGGATGACCAATAAATGGTCACTGATGACCATTTGATGGTCAATGATGACCATTTAATTGTCATTGATGACCATTTGAAGACCAGTCAATGGTCATTGATGACCATTCATTGGTTATAAATGACCAGTTAAAGGTCATTGATGACCAGCCAACTGTCATTGATGACAAATCAATGGTCATTGATGATGACCAGTCAATGGTCATTGATGACCAGTCGATGGACATTGATGACCAGTCAATGGACATTGATGACCAGTCAATGGACATTGATGACCAGTCAATGGACATTGATGACCAGTCAATGTTCATTGATGAAAAGTCAATAGTTGATTGATGAAAAGTCGATGGTAATGACCAGTCAATGATCATTGATGACCAGTCAATAGTTGATTGATGAAAAGTCGATGGTAATGACCAGTCAATGATCATTGATGACCAGTCAATGGTCATTGATGACCAGTCAATGGTCATTGATGACCAGTCAATGGTCATTGATGACCAGTCAATGGTCATTGGTGACCAGTCAATGGTCATGGGTGACCACTCAATGGTTATTGACAGTCAATGGTCATTAATGACCAATTAATGGTCATTGCTGACCATTTATTGGTCATTTGTTACCTTTTAATGGTCATTTATGACCACAGTTAGTGGCCATTGACGACCACAGTTAGTGGCCATTGACGACCACAGTTAGTGGTCATTGAAGACCACTTAATGTTCATTGACCATTTAATAGTCATGTATGACCAGTTAATGGTCGTTGGTGACCAGTTAATGGTCATTGGTGACCAGTTAATAGTCATTGCTGACCATTTAATGGTCATTAATGACTAGTCAATGGTCATTGATGATCAGTCAATGTTCATTGGTGACCAGTCAATTGCCAATGGTGACCAGTCAATTGTCATTGGTGACCCGTCAATCGTCATTGGTGACACCTCAATTGCCATTGACGACCAGTCAATGGTCATTGGTGACCACTCAATGGTCATTGATGTCTAGTCAAAGGTCATTGATGATCATTTAATGGTCGTTGATGACCAGTTAATGACCATTGATGACCAGTTAATGGTCATTGGTGGCCACTTAAGTCATTGGTCATTGATGACCATTTGATGGTCATTGATGACCATTTAATTGTTATTGATGACCATTTGACGACCACTCAATGGTCATTGATGACCAGTCAATGAGCATTGATGAAAAGTCAGTGGTCATTGACGACCACTCAATGGTCATTAACGACCACATAATGGTCATTGATGACCAGACAATGGTCATCGATCTATGGTGATTGATGACAACTCAATGGTCATTGATGACCAGTCAAAGGCCAGTTAATTAATGGTCATTGACGACCAGTCAATGGTCATTGTTGACCAGTTAATGGTCATTGACGACCCTTCATTGGTCACTGATGATCAATTAATGGTAATTGATGACCAGTCAATGGCCAGTCAATGGAAATTGACGACCAGACAATAGTAATTGACGACCAGTCAATGGTATTTGACGATCAGCCAATGTTCATTGACATCCAGCCAATGATCATTGACATTCAGTCAATCGCTTGATGTCAATGATGACAAGATAATGGTCCTTGATGACCACCCAATGGTAATTAATGACCAGTCACTGGCCATTGACCCACTTACAATAGTTACTGACCCCTATCGATGATTACTCAATGGAGACAATGTCCAGTCAATGGACATTGTCTCCTAATTTATGGTCTATGACCCAATTAATTTTCTTTGATCCCCATTTAATAGCCGTGTTTGAATGTTCTTTAACTCCCTTATAGTGTTCATTAACCCCATTTTTCCTCTTAAGACACAACCATTTCATAGCATTTACTTTTCCATTGTAGCGATATTAAGATGAGCAAAGAACACAACATTTATTTCTCCAAAATATACATGATGCAACAATGCATGTGAACACTAATAAAGTATTTACATATCTTGCTAGTTATTTGAGCAATATTTTATGTTTCCAACGTGTCAGTTAAAATTGAAAAAGAAGCGATATCCTTTCAGCCGAAAACAAAAAATACATATGTCGCGTTTTTTCAATTGTCTGCTTAAGCATGTCCATGCATGTTTCGCTGGCCTCTAATACCGTTGCCAACCATATTCGGGGGCATATTTATCTTTAAATCTGTGACGGCATAAATCACACGCCAAAAGAGGATTTTATTGTTTTTCTTCATTTCGCTCTAACCCAGCAACAGGGACTACCACATGTTATCCTTTGCCAGGTCCTTTGTCTAAACTTCCGGATAAATGAATGAATCCACATCACACACACACTCGCTCCCAAAGTATTCAGTTACTTATACATAAATCTTGATTACGAATATTTTAACTTTTAAATAATTTGAAAATTTGTTGTCTTCACTTTATTTCCGTTCCAATTGCACTTTCGAAGACTTGGGATTTTCCCATTCGTGCTCCTCCTTTCAAGCGATTAAATCACTGCTGTTTGTCGGCTGTTCCCGTCGTTTTCGTTGTTATCCTTTCAATGCTTTTATAATGATGTTCTCCTGCCGTCAACGTCGCCACCGCCACAAAGAGACACATAACCAAATCCACTCATTTGTTTAGGTGGCTGTGTGTTTGTGAGCCCTTTTGTATTGGTCCTGTGCAAATGCGTATGTAAATTGAACGTATGATAAGTTTTTCCGCAACATGTTTTCTTTGAATTACCCAAAATATGGTGTTTATTTTCAATTAAGGATTAGACAGCAACAGAAAATATGTTATAGACTCCACATATACAGTTTGTTTGTCTGTCTGCCGTCGTGCCTGAGCGTGAGTGAAACTTTTCGCCCGAAACTGTTATTCAAAAAGTTTTAATTTAGATGTTTCAACACAGATAAAAATATAATGTAAGCTAGAAAATAAATATTTATTTTAAAGAGGGCAATTCTTTATTTGATGAAGAAAGGATTAAACTCTTGTAAACATACGGAAAATATAAGTTTTAAATGCGGACTTCCCAAATTTTTTTAGACCTTCCAATATCCTTCATGTTGACTACTAAACTTTGTGAATGACCTCGGCTAGCTACCATTGCCGGCAGTCCAGATTCATTTAAGGTTATATTAGCGAAGCTAACTTAATACTATTCAGAGTTTACTCTTATTCAATGGCCGATATTTGATAGTTAACGTCCATTGATTGATTTCCAATCAATTGTAGTTGTCCTAAAGTTAAATGTCCATTGACTCAAGTCCCCGATCAGTTATACCAGACAATGGTCAGAGATATATAACCAATTGTCATAGAAACGCATGTAATAAACTTTGACCCCACAGTAATGGATCTTTGATCGTCAATCAACGACTTTTGGCACCGTAGGCAATAGTCATCGAACCTCAGACAATGATCAGTAACCCCCGATAATGGCTATTTTAATTATGATTGTTTTTTATGAATGGTCATTGACGCTCTGGAAATGTCCCAGTTAATGGTTTTTGACACCCAGTTAATGGTCATTGACCCTTTGTCAATGGTCATTGGCCCTCAGTCAGTAATTAGTTACCTCCAGTCAATGCTGATTTTCCAACAGTCGAAGGTCATCGACCATTAGTCAATGTCAATTGACCACTAGTCTATCAATGGACATTGACGCTCTGCCAATCTCCCCATTTAAGGGTTGTAGATCATTTACCACCCCTCAGTGATCATTAACCCGCAGCCAATAGTTATTAACCTCCAGTAAATGATGATTCACCCCTCTTAAGGTCATCGATGACAACAGACCCCTTAGACATTCAGTGGCATTGTCTTTGGTTCTTAACCAGTAGACACTGATCCCAGTCAGTGTTCAATGACCCTTAGTTCTCATTTACATTCTGCCACCAATCAGTGCTCATTTAATCTAAGTCAAAGGTGATTTGTTCCCAGTCAATGGGAATTCACCATCATTCAATAGTCATGTTCTCCAGCCAGTTAGTGACACCTAGTAAATTGTCTTTGTCCTTCATTCAAAAACGATAGACCTTCAGTAATTTGTCACTGTCTGTCTACCAATAGTCATTGACCCTCAGTCATGTCCGTCATCCTTAGCCCAATGGCCATTGATCATCAGAATGGTCATTAACATTAAATGAGTAATTATCTAAATGTCATTGACACTTCATTAAGGAACATAGACACTTAGCCATTGGTTCCTATTTAATGATCCTCAACCTTATTCAATGTTCATTGATGCTTACTCAATGATCTTTGACTCTTACTCAACAATCATTGACCCCTACTCAACGGCCACGGACCCTTACTCAAAGATCATTGACCCT
Organism: Eudasyphora cyanicolor; assembly: GCA_963930755.1. Classification (NCBI taxonomy): domain Eukaryota; kingdom Metazoa; phylum Arthropoda; class Insecta; order Diptera; family Muscidae; genus Eudasyphora; species Eudasyphora cyanicolor. The sequence continues at coordinate 33,135,439 of OZ005735.1, read as the reverse complement.
TACCCAATAATCATTGACCCTTACTCAATGATTATTGACTCTTAGTCAATGGTCATTGACACTTAGTTCGTAATCTTTGACCCTTACTCCAAGGTCATTGACCTTTACTCAAAGATCATTGACCCTTACTCAATAATCATTGACCCTGACTCAATGATCATTGACCCTTACTCAATGATTATTGACTCTTAGACAATGGTCAGTGACCCTTAGTCAATGGTCAGTTACCCTTAGTCAATGGTCATTGACCCTTAGTCAATGGTCAGTGACCCTTAGTCAATAATCATTGACCCTTACTCAATGATCATTGACCCTTACCCAATAATCATTGACCCTTACTCAATGATTATTGACTCTTAGTCAATGGTCATTGACACTTAGTTAGTAATCTTTGACCCTTACTCCAAGGTTATTGACCTTTACTCAAAGATCATTGACCCTTACTCAATAATCATTGACCCTGACTCAATGATCATTGACCCTTACTCAATGATTATTGACTCTTAGACAATGGTCAGTGACCCTTAGTCAATGGTCAGTGACCCTTAGTCAATGGTCATTGACCCTTAGTCAATGGTCATTGACACTTAGTCAATAATCATTGACCCTTACTTAATGATCATTGACCCTTACTCCAAGGTCATTGACCTTTACTCAAAGATCATTGACCCTTACTCAATAATCATTGACCCTTACTCAATGATCATTGACCCTTACTCAATGATTATTGACTCTTAGTCAATGATCAGTGAACCTTAGTCAATGGTCAGTGACCCTTAGTCAATGGTCATTGACACTTAGTCAATGGTCAGTGACCCTTAGTCAATGGTCAGTGACCCTTAGTCAATGGTCATTAATCTTTAGTCAATGGTCATTGACCCTTAGTCAATGGTCATTAACCTTTAGTCAATGGTCATTGACCCTTAGTCAATGGTCATTGACCCTTAATCAATGGTCATTTACCCTTAGTCAATGGTTATTGACCCTTAGTCAAGGGTCATTGACCCTGTATCAATGGTCATTAACCCTGTATCAATGGTCACTGACCCCTAGTTAGTGGTTATTGACCCTTAGTCAATGATAATTGACCCTCAGTCAACGATAATTGACCGTTACCTAATGGTCTTAGTCTTTAACACTTAGTTCGAAGTCATCGAGTCAAAGTCAATGATAATTGACCTCAGTAGGTGATCCTTGACCACCAGTGAATGATCAGTGAACTGTATTCAGCAGACATTGAACCTCAGGGAACAGTAATTAGGACGTTGTCAATGGCCATTGCCAATCATAATTTACATTCTGTCAATGGTCTCTGGCCCTGGGCTATGGTCTTAGAGCCTTAGTCATCGGTCATTCACACTAAAACAATGGTCAATGGTTTTGACGCTGAGTATTTGTCGATCCATGATAAATGACTGTTAGCGGCCATGGTCACTGACACCCGTCAATGATCATTGGCCAGTGTTTATCTGACAATGATCAGTGCTTCTCCCAGATAGACTTTATATTTAATAAAGTTTCCCGAAATAATCTCATACGTTTCCAAAGCTAAATCTTCTATTAATAATTTTCTAAAACACATAAACTTATCAGATAATTTTTTATTTTTTTTTCAATTTTCCCTTTCATTTTATTTATCTCCTGCCCACAACTAAAAGTAAAACTATTGCCAAATAAATCCAACCATCTTGCAACAATATTTTCTAATGAACCAAATGGTCGGTCATCCTATCTATCCATTGATGCTATCACGCCAGCCAGTCTACTTGCAGCCTCGTGTCATTTGAACAGAAAGGACATTGAACAAAAAGCCTTCTGGTCATTTAATGTAGACATAAAGGATCTCATAAAAGATTTACGTCAATTGATTTTGCAACATTTGAAAAATTGCTTAACATTAGACGTACTCTAACCAAAGTCAGCCCTACCAGAGAAAAAATAGGAAGTGTTTCCCCGAGAAATTCAAAACATTTTGTCGATACAAGAGACAACCACAATAAAGGCATCAGTAGCAGTGATGGCATGAGTTTAGAGGACATTTTACTGCTGCATAAACCGAAAATCGAATCATGTCCTCAGACACAAAATTGTTGCCCATGAACGTTGACGTTTACCAAAAAAAGACACAAAATAGTTAGCTAGGGCAAAGGATAGAGGAAGAACCTTTGCAGGCGGGCTGGAAAACTGCACAACACAATAAAGCCTAATCCAATGCAATTTATTTATCAATTTTTTTCCCTCAGTGCTTTCGTTTAGCAAAAAATCTGTTCGGTAAAGTTGGTAAAGATTGTGATTTCTTTTGGCATTTTTTCTATCTCTCTCTCTTTCTCTCGATTACTTTGCTTCTTCTGCGTCAAAAGCCTTAAGCTTTAAATATGTCTGAAAATAAAATAAAGTAAGGAGTTGTACACGGGGAAAAGAGCAGGAGAAAAGAGAGAGAACACCGACTGTGATATTTGACTAAGGGTCAATACTAATGACTAAGGTTTAACTACAATTGATGTCTATCATTATTTACTGTAGGATATTGTCCATTGACTAGGTGTCACTGACTGGCTGGGGATCAATGACCATTTACTGATGGTAAACGACCATTGACTAATTTACTTAATTTTCATTGACTGATGGTCATTATGGTCATTGATAACCAGTTACTGATCAGTTATGCCCAGCCGGAGATCATTGAATCCCAATATTCATTGTCAAAAGTAATTTGCCCCAAGTCAATGGCCATTGACCATAATTAAATGGTCAGTGATACTGAGTCAGTAGTCATTGACACTAACTAAATTGTCATTGACCTTTATTGAATGGTAATTGATTCTTATTATATTATATGTTTCTTATATTATTAACCATTCGCCACCGACCCCTATTCATGATCAGTGGCCCTTACTCAATGGTCACTGATTAAAGTTTATTACAGTCACTGAACCCTAGAGAACGGTTATTGACACTCAATGACCATTGGTAATTACTCAATGCTCATCGACACTTTGTCAGTGATTATTGACCCTAAGCCAATGATCATTTATATCATGTCAATGGTCACTGACCCTTATTCGATAGTGAGTGATTAAACAGTACATTCACTTAACCTTAGTCAACAGTTATTGCCACTCAGTGGACATTTGAACTTAATCAATGGTCATTGACTCTAAGCCAATGATCATTTATATTCTCTCAATGGTCATTGACCTTGCGTAATAATCATTGACCCTGAATCAATAGTCAATGGAACATATTTAATGGTTCTTGACACATAGTGAAAGGTCTTTGAACCTTAGTCAACTGTCATTGGCCCTTAGTAAATGGTAAATGGTCATTAACCCTTATACAATAATTTTTTACATTCTGTAAACGGTCGTTGACCTTCAGTAATTGGACCCTGGATACCCTTAGTGAATAATCAGTGATGCATAATCTGTTGTCATGACCCCTTAAAAATCCACATTTATATAATTTCTGCTAAGTCAATCATTGGTTGGTCACTTATAGTCAATGATCATTGAAGGGAGGACCAAGACCTATTGATTCATTCATTGGTCATCGAACCTTATTCAATGATCATTGACCCTTATTCAATGGACTGAACCTTATTCAAAGTCACTGGCTCTAATTCAATGGTCATTGGCCCTTAGTTAATTATCAGTGATCCTTAGTCAATTGTCTTTGACCCTTAGTAAATAAGCATTGAATTTAATCAATGATCTGTGATAACACTACGCAACAAAAAAATTGTTTGTGTCCTAGAGCTAAAAATTATTTTTTTGTATAGATTGTGGCATACTGTTATATAAAATCAAAACCAAAAAATGTTAACGGAAAAATTTTTTTAAAAAATTTTTATTAAAAATGCTATTATCGTCGAAGGTACCCTTAGTATTTGCACTATAATTTTTGGAGTATATGCCCGTTCAGGTCCACTTATACGTTAAATTGAAGCTATTAATGTGGGCTACCAATGTTGGAAATTAATGAATGTTGTAACAGTAACATTCATTAAACAAATTGGAAAAAGAAGATTTTTTCAAAAAAAAATCCTGGGACAAAAAAAACATAAAAAACGGAAAAAGATCGAAAAAAAATGTTTTATTTTTTTTTTAAAGATTGCATCCTAGCGAAGAAAATAATGCCTATTTGAAAAATCTTTTTTTTTTTTAATTTCTGTTTAAATATCGATTTTATTTATTACTTTTTTTATATTATGTACATTTTAGTTTATTTACATGACAATTTTCATTAGAAGTAATATGAGACTGAATTGCCATTTTTCCTTAAGGCTTTTACAAAATTTTTAAAGAGCCCCAGCTTAATAAGCTGTGGTGGCAAAATATCGGCTATCCCAGAGGCATAACATACCAACTATTTTTAAATCGCAACAAATTTTCCAGTCATGCTCATATTTTAAGTATTTTATCGATTTAGCCATTGTTTCGTATGATTCCATAGTGTTGACAGCATGAGCAATGGGAATCGACGGTTTCTGATTTCCGTTGTGTAAAAGTACTGCTTTCAAACGCTCTTAACTGCTGTCAACAAATAACCTCCATTCATTTGAATTGTATGTTTGATTAAGTTCCTCGAACAATCCGGGAATGTCCTTGCAAAATCATCTGTTATCCACAGTTGTATAAAATTGTTTGTAAGGTATATCACGGACTCTATAATATGATATGTTAACATCGGGGTCCAAAATATTGTACTGTTTCATCCCAGATGCAAGTAGTTCTGCCTTATCTTTGGTCAGTTCCAAATCTCTCACTAGATCAATGTGTTGAAACTGAGCTAAAAGCGATGACTTCTGACTCAAATCTGAATCGATCAGAGTTGAGTACTCATTTGAACTTGATGATGTTTCCGTTATTAGGCTGTTAGCTATACTTGGACACTTCCTACTCCAAGCTATTAACTTAGACAAAAATAGCAGTCCGTATAGTGAATGGTTGTCTCCAAATCATTGGCATTCCAAATTGCACGTAAGGTCTAAAATTAAAACGTTTTATTCCACAAAACATTGTAATACATTAATTTTAAAGTTCTTACCGCATTCTTCCACTAGTCCATCGAGTAAAATTTACATGGCACGAATTACACAAAATACTAGGTGTCCACGGTGTGTTCATATTTTTAACTCGTATACCAAAACATTACACATACGAGTATTTTCTTCTATTATTTTACTAAACGCACGTAGATTTTTTTAATTACATATTTTCCGCAGAAATTGTCGGGATCATTTACACATTGAAAAGTTCTTTGCCTTTTACTCATACTTCGAAATATAACTTTGTAACATTTTTCAAAAAATCGACTTATCTCTTTAAGGCGCTGAATTACACTAATTTATTAATAAGAAATTTTAATTCATAAATTCCGGGTTTAAGGTTCATAAGTTGCAGTACCTGTAGCTGACATATAGTTTGATACGAACGTAGAAACCCAATATTTTCAAGACTGCCGCGGATTACTTTGTATTGCGTACATATAATTTTACTACCTGTATATACGACTGGGATGTCCATGCCCCTAAAAGGCGTAACTGAATGGAAACCTCATAAATAAAAAACCACAAATATTGTTGAATGACCCTCTATCTGAGCGGATCTCATCCAATATAGCTCTCACATGGCACATCATGTTTTATGGAGGGTTATGAACGGCCATATGTATAACCTCGTCCTCTCAATAATTTTATAATGTCTGACATCAATCCTCATAAAATAAAATGCAAGTACAATGTCTCATATATGACTCTCTCACATATGGCGAATTCAATATATGCAAAAACATCATTTAAAAACGAAAAAATATGAAACGAGATATTTTTGAATTTCCCTAACATTTACAAAATGGCTCATAACTTTTACATCTATCCATAGATTTTTTTCAAATAGACAGTGTTTTCTTCGTTAGCATGCTGGTTTTCTAAAAATGTGATAAAATATTTTTTCGATTTTTTTTTCTTATTTTTTATGTTTTTTTGTACAAGGAAAAAGTTGTTTTAAAAAAAATCTTTTTTTTTCATATTTTTGACGATTGTTACTAAACCAAATATTCTACGTGGAAGCGATATTTGCAGCATATGTAGCCCTCATAATTCCCTTTAATTTGAGGCATAACACGGCTCAATCAGGCTTATACTTATATAAGCGTATGGTCCAAATACTGAATGTAACTTCCATGAAAGCTGGAATTAAAAAAAAAAAAAATTACAAAAAAAATGTTTTTAATATTTTTTTCGTGTTTGTGACACCTAATTGCACCAGAAACTGTTATCCTCATCCCTTGGACAAACATTTTGTTGCATACAGTAATTAGTCAATAGTCATTGACCCTTATTTAATAATCATCTACCTGATCAATAGTCATTGACTCAAATTTAATGGTTATAGACTCTTAGTCTTAGGTCAATGACATGATAATTCATTCGATTATCAGTGATAGTTAGTCAATAATCATTGGCCCTCAGTGAATAATCATTGACTTTTAATCAATGACCATAGTCATGGGTCAACGACTCTTACTCAATGGTCAGTGACCCTTATTCAATGGTCACTTATCTTTATTCAGTGCTCACTGAACCTAATTCAATGGTTAATGGGTTAACCCATAGTAAACTTTCAGTGATCCTTAGCCAATAACCAGTGATCCTTAGTTAATAGTCTTTGACCCTTAGTAAATAAGCATTAAATTTAATCAATGATTATTGACTCTTATTTAATGTCAATCGGATCTTAGTCATTAGTTATTGACATCCAGTGAAAAGACATTGGATGATAGTGATAATTAGTCAATAGTCACTGACACTTGGTGAATAATCCTTGACCTGTACACTGATTCTTATTTAATGGTCATAGACCCTTAGTCAGAGGTCAATGACACCAAGTGATAAGTCATTGACCTTTAGTTAATGGTCATTGACTATTATGTAATAGTCATTGGTCATTGGTCATCCACCCCTATTCAATGATCATTAACTCTTATTCAATGGTCACTGATCTTTATTCAATGCTCACTGACCCTTATTCAGTCATCATATAACCTTACCCAATGGTCACTGTTTAATTACCCCAGTCAGTGTTCATTAACTCCTATTCAATGATCAATTCGTTAACGGTCACAGACCCTTAGTCAACGGCAAGTGACATTTAGTCAAAGGTCGTTGAACCACAGTCAATTTAAAACATCCAGATTTTTATAATTTCTACAAAGTCTAGCTTCAATAAAATAAATAATTGTAGAATTTTTGTCTGTCATCTTTAAAAAAAATATTAAATTGTCAAATTTGACGAATTTTAATAATATAGTATTTTACCTCTACTATGGGCTGCTATATAGAACCTATTGTGACGCAAAGGTCTTTAAAATACCTTGTCTGAAAGTAGGTTCTTAAAAAGTCATTATTGCGAGTATTTTATATTTGAGAAGTGATGCCACATTAGGCCCTTTTTCTGCCTTATATTTCATTTTCGAGTGATGGTAAAATTGTTGGTCCAAAATTTCAAAACCTTGTAAATCAAGGATTGAAATCATAAAGGACGTTTAATGATCACTGGTGCGTATGATTATTTATATATTAATAAACCTATTGAAATAAAGTATACGCCCTTTAATGGTCATAGGTGCGTATAATCATTTCTCTGTTAATAAATCACTTTACATACAGTATTCGCTCCTTGTATTTAAAAAGTATACAGGATTACGTCAATAATAATTTATTTGAACTATTCGTCGGTCCGTCTCAGTCGTCCAGAACAGAAATTTTGAAATGTTTTTGATTTCATTAACAATAATCCAGAATTCTGTTAATTTTTTTTTTAATTCTAGAACTTTGTGAACATTTTCTTTTTACACTTTCTTTACGAAAAATCACCCCTTAGTTTTCTCCAGTGCATTATTGTTTATTTATCCTTTTTCTTATGCCAAAGATATCCCTTTTGGTTATCTATTCGGCTTAACTTATTGCAGTCATTTGTCCATGGGACATTGGTTTCTTACACCTTCTGAAGCTGCTACTTTTTTCTCGATTTTCCCCTTCCGACATTACTTACTCTTGAGATGTAGTTAGGAAATTGCCCTTTGCTTCAAGGATGGAGGCTGCCAGAGCATGTCCACTCTTTTTCTACGCACAATAGCTATAGTTAATACCTGAACATGAGAGGTTCAATTGTCAAAGTTAATGCAATTTTGTATAATATTTTTTTTTGTATGGTCTACCATTCCATTCTTTTCAGGAAAAATCTTTAGTTACATGTCCGAACAATGTTTAAGCTTCAATAATCATGCAAATGGAAAAGGAGGATTTATTAAAAAGAAAAGAAGAAAACGAAAAGGAATAAAAAATCGTCAGGTGGACAATTTGAAATGGAAATGGCTCAATTGCAACAGATTATGGAGGCATTTGGGAAATGGTTGAGAAAAAATTTAAATTTTAAATTTCTACTCTAAACGATTAGAAAATATTGCCCTAGAGAGACAAGAATAGGAATCTTAAGTAACCTTTCTTGGCCCTTGGTGCGTATGACTATTTTATATTATTTCCCCCTTTATTGACCATTGACTATTTTTAATTATTTTAAAATTAACATAATGTATACGCCTCGTGTATTTTGAAATTTTAAAATTTTTTGCAAAACTAGCTTGTCTGTTCGCCCGTCTATCCCATCACTTTATTGTTTAAGGGTAACAATTTGTCTTCTCTCCAATATTGATCAAATATATACAATCTACAGTTTAATAGGAAACCTCATTATTATGCTTCTTTCAAAGAAAAATCTGCCTTTAATTTGCCTTAAGAGTTGTCACAATTATCCTTTAAATTACTTAAGATTTCAATTCCTCTCGAACTTTTTTAAATCCCTTCAACAATTTTCCTAGTTTTTCACCAAAACAAATAAACATTTGCAACTTTGTCCTCGTCAGCATCTAGCCTTTCATATGTGCATATTTGCATATGAGTCTCGTTTACTTATCCCCAAAATCCAACCTATGGTATTTTCAGTTTTTACCTTTCTTAAAAAGGCTGAGCAAAATAAAATAAAAAGATCTGCCTTTAGACATACGTATATTTTCTTTGCAAAAGAGCTGAAAGGAAAACTTTCCGGCCATGTTACTCGACTGGAAAAGAGCATTCATCCATCCATCCTTCTAACCATATGCACATTTTTTGTGAAGGACGAGTATATGTGACTGAGCATTTCTTAGCGGCTCAAACGGGAAAAATCTTTCCCAAGAAATGTACAACTTTTATAATTATTTGAATTGATGTAAAACGCAAAAACTCAACTGAAAATGAAACACATCGGCGTTTTCTTTAAAAGACAAAGTTTAAAGAATATTGCGAAGAACTTTAAATTGGAAAATGTTTGCAAAAATTTACAACAATTTTCATAAAACCTGTCTTTAGCTGAAATTTCTATTCAATGTCGGGTATATCTCTTAAAAGTTTGGTATACCCCATCAAAATGCAAAAAAAAATGAAGGGAACCATCATATCGAACCGTGAAAACGAAAAACAGAAGCTCGTTAAAAAATCAAACATTGTTGCGGTATGTGCAAACAGGCGGAAAAGTCTTTCGAGGTGTCCATATAAATTTACGAGCAATACAGCAGAACCGAAAGGACAAACAGTGGTTTAATGGACAAAAAAAGGAAAGAGAAAAATACAAAAATATTTTGTAATTTTACAAATTTGTTGTATCTTAAAACTTATAAAAGAACATCTAAATTTGCTTTTAAATCAGCAATAAGCTATAGAAATTCTAGACCTAATGACTTTTTACCAAATTTGGAAAAGGATAGTGCAGAACCTAAGTGAACTCTCTAAAATGTCAACATATTAAAATACTTTTACAATTGAGAAAAAAATTTAAATCGTTGTGGAGAACTTGAAAAGCAAAAGGAGATTTTCATAAAAACTCGATATTTTACAAAAAGCTTAATTTCTTAAAATTCTAGACCAACAGGTTTTTGTCAATTTTGGAAAGGGGTTACGCTTCTAACTCTCGATTCTATTCGGTAGAATAGTTTCCTTATCATTATGTAGAGGGATTACATATAGAGTGACAAAATTAGTATATGACAGGTAAAATATATAAAAAATAAGAAAAATATAATAATAATAAAAATTTAAAAATTAAAGTATAAAAATGTAGAAATTATAAAATTATAAAAAGAAAGATAACAAGAAATTCAATTAGAATTTATGTACTTGTAGAAACACTCACACATTAAGAGTAAAGCTTTATAGTAAAAAGCTTTTTTCTTATTGCTTTAAGTGTTTTGTTGTAATATTTATATTACAACAAGTCAGCTGTGCCGTGCTTTTGTCCATGTCGGTTGCCCATTATTATTTCGGTCTGTAATCGTTATGATTTAAACTGAGAGTGATTTCTACAAGCAAAATTCTAATTGAATTTCTTGTGGACATGGCAAAGTGCTAGTATTTCATTGTGTTTGATTGTTGGATCAATAGCCGAAAAGTGAGTCTTTGGGTGCAATTATCATTTGCTCGTGTCAGTCGCCCCGTGATAGGCTTTGAGAGTTTGGTTATCGAATCATCAATCACAGGCTTTTTTGAAAAGCCGGCCATGTAGACTACTGATGACGGGGGTCAAGCCCCAGAAATCATGATATAGTCTGTGCGCACGCAATGAAATACTTGCAATTTATTTTGCCATGTAAAATACTTGCTTTCTATCACTGTAAAGTTGGTCTTTAGCCGAGAGAGTATCTCAGTTTAAATCAAATTATAAAAATATAATAAAATAAAATTAAAAAGCATAAATATATAAAAACATAAAATATAAAATATAAACATATAAATATATAAAAATATAACAATATTAAAATATAAAAATATTAAAACATGAAAATATAAAAATTTAAAAATATAAAATTATAAAAATATAAAAACATAAAAATATAAAAATATAAAAATATAAAAATATAAAAATATAAAAATATAAAAATATAAAAATATAAAAATATAAAAATACAAAAATATAAAAATATAAAAATATAAAAATATAAAAATATAAAAATATAAAAATATAAAAATATAAAAATATAAAAATATAAAAATATAAAAATATAAAAATATAAAAATATAAAAATATAAAAATATAAAAATATAAAAATATAAAAATATAAAAATATAAAAATATAAAAATATAAAAATATAAAAATATAAAAATATAAAAATATAAAAATATAAAAATATAAAAATATAAAAATATAAAAATATAAAAATATAAAAATATAAAAATATAAAAATAAAAAAATATAAAAATATAAAAATATAAAACTATAAAAATATAAAAATATAAAAATATAAAAATATAAAAATATAAAAATATAAAAATATAAAAATATAAAAATATAAAAATATAAAAATATAAAAATATAAAAATATAAAAATATAAAAATATAAAAATATAAAAATATAAAAATATAAAAATATAAAAATATAAAAATATAAAAATATAAAAATATAAAAATATAAAAATATAAAAATATAAAAATATAAAAATATAAAAATATAAAAATATAAAAATATAAAAATATAAAAATATAAAAATATAAAAATATAAAAATATAAAAATATAAAAATATAAAAATATAAAAATATAAAAATATAAAAATATAAAAATATAAAAATATAAAAATATAAAAATATAAAAATATAAAAATATAAAAATATAAAAATATAAAAATATAAAAATATAAAAATATAAAAATATAAAAATATAAAAATATAAAAATATAAAAATATAAAAATATAAAAATATAAAAATATAAAAATATAAAAATATAAAAATATAAAAATATAAAAATATAAAAATATAAAAATATAAAAATATAAAATATAAAAATATAAAAATATAAAAATATAAAAATATAAAAATATAAAAAATATAAAAATATAAAAATATAAAAATATAAAAATATAAAAATATAAAAATATAAAAATATAAAAATATAAAAATATAAAAATATAAAAATATAAAAATATAAAAATATAAAAATATAAAAATATAAAAATATAAAAATATAAAAATATAAAAATATAAAAATATAAAAATATAAAAATATAAAAATATAAAAATATAAAAATATAAAAATATAAAAATATAAAAATATAAAAATATAAAAATAAAAAAATATAAAACTATAAAAATATAAAAATATAAAAATATAAAAATATAAAAATATAAAAATATAAAAATATAAAAATATAAAAATATAAAAATATAAAAATATAAAAATATAAAAATATAAAAATATAAAAATATAAAAATATAAAAATATAAAAATATAAAAATATAAAAATATAAAAATATAAAAATATAAAAATATAAAAATATAAAAATATAAAAATATAAAAATATAAAAATATAAAAATATAAAAATATAAAAATATAAAAATATAAAAATATAAAAATATAAAAATATAAAAATATAAAAATATAAAAATATAAAAATATAAAAATATAAAAATATAAAAATATAAAAATATAAAAATATAAAAATATAAAAATATAAAAATATAAAAATATAAAAATATAAAAATATAAAAATATAAAAATATAAAAATATAAAAATATAAAAATATAAAAATATAAAAATATAAAAATATAAAAATATAAAAATATAAAAATATAAAAATATAAAAATATAAAAATATAAAAATATAAAAATATAAAAATATAAAAATATAAAAATATAAAAATATAAAAATATAAAAATATAAAAATATAAAAATATAAAAATATAAAAATATAAAAATATAAAAATATAAAAATATAAAAATATAAAAATATAAAAATATAAAAATATAAAAATATAAAAATATAAAAATATAAAAATTAAAAATGTAACAATGGAAAAATATAAAAGTATAAAAATTATATATAATATATAATATAAAAAAATATATATAAAAATATGAAAATTTAAAATTATAAAAAATAAAAAGATATAAATTTATAAAAAAATAAAAATACAAAAATATGTGACAGCATTTCTTAGCGGCTCAAACGGGAAAAAATATAAAAATTAAAAATGTAACAATGCAAAAATATAAAAGTATAAAAATTATATATAATATAAAATATAAAAAAATATATATAAAAATATATTTATATAAAAATATGAAAATTTAAAATTATAAAAAATAAAAAGATATAAATTTATAAAAAAATAAAAATACAAAAATACAAAACTACAAAAATACAAAAATACAAAAATACAAAAATTGGAAAATTGGTATTATCCGCCATTCCACTGTCTGTTGTGATGTTGATCTTTTACAACAAAATATAAAAACATAAAATCATAAAAATACAAATATAAAATATATATAAAAAAATACAAAAATACAAAAATACAAAAATACAAAAATACAAAAATACAAAAATACAAAAATACAAAAATACAAAAATACAAAAATACAAAAATACAAAAATACAAAAATACAAAAATACAAAAATACAAAAATACAAAAATACAAAAATACAAAAATACAAAAATACAAAAATACAAAAATACAAAAATACAAAAATACAAAAATACAAAAATACAAAAATACAAAAATATAAAAATATAAAAATATAAAAATACAAAAATACAAAAATACAAAAATACAAAAATACAAAAATACAAAAATACAAAAATACAAAAATACAAAAATACAAAAATACAAAAATACAAAAATACAAAAATACAAAAATACAAAAATACAAAAATACAAAAATACAAAAATACAAAAATACAAAAATACAAAAATACAAAAATACAAAAATACATAAATACAAAAATACAAAAATTGGAATTATTCGCATTTCCACTGTCTGTTGTGATGTTGATCTTTTACATTTTTGGTCTTCTCCTGTCGCATATATTTTGTCATATCGCTTGGAAACCTCCAAACGGAGCAGCCACTAGCAACAAAAACACAAGTGGACAAACACTCAGGCGACCACGTACATGGTAGATACTCGTATATGTCCAGAGAGAGAGGCAACATCAACGTTGGAGGCGATGTGGTGGTGGTACACACAAACGTTTGACCAAGTGTCCAAAGTAACGCCACAACAAAGCATGTTAATTGACGCGAAACGCCAACATAACCAACTCACATACATTCAGGGTATGCTTCCTGGATACAACATCCAGGACATCACATCATCCAGACAAAAATTGTTGTACCATGAACACGAAAGCAACAAAACGGAAGTGAGCAGAAAATTTCAAATAAAAAATCGTCCAAAAGGACACCAACAAATATGGTCTGTTATGTATGAATGAACGCTTGTTGGCCAGGATATGTGTCCATATGAATTTCATACCATTTTAGTAAAATTTCGAGGTTTTTATCAGTCTCCTGGTTTTTGCATTTTTTCTCCGTTCGCAATTTTTTTTTGGGGAGTTGGAGCATTTTTGCGAAAAAAAATGGCTGTCCCCAATGGGTATTTAACAAATATTGTGTGACAAATAATGTCGCTGGGACACCTCTTATATTTACTGGTTTTATACATATTTAAATGTTTTTTTTTTTTGTTATTTCGAAGGAGAAAAAACAATTCTTTACAACTATGAAGAGCATAATCTGTCATGTTGACCGTTTTTGCAATATAAAGAAAATAAAATTCAGCGGGCTTTATCCAACATTAAAACATTGTAGTAATTGTGAATTTAGTTAGGGAGCAAGAGCTGATTTTGGGGAAAAAAAAAGAAGATTTTCTGGAACTTGAAATTGATAGGGTTATTGTGAAACACAGTAAGGAGCAAAAGGAGATTATCATAAAAATTTAATTTTTCCTTAAATAATAAATCCTTTAAATTCTATGCCAACTAATTTTTGTATATTTTGTAAAGGGGGCTAATCCTCTTAATCTCTAATCTATTCCTTAGAGGATTTTGAGAAGCAAGACTTGATTAATTTCAAAATATGAATAACCCCTATAATCCAAACCTTTTTAAAAGAACCGTTGTTGTCATTTTTTCACAATTTATCATAGAAGATAGAAGACCTATAGATTTTTTGCCAATTTTGAGAAAAAAAATTGAGAAGAACTTAAGGATCAAAAGATATTTTCATGAAAATTAATTCACACTTATGATTTTGTCGATTCTAAATCATTTTTTGTTTAGAGGAAATAATTGTAAAGCGTTATGGAAAACTTAAGGAGCAAAAGGATATATTCATAAAAATTAAATATTTCCTTAAATTATATTTTTTTTACATTCAATGCCAACCAATATTTGTACATCTTATTAAAGGATTACTCTGATTCCTCTCTAAGTATTCGGTAGAGGATTTTGAGGAGCAAGAGTGATGTAATAATATGGATAACTGAACTTTTTAAAAGGACCAT
This sequence comes from Eudasyphora cyanicolor, assembly GCA_963930755.1. NCBI lineage: Eukaryota > Metazoa > Arthropoda > Insecta > Diptera > Muscidae > Eudasyphora > Eudasyphora cyanicolor. The sequence goes on along the minus strand of OZ005735.1, from coordinate 33,120,059 downwards.
TTTTATTCATTTTTCACAAAACTTCTACCACATTATCTTGGAAATTCTGGACATGTCGAATTTTTGTCATGTTTGAAAAATGACTGTGTATAACTTAAGGAGCAAAAGGTTATATTCATAAAATTTCTACATGTCAATAAATATTAAATTCTTAAAATTCTAGTCCAGTCGATTTTTGTAAATTTCAAAATATTTTGAGAGGGACATAAGGAACAGGAGAACATAATAATAAATCGTTGTGTAGAACTTTAGGAGCAAAGGGAGATTTTCATAAAAGTCAATATTTTCTTAAATACTAAGTTTTTTCAATTCTACGATTTATGTCAATTTTAGATTGGTATAACTCTGCTACATCTCTTTTCTATTCGGTAGAGGATTTTGAGGAGCAAGAGAAGATTAATTTAATAATGTGAATAATTGCTGAGATCAATACTTTTTATTAAGAGGATCTAATCGTAAATCGTTATGAAAAATTAAGGAGCAAAAGGATGTTTTCATAAAAAATCAATATTTTCTTAAATAATAAATTCTTATATATATTATGCCAACCGATTTTTGCAAATTTTAGATAGGACTTACCCTGTTGCCTCTATAATCTATTCGGTAGAGAATTTTGGGGAGCAAAAATTTTTTTCATTAAATCATTTTTTATTAGAAGGAACTAATTGTAAATCGTTATTGAAAACTTAAGGCGCTAAAGGAGATTTTCCTTAAAATTCCATATTTCCTTAAATAATAAATTCTCTATATTTCATGCCAACCAATTTTTGTAAATTTTACAAACGGCTTACTCGGTTTCCTCTCGAATCAGTTCGTTAGAGGATTTTGAGGAGAAAGAGAAGAATAGTTTAAAAATTTCAATAATTGCTGCTATCAATACTTTTGCAATGAAGCATTGTTGTGAATTTTTCACAATTTATCTTAAAACAACTGGACCTATCGTCTTTTCGCCAAGAAAACATAAGGAGCAAAGGGTATTTTCATAAAAATTCAATATTTTTATTAATAAGTTTGTCAGTTTTGAATCATTTTTTATTAAGAGGAAATAATTTTAATTTTTTTTATGAAAAACTTAAGGAGCAAAGGGAGATCTTCATTAAAATTCCATATTTCCTTAAATAATAAATTCTCTATATTTCATGCCAACCAATTTTTGTAAATTTTACAAACGGCTTACTCGGTTTCCTCTCGAATCTGTTCGTTAGAGGATTTTGAGGAGAAAGAGAAGAATAATTTAATAATTTGAATAATTGCTGCGATCAATACTTTTGCAATGAAGCATTGTTGTGAATTTTTCACAATTTATCAAAGGGTATTTTCATAAAAATTCAATATTTTTATTAATAAGTTTGTCAGTTTTGAATCATTTTTTATTAAGAGGAAATAATTTTAAATTTTTTTATGAAAAACTTAAGGAGCAAAGGGAGATCTTCATTAAAATTCCATATTTTCTTAAATAATAAATTCTCTATATTTCATGCCAACCAATTTTTGTAAATTTTACAAACGGCTTTCTCGGTTTCCTCTCGAATCTGTTCGTTAGAGGATTTTGAGGAGAAAGGGAAGAATAATTTAATAATTTGAATAATTGCTGCGATCAATACTTTTGCAAATGAAGCATTGTTGTGAATTTTTCACAATTTATCAAAGGGTATTTTCATAAAAATTCAATATTTTTATTAATAAGTTTGTCAGTTTTGAATCATTTTTTATTAAAAGGAAATAATTTTAAATTTTTTTATGAAAAACTTAAGGAACAAAGGGAGAGCTTCATTAAAATTAAATATTTCCTTAAATAATAAATTCTCTATATTTTATGCCAACCAATTTTTGTAAATTTTATAAACGACATTCTCTGTATTCTCCCGAATCTGTTCGTTAGAAGATTTTGAGGAGAAAGAGAAGAATAGTTTAAAAATTTCAATAATTGCTGCGATCAATACTTTTGCAATTAAGCATTGTTGTGAATTTTTCACAATTTATCTTAAAACAACTGGACCTATCGTCTTTTCGCCAAGAAAACATAAGGAGCAAAGGGTGTTTTCATAAAAATTCAATATTTTTATTAATAATTTTGTCAGTTTTGAATCATTTTTTATTAAGAGGAAATAATTTTAATTTTTTTTATGGAAAACTTAAGGAGCAAAGGGAGATCTTCATTAAAATTAAATATTTCCTTAAATAATAGATTCTCTATATTTTATGCCAACCAATTTTTGTAAATTTTACAAACGGCTTACTCGGCTTCCTCTCGAATCTGTTCGTTAGAGGATTTTGAGGAGAAAGAGAAGAATAGTTTAAAAATTTCAATAATTGCTGCGATCAATACTTTTGCAATTAAGCATTGTTGTGAATTTTTCACAATTTATCTTAAAACAACTGGACCTATCGTCTTTTCGCCAAGAAAACATAAGGAGCAAAGGGTGTTTTCATAAAAATTCAATATTTTTATTAATAATTTTGTCAGTTTTGAATCATTTTTTATTAAGAGGAAATAATTTTAATTTTTTTTATGGAAAACTTAAGGAGCAAAGGGAGATCTTCATTAAAATTAAATATTTCCTTAAATAATAGATTCTCTATATTTTATGCCAACCAAATTTTGTAAATTTTACAAACGGCTTACTCGGTTTCCTCTCGAATCTGTTCGTTAGAGGTTTTGAGGAGAAAGAGAAGAATAATTTAATAATTTGAATAATTGCTGCTATCAATACTTTTGCAATGAAGCATTGTTGTGAATTTTTCACAATTTATCTTAAAACAACTGGACCTGTCGTCTTTTCGCCAAGAAAACTTAAGGAGCAAAGGTTATATTCATTAAAATTCAATATTTCCTTTAATAGTTTTTTCAATTTTGAATCATTTTTTATTAAGGGGAAATAAATTAAAATTTTTTTATGGAAAACTTAAGGAGCAAAAGGCAATTTTCATTTTAATTCAATATATCCTAGATAATAGATTCTCTATATTTTATGCCAACCAATTTTTGTAAATTTTACTAACGGCTTTCTCTGTGTCCTCCCGTATCTGTTCGTTAGAGGATTTTGAGGAGAAAGAGAAGAATAATTTGAATAATTGCTGCGGTCAATGCATTTGCAAAGAAGTATTGTTGTGAACTTTTCACAATTTGTCTAAGAACATCTGAAGCTATAGTCTTTTGCCAAGAAAACTTAAGGAGCAAAGGTTATTTTCATAAAAATTCAATATTTCCTTTAATAATTTTTTCAATTTTGAATCATTTTTTATTAAGGGGAAATAATTGTAAATCGATATGGAAAACTTAAGGAGCAAAAGGATGTTTTCATAAAATACTATATTTTCTTAAAAAATAAATTCTCTATATTTTATGCCAACCAATTTCTGTAGATTTTAGAAAGTGCTTACTCTGCTTCCTCTCTAATCTATTTGATAGAGAAAATTGGGGAGCAAGAGGAGATCTATTTAATAATGTGAATAATTGCTGTGATCAATACTTTTTAAAAGAAGCATTGTCGTACATTTTTCTCAGTTTAGCTCAGAACATCTGGACATTTTGTCCTTTTGCCAAGAAAACTTAAAGATCAAAGGTTTTTTTCATAAAAAATGAATATTTCAATTAATATTTTTTTATTAAGAGGAAACAATTTTAAAGCCTTATGAAAAAGCCAGGAGCAAAGAAGATTTTCATAAAAATGCAATATTCCCCTAAATAATAAATGCTTTAAAATGTAATCCAACCAATTTTTTTCAATTTTAGAAAGAGGTTATTCCGTTAGCTATCGAATCTATTCGGTGGAGGAGTTTGAGGAGCAAGAGGAGATTAATTTGTTATTGAACAAAACCACTTTTCACAACGGATGCATAATTTTGTTAAAGAAATTAGAAAAGTGTCCAGTTTTTGCCAAATTTGGGCAGAACTTAAGAGCAAATGGATAATTTCATAAAAATTCTCATTTTCTTAAGTTTATAAAAACCTGGGCCAGTCGGTTTTTTTAGTTCAAATCGGTTTTATTAAGAGGAACATAAGAAGCAAGACGAACAAATTATAAAGCGATATGAAGAACTTAAGGAGCAAAGTCTGTAATTCATAAATAATCAATATTGTCTTTAAATATTTAGTTCTTGAAATTCCAGACCAATTTTTGTTTGGATATGCTTACATCTCCGCAATTTAGATACTCGGTAGAGCATTTTTCTTATAAGAAACCTAAGGAGCAAGAGGAGATTATTCGATCATAGCAGTTATCCCTAATAATAGGGATAACTGCTATGATCGAAACGTTTTAAAAGGACTACATATTTTGCACAATATATCTATCAAATTGTCATAGAAATTCTAAACATATCGACTTTTTCCAAGTTTGGAAAAAATTTGAGCAGAATTTAAGGAGCAAAAGGATGATTTCATAAAAATTTCACTTTTCCATATATATTAAGTATATTTAAAAAAATTGTAGGCCAGCCGAACTTTTGTAAATTTAAATGATTTTTATTAAAAGAATTTTAAGGGAAAAGATAAAATAAATCTTAAGCGTTATAAAGAACTTAAAGAGCTAAAAAAAATATTTAAATTAATTTATTAACAATTTATATAAAGTTCTCGAAACTCCAGATTAATTTAAATTAAAAAAGGGGGACTTTACGTGCTCTCGATTCGATTCGTTAGAACATTTTTCATAAGAGGAGCAAGATGAGATCTAACAATAATATGAATAACTGATACTATCAACATTTTTAAAAAGAATCTTTTTCGTAAATTTTTTACATTACACCACCAAATTGTCGCATTAATTCTGAAGATTTCGATTTTTGTTTGCACATTTTTGAAAAAATTTTACAGAACTTAAGGAACACAAGATATTTTTATAGCAATTTAACATTTCCATTAATATTTTTGTCATCTTAAATCATTTCTTATTAAGAGAAAATAATTGTAAAGCCTTACGGAGAACTTAAGGAGCAATAGGTGATATTCATATAATTTCAACATTTTCCTAAATAAAAAATCCTTACTTTACTGGAATGTCCAATCAATTTATGTCAATTTTAGAAAGGGGTTTTTTTGAAGCCTATCGTTTCAAATCGGTAGAGTATTTTTCTTAACGGGAACTTGAGGAGCAGGAGGAGATTTATTTAATAATGTGGATTATTGCTATGATCAAAACTTTTCAAAGAACCATTCTACTTAGAAATTTTGGAGCTATCGACTTTTTGCCATGTTTGTATAATGTCCGTGTATAAGTTAAGGAGCAAAAGCTTATATTCATAAAAATTCAAGATTACATATTAATATTAAATTCTTAAAATTCTGTAAATTTCGAAACATTTTAAGTGAAACATAAGGAGCAAGAGAAAATACTAATAAATCAATGTAAAGAACTTAAGGAGCAAAAGGAGAATTTCATAAAAATGTAATATTTCTTTAAATATTAAGTTTTTTACATTCCAGATGAATTTTAGCAAGGGGTTCTGCATTATCTCGATTCTTTTCGGTAGAGCATTTTTCTAAAAGGAACTTAAGGAGCAAGAGGACATTAATGTACGAGTAATAATATGGATTTCTGATATCATTATAATTTTTTAAAAGGACAATTTTTTAAAAATTTTGCACGGTAAATCCGTATAATTGTCATTGACAGTCTGGACCCAACGCTTTTTTCCCATCTTTGGAGATTAAGAATCAAAAGATATTTTCATAAAAATTCAACATTTCCGCTAACAATTTTGTTAATTTTAAAACATATTTTATTAAAAGGAAATAATTGTAAAGCTTTATGATTCTATGCCAACAAATGTTTGTCAATTTTAGAAAGGGGCTAATCTACTTTCTCTCGAATATATTCCATAGAGGATTTTTAAGGAGCAAGAGGAGATTAGTGTAAAAATGTGGTTAACTGCTATGATCACAACTTTCTAAAAGAACCATTGTAGTGACTTTTTCACAATTTATCATATAAGTGCTAGACCTATTGGAAACAAAAATTGTGCAGAACTTAAGAAGCAAAATTTTACTTCCATAAAACTTCAATATTTCCGCTAATAATTTTGTCAATTTTAAATCATTTTTTATTAAGAGGAAATAATTAATATGAATTATGGAGAATTTAAGGAGCAAAAAGAATATTTTCATAAAAATCTAATTGTTTCTTAAATACAAAACTGTTGAAATTCTAGGCCAATCATTTTTTTCAATATTAGAAACGGTCACTCTCCATCCTTTCCTATTTATACGGTAGAGTATTTTTTTAAGAGGAACTAAAGGAGTAAGAGGATGTTAAAGTAATGATATGGATATCTGCTATGATCAAAACTTTTGACATGAACGATTGTCAAGTTTGAATAATAACCGTTCAGAAGTTAAGGAGCAAAAGGTTATTTTTATAAAACTTCAGCATTTCCACAACTATGAACTTCTTAAAATTCTAGATTAGTCGAGTATTGTAAATTTCAAAACATTTTATGAGGAACATAAAAAGGCGGAGGAAATAATTATAAAGCGTGATGCAGAAGTTAAGGAGCAAAAGGAAATGTTCGTAAACTGGCAATATATTCTTAAACTATTATTGTCAATTTCGATTCTAATCGGTAAAATATTTTTATTATGAGGAACTTAAGGATCAAGAGAGGGATAATGTAATAATATGGAGAACTTCTAAGATCACAACATTCTTTTCTTCCTTCACAGACGTTAATATATCGGTCCCTTAGTATACCCCTACTACACTACTGCTCTTACTATCTTATTTATATTATTAACTGTATAATTTGAAACATTTAACTCTTTCATTCTCTATGCATATTTCTTACCCTTGTGACCACACACCCCCTCTGCGAGGCGAGGAAACTCCATGAGCTTTCTATGGCTATACTATCAGGATACGGTGTGAGTCGGTGAGCAAAAAAACACGGACTTGACACTGTGAATCAGCACGTGATTAATGGCCTTTAATTATGTCAAATGGTACTATAAAGCGTGTATAAGTACACCGACAAGTGGGGAGACGATTTAAAATATCCAACCATTTAATAAATGTCTATAGGCAAAGGCAATAGGGTGGAGCGAGAAAAAAGTGAGGAAGTGAGGAAAAATACTCTACCGAATAAATACAAAAATTAAGAGATATTTTGTAAGAAATCTATGGAAATGGAGGATCCCAGACCTCTTGTGAGGAATTAAAACTCAAATTAACTCAAATTTTCCATTTATCTATCCTTTAAATACGAATTGGAAATCTACCCTGTCCGTCTACCCTTTCACACAATGAACCTGCACAAGTCTTTCTAGATCTTACTAGAATAAATTTGCATAGCATATTCTCCTAGAATAAGTCCAGATTTACACTAGGAAAGTTTTTTCAGCAGCTTATCACCAAATTCTCTTTTGAACTTGCACGAAGAACTCAAAACGTTCAGAGAGAGTTTTTCCACCCCTCTTGCAAACTGCTTCACTCTTCTACAAAACGCCGATAATCTGCTGAACAGCAGATCTTACTAGAATAAATCCGTTTAGCAGATCCTGCTAGAATAAATCTGCATAGCAGATCTTACTAGAATAAATCTGTATAGCAGATCTTACTAGAATAAATCTGTATAGCAGATCCTGCTAGAATAAATCTGCATAGCAGATCTTAATAGAGTAAATCTGCTTAGCAGATCTTATTAGAGTAAATCTTCATAGCAGATCTTACTAGAGTAAATCTGCATAGCAAATCTTACTAGAGTAAACCTGCTAACAGGTCCAACAAGAGTTAATCTGCATAGCAGATCTTACTACAGTAAATTTGCATAGCAGATCTTACTAGAATAAATCTTCATATCAGATCTTCCTACATTAAATCTGCATAGCAAATCTTACTAGAGCAAATCTGAATAGCAGAGTAGAGTAAATCTGTATAGCAGATCTTACTAGAGTAAATCTGCATAGCAGATCTCACTAGAGTAAATCTTCTTAGCAGATCTTACTAGAGTAAATCTGCATAGCTGATCTTACTAGAGTAAATCTGCATAGCAGATTTTACTAGAGTAAATCTGCATTATGGATCTTACTAGAGAAAATCTTCTTAGCAGATCTTACTACAGTAAATCTGCTTAGCCGATCTTACTAGAGTAAACTTGCTAAGCAGGTCCTACAGGAGGTAATCTGCATAGAAGATCTTACTAGAGTAAATCTGCATAGCAGATTTTACTAGAGTAAATCTGATCTTACTAGAGTAAATCTGCATTATGGATCTTACTAGAGTAAATCTTCTTAGCAGATCTTACTACAGTAAATCTGCTTAGCCGATCTTACTAGAGTAAATCTGCTTAGCCGATCTTACTAGAGTAAATCTGCTTAGCCGATCTTACTAGAGTAAACCTGCTAAGCAGGTCCTACAGGAGGTAATCTGCATAGCAGGTCCTACAGGAGGTAATCTGCATAGCAGATCTTACTAGAGTAAATCTGCATTATGGATCTTACTAGAGTAAATCTGCATTATGGATCTTACTAGAATAAATCTTCTTAGCAGATCTTACTACAGTAAATCTGTTTAGCCGATCTTACAGGAGGTAAGCTGCATAGCAGATCTTACTAGAGTAAATCTGCATAGCAGATCTTACTAGAGTAAATCTGCATAGCAGATCTTACTAGAGTAAATCTGCATAGCTGATCTTACTAGAGTAAATCTGCATTATGGATCTTATTAGAGTAAATCTTCTTAGCAGATCTTACTACAGTAAATCTGCTTAGCCGATCTTACTAGAGTAAATCTGCTTAGCCGATCTTACTAGAGTAAATCTGCTTAGCCGATCTTACTAGAGTAAACCTGCTAAGCAGGTCCTACAGGAGGTAATCTGCATAGCAGGTCCTACAGGAGGTAATCTGCTCAGCAGGTCCTACAGGAGGTAATCTGCATAGCAGATCTTACTAGAGTAAATCTGCATAGCAGATCTTACTAGAGTAAATCTGCATTATGGATCTTACTAGAGTAAATCTGCATTATGGATCTTACTAGAATAAATCTTCTTAGCAGATCTTACTACAGTAAATCTGTTTAGCCGATCTTACAGGAGGTAAGCTGCATAGCAGATCTTACTAGAGTAAATCTGCATAGCAGATCATACTAGAGTAAATCTGCATAGCAGATCTTACGAGAGTAAATCTGCTTTGTGGATCTTACTAGAGTAAATCTTCTTAGCAGATCTTACTAGAGTAAATCTGCATAGCAGATCTTACTAGAGCAAATCTGCACAGCAGATCATACTAAAGTAAATCCGCATAGCAGATCTTACTAGAGTAAATCTGCCTTGTGGATCTTACTAGAATAAATCTGCTTAGCCGATCTTTTTCTAGAGTAAACCTGCTAAGCAGGTCCTACAAGAGTTAATCTGCATAGCAGATCTTACTAGAGTACATCTGCATAGCAGATCTTACTAGAGTACATCTGCATAGCAGATCTTACTAGAGTTAATGTACATAACAGATCTTACTAGAATAAATCTGAATAACAGATCTTAGTAGAGTAAATCGTCTCAACTGACCTTACTAGACTAAACCTGCTCGTCAGGTATTACTAGAGTAAACCCGCACGACAGATCCTACTAGCGCAAAGCAGCGCAACAGGTCTTACTAAAGTAAGATCTTACTAAAGTAAGACCTTACTAAAGTAAGACCTTACTAAAGTAAGACCTTACTAAAGTAAGACCTGCAAACCTACTTAGCAGGTTTTACTATAGATAACCTGATGAGTAGGTCATACTAGTGTAAAGGGCTTAGCAGGTCTTACTAGATTAAACCTGCGCAGTAAGTTCTACTACAGTAAACCTGCTCCGCAGGCCTTTGCAGAATAAACCTGATTATCAGGTCTTACTAGAGAAAACCTGTGTAACAGATCTTACTATTAAAATTATTACCAAGCAGCTGGACCTTTTATCTAACTCTAACATATAGATTGCAAGGCCAACCTATTACTCTGTTTTTGACACATTCTGTCATGCTGTTAAGAGGAATTGAATTTATTTTACAGGTATAACTTTCAACCAATTATTGTAACTGTCAATTTAAAGAAAAAAAATACATTCTCCTTTCGATTTTCTCCACTCCACCCTAACATTTTTTACATATTCTAAATTGTTATAAACGAATATATATATTTGTGTTCGACCGGGAATATGTCTGTGTTTTGGGGGATTTCCAAAAAGTCTGCCCACTGTCATTGAAACATGTGTGTGCTCGAGTCCAGTTTCCCTCGCAGTGCCCTCGTGTGTTTTCGTACTCTACATTATGCTGGCCATCATGGATGCCATACCTCTGCACACTTGCAACACCCTGTCCATTCCTCCAACCGTCAGTTAACCCTCCAAATGATATGCAAAGGTATGTTAAATGTGTAAGGCATTCCCTCAACGAGAAACAGGAGTTGAACCAACAACAACAAAAACGAAGGGAAAAAACCTGACACCGTTAAGGGTGAAATGTCCACGTGACATTTGGTCATATGTCTCTCTAGTTTCCACAGAGTCAGAATGTCTGGATGGCTATACACTACGAGTGCATATTTGCTTTGGCTTTTCGCAAAAGGGGACAAGGCTTTTGGTCTCGACGGGTCTTAACTTGAAAAAGCGTTTAATTTAACTTTAAAACACCGAATGCAAATAAATTTTAAAAATGTCGACGTCCATGTAGACTTAAATTTTTTTTTTTTTTGCTTTTTGTAATGATTTGCGTTCGTTGAGGTAGTATGGCAATAAACAACAACGTAATATTTAACCTGGAAAACTTTTTTCTTCCTTTTTAAGGCTACAAAATAAGGGGGAGCTTCTAGCGTTTAGAGTGGGAGTTTAACAAGCGTTTACATAAATGTTTTTGTTGGACAATTAGTCTTACTGTGATTGTATGGAGGGCGGACCAAAGGAGTCTATCCTACAACATAACGGTAGAGACACAAAGCACATTACTTATGAAAGGGTTGTAATAATTTAGAAGTTTAGAGTGATCAAATTTAGTCATCCACTATTAAAACAACAGCTCAAAGATATTGAAAGTTATAAACTATACAAAAGTAAACTGCCTAAGGAGGAGTTCTTGCTATAGTCTAGGCGTTGAACTTCCTCAAAAGTCCTTATCCTATAATTGAATGAACATACTTGTCACTACAGTAAAGCTCCCTAAAACCTTCTTAGGATGTTTTGGTTCAATCATTCTTAAGTAGCGTGTCTGAGTAGCATTCGTGAAATAGTTATACGGGGACCTGAGCTGTCAAGTAATTGTATTTGCTTCACCGTTTTTAAAAAACTTTGCATTCTATAATACATAATAGAGGCAAAAATGGCCAGGAGAATATCTTAGTGATAAATCAATAATGAAAAAGTTTTTCCCTAAAGGTGCTTCCGTTGATTTACTCTAAACCTCCTTAGGGAGTTGTATTGTATATCCCATTTTGAAGTCCTACTCTATACTCCTTAGGAGGACCAACTCTGTAACTGTGAAAACTAGCTAAGTGGTCCTACTCTACACTTGAGTAATACTCCTTACGAGGTCATATTCTAGACATACTCAAAAACATGCAAGGCTTTAACTAGAGTGAACTTGATCAGCAGGTTGATCAGCAAGAGTAATTTTACAAGAATAAACCTGCTTAGCAGGTAAAACTGATCAGCAGCGCTGCATAACAGGACCTATTGGATAAAACCTATTTCTGGAGTAAAAATCCGTTAACGTTCTTCATGGCTAAACTTTACTCTTACTGAAGTAAATGCACATAGAAGGTCAGACACTAGTAAAACTCCGTAGGAGTTATTAAACCCGTTAGTAGAGGGGCCACAACTCTAACAAGGTTTGTAAACAGAGGGACCCCACAAGGAGGAGTACTGTCTCCACTAATTTGGAACCTAGCGGTGAATGAAATCATGCTAAATCTAGCACGTTGTGGATGCAAGGTCGTGGCATATGCGGACGACGGGCAATCGCATTGAGTGGCAAATTCGTTAACGTCCTCAGACACATCCTACAGATGGCTCTGATGATGGGCCTAAAGCAGCGGTTTGGGCGTTTAACCAAGAATTGGTACAAGACAGAATTGGTTCTCTTTACTAGGATGAAAAATGTCCCACATGTGGACCCTCCACCTCGGATAAATGGAACAGATCTAGTCTTTTCTGTAAGTGCAAAATTATTAGGAATAATTCTAGATAGGAAACTGTTATTTAGACTTAACGTATTGAAACGTGTAAGGAAAGCCAACGTCGCCTTATATTTCTGCAAAAAGGCTGTAGGGTCGCGGTGGGGCCTCTCTCCTAAAATCGTCCACTGGATATATATAGCAGTAGTTCGTCCAATACTGTTATACGGTATTGTGGTATGGTGGACGGCAACTGACAAACTAACCATCACCAACCTACTAACAAAGGTTCAGAGAACTGCCTGCCTGAGCGTAAGCGGAGCCTTAAGGACTACAGCGACCGAGTCTCTACAAGCCCTACTCCATATACTGCCGATTAATATTGTGGCGAGAGAACTTGCAACTGAAGCGGCAGTAAGATTAAACTGCCTATCAATGTGGAGGTACAAGAACTACGGTCACATGAGGATATCAAAGTGTAGTGCTATGGTAACCGACCGAGTGGACTATATACCAACTGTGTACACCTAGTCCAACGAAATATGGACAAAAATCGGCACCTGCAGGGTAGCTAGACAAATCTGGCCAAGGTATGACCTGAGAAGGTCAAAATATCTCCTCGCACTAGAGAGGAAACGATTGTCTACGTTAGTACAGGTTCTGACGGGACACTGCTTGATCGGCGAACACGCCAAAAGATTGGGTATTGACTCCAATGACTTCTGCCGAAGCTGTGGAGATGAAGAAGAAGTGGAGAGCATTGAGCACTTGCGACGACTGGACATACTGGGGTCGGCCTTTTTAGGCAGCCTATCAGATCTTTCCAGTACTGATATTCGTACTATCGATAAATTTTTATGTCAAACAGGTTGGTTTCGATGAGCGACATTTCAGCCCGTGGTAACACTAGGGACCTAAACTGGTCTATGTGAGCTTGTAATAAATACGGTTGCCACCCTAACTTAAACCTAATGACTGAACCAAGCTTTGACAAGAAGTATTCCACTCTTATACCTGATAGATAAGAATGGAATGGTCGTATCCCAGAACATAGGAGATTCGTTTAATTCTATGCACACGGTTCCAAACTCAACACGCAAGTTTGGGCTTTGTTTGGTGTCTTTTCTGAGGAACTTGAGATATACATTGCAAAAGGCAGCCTTAATCTTAGCCATTAAAGAGGTAGCGGAATGTCTGAAAAATAATCTTCTTACCAAAGTCGGTATTAATATTTTCTCTGATTGTTAGGCTGCTATCATGAGGCATAAAAATATCATAAATAGGGAGCGCACAACAGGCCGAACCACTGGCTTAAGTGTATGTCCATGGACATGAGACGTTTAAACGTCTCCTCTCTTCAACCTAAACTAATATAACCTAGGCTGCTATCAATTCCCTGGAAACCATATTCCTGAATTCAAAAACTGCCCTTGATTGCCGCAGGTCTCTCAACGAGATGGCTGGACAGTTCAATATTTACCTAATATGAGTGCTGGGCTACAGGGATATACCAGGGAACTGCAAGGTAGATGAATTCTCAAGACTAGGAACTACCTTACACGCTCCAGGGGCATGCCTCTAGCAAGCTCCTCTTACGGCAACAAATGACATGTGGTCACTAGTCAGGAACTGCATACATTCCAGGCTGACGTGACCCGGTTTAGACTCTCCTACCAGTGATTTCAATACACAGGGTGGCATCTCAGTTTTATTTGCCATATAAACGGAGGCCAAAAAACATGAGAGTTTTCTAACTTGAGGCTGGCTGATACTATATCTTCACTAACAAAAAAAGGTAAAAGGTAGACTCTCCTACCAGTGATTTCAATACACAGGGTGGCATCTCAGTTTTATTTGCCACATATAAACGGAGGCCAACAAAACATGAGAGTTTTCTAACTTGAGGCTGGCTGATACTATATCTTCACTTCCAAAAAAGGAAAAAAGAAAATATTAAGGTCGTTCCTGGCAGGTATACCGGCTCTACGTCTTCCATTACCTGTACCTTGAAGCAGCTTAAACCCTGGCGTCCTGAGCCCACAAACCATATCTCCATTCAACCAACTGATGCTTCATTACATTGGTAGAGATTTATCTGTAGGAACCGCTCCATTGTCAGATTTCGCCAGCAGCGTTATATTTGCCTCGTCGTCTGCGTCCGCTAGAAGCTCATTCTCACCGGATTCATCCCCACAGGATTGTTCCGATCCCATGATAAAGAGCTTCGTAAAGGGTGAAACGCAAGTTCCCGCCAGATGCTGCTCTGATACCTGCGAAGAGTGAGGTTCATCATTAGATACTACACCAGTGTTATCTGGAGAAGTATTTTTCGAATTTCCTCCCTACTCGCTCTTATACACCTTAAGTCGGATTTTGCTGAATCCATATGAAACCATGCCTTCGGACTTGACGAGTGGGCTCGGCATTAAGTATAAATAATGCGTACCTCCGATGCCCATGCGCTTCATCCAATCGACTGATCTTCCAGTGGCTGGTATAGCCGGAATCCATGCATGCACCCTGGGCCTTGTGGAGAACATCTAGCGCCGTCCCGGTCAGATTTCACCAATTTTCTTCAGTGCGCAGCGATAGCAATCAACAGAGCGCATATTATAAATTCCTATTAGTTTTATGCGGCCCTTTAACCAGCCTGCGTCGACACAATCGCGAGCCGCACCATGCAGCTCCTCAAGAACATCGAAGAAAACAGAGCACAGTGCGTACTCTATCTCACTCCACCTGCTCTTGGGGATGTTGCCGCCTTCCTCTCCCCTGTTGATGACCACCAGTATCAAGCTGTCCTTAGTAACGTCAGCGAAGGACCGAGGGCCAGCGTTACTACTGAAACGAGGAGCAGCATTACCACTAAACCCTTGGGTCCTTTTGGATGCCGGCGGTTCATCTGGAGAGCGCAGCCTTTTAATTGGCTGCTGCCGTATGGAAGTTGATGCGGTATCATGTTATTCAGAAGTACTCCGTGCCCACTTCAGGGATTCTCTCTGCTTGTTGGCCAGAGATGCAGGATCGGCTTTCTCAATCTGAGAGCCGATCATTAAACTTCCTATTTGAAGGGCGGCTATGCTTACCATAGGACACCGAAGTGCAAGGTAATTCTGTCGCCTTTGAAGGGGTCTTTGAAGAGGTATTCGTTGTACATGTTTCCTTATCAGTTCTTGTATTCGTAGTCGTATCGGTTGGTTGTTTGGCGGGTTTACTCTGGTAAGTTTGCTTTGAAAACTTTTATTAAAAATTTTAAAAATTATAATTCTTCTAAGAGAAAGTAAAATATCCATGTATTTCTCTTTTAAAAAATACAACTACATCTGATTCATTTAACTTCAACAAACATTGTAACATTTGAAAGAGTTTCTTTGGACGACTTTCCACGGCAAATCAGACAAACAGTAACTTTATATTTTCCGGGGAAATAGTTCAAAGCGAAACTATTAGTTTTCACCTGAAACCAAGTAAAAGTACCCTAAAATCATAGGTCATCAATAAGTCAGTGAGGGCAAAAAATTAAAAATACGCTTACCGTTGGAAGGGGACACTTTAAAGTGAAATTACCATATTTCAGCAAATTTTGCATAAATGCTCCCATCAAATTCGTTTGTGAAATACTTCCTATTTTGCACAAATTTGTCTCAGTTTGAAACAAGGAAATATATTTGTTTCCATTACGAGATTTACGAAATAATTGAAACTCCATTACGGCATTCGAGGGAAAAGATTTGACCACTTTGATATTGAAATCAAATGATACATTATTGCGATTGGGTTCCAGACGAAGTTCTTGGATGTATAGTGGTTTGACATAGACATGGGTGGAGAGAAAATAAATTCTTCCAGAAGATTCCTAGTTAAAAAATGTCTATATTAATCTATAAAAAATGGCAAAATTGCTGGAATACCTTACATGCAGTGTCCACAATTTGTGACAAAGAACACGTCAGAAAAATCAAATACAATCTAGTTAACATTGTTCAACTTTTTATATGGAAGTCATCTACTCTCCTGACAATATTGGTTGAAAAAATTTATAATCAAAAGCAGTGACGACCAGTTTTGCCAAACATATTATAATAATTGTAAATATTTCTCTCTCCGGCTGACTTATTTTTGGCAAAAAATAAAACAATGGGATGTTATCGTGTCGAAACGTGTTACACACTATACATTTTTGCCAAAAATTTTAGTGATTTCCATAATTTTTTTGTCATTTAATTATTTAATCATTTAATCATTTAATCATTTAATCATTTAATCATTTAATCATTTAATCATTTAATCATTTAATCATTTAATCATTTAATCATTTAATCATTTAATCATTTAATCATTTAATCATTTAATCATTTAATCATTTAATCATTTAATCATTTAATCATTTAATCATTTAATCATTTAATCATTTAATCATTTAATCATTTAATCATTTAATCATTTAATCATTTAATCATTTAATCATTTAATCATTTAATCATTTAATCATTTAATCATTTAATCATTTAATCATTTAATCATTTAATCATTTAATCATTTAATCATTTAATCATTTAATCATTTAATCATTTAATCATTTAATCATTTAATCATTTAATCATTTAATCATTTAATCATTTAATCATTTAATCATTTAATCATTTAATCATTTAATCATTTAATCATTTAATCATTTAATCATTTAATCATTTAATCATTTAATCATTTAATCATTTAATCATTTAATCATTTAATCATTTAATCATTTAATCATTTAATCATTTAATCATTTAATCATTTAATCATTTAATCATTTAATCATTTAATCATTTAATCATTTAATCATTTAATCATTTAATCATTTAATCATTTAATCATTTAATCATTTAATCATTTAATCATTTAATCATTTAATCATTTAATCATTTAATCATTTAATCATTTAATCATTTAATCATTTAATCATTTAATCATTTAATCATTTAATCATTTAATCATTTAATCATTTAATCATTTAATCATTTAATCATTTAATCATTTAATCATTTAATCATTTAATCATTTAATCATTTAATCATTTAATCATTTAATCATTTAATCATTTAATCATTTAATCATTTAATCATTTAATCATTTAATCATTTAATCATTTAATCATTTAATCATTTAATCATTTAATCATTTAATCATTTAATCATTTAATCATTTAATCATTTAATCATTTAATCATTTAATCATTTAATCATTTAATCATTTAATCATTTAATCATTTAATCATTTAATCATTTAATCATTTAATCATTTAATCATTTAATCATTTAATCATTGAATCGTTTAATCATTGAATCATTGAATCATTGAATCATTGAATCATTGAATCATTGAATCATTGAATCTTTGAATCATTTAATCATTTAATCAGTCCGAAATATAAATTTTTTGTGCGGAAACTAAAGTGAAGTTATTACTATTATTATGGCGGAGGATTTAGAGTTTGTGTACAATACGCGCTTGCGTACAGGCAGCCTTACTGATAATTTCCAACAACAACTATCATCAGCGTTACAGCGTGATTTCGCACTTCACACAGAAGCAGACGAAGAACTAGATTTATTTGAAGACCAAAGCGGTGAAAACACAGATTTGTGCCCGAAGATGACGCCTCGGACATTGAATATGAAGTAGAAATTGAAGCAAATGAAATATTCGACAGCGATGAAGAATCCGAAGAAGAAAGTGAGAATGCACCAACTCAAGCTACAGACGGTTTTTTGCTTGGAAAAGATGGTACCAAGTGGAGTACAGCTGAACCCGCTACAGTGAGATTCCGCCAGCACAACATCATGCGTTTCGGTGGTGGACCAAAAACAAACCTGACCACTCCGCTTGAGGTGTTCAAGCTTTTCTTTTCACCGAATATTACGTTCATCATCGTAACACAAACAAATCTATATGGAGAAAAAGTTACACTCAAATGGAACGCAGAACATGCAAACTGCACACCACGAGTATGGGTTGATATGTCATAATACTATGCAGCTCTCAAGATTGATGTGGCAAACTGATGCACTTCCAATATTCCGTGCAGCCATGTCATACATATAGACGGTTTGTTACTTTGATGCGCTGTACTCGATTTGACGATAGTCGTACGCGCGCATTTCGTCAACAAACCGACAAAGCTGCTCCCATTCGCGACATATGGAACTTCTGGAATAACAATCTTGCCAGTAATTTTGAACCATACGAATGTGTAACCATCGCTGCTCATCGCTATTGCCATACCGTGGGCGCGCAAAGTTCACGCAATACATCCCATCAAAGCCCGCAAAGTATGGCATAAAAGTATGGTGGACATGCGCTGCAAAAACCAAATATCCGTTGCAAGGAAAACTGTACACTGGTAAGGAGGGAGAACAACGAGAGACAAACCAAGGCGAAAATGTGCTCATGAGTTTGGCTAATCGATACACCAACAGCGGCGGAACTTTATAGCTGATAACTTCTTTACAACATTAGACGCAGCTAAAAGTCTTTCGTCGATTGGACTAGCATACGTTGGCATCATTAGATCCAACAAAAGGTGTCTTCCCAAAGAGGTGGCAAAAGACAGCAAACGGCCAGTGCTTTCATCTGTGTTCGGTTTCTATGATAACCTTATATCACTGAAGGCGTAGCAAACATGGGATTAGCCGTTTACATCGTATGCAATGAAAATATAGAAGGAACCAGAAAAGAGAAGCGACGATTGTTCTTGAACACGCTGAGTAAACAATTGGTGCTTGCTAATACTGAAAATCGCATGAACAACAACCACATTTTGGGACAACATTCAACCCGTTTGGCCATTGAATCTTTCTTTGGAAGGCCGTTGAATATTCCCAGCAACATGCTGCCTAACCAAAGGCAAAGCGGCCCTAGTACACTGAGTTCCAGAAAAGATTGCAGAATTTGTTTCATGCAAGACGAAAAGCTACGTAGGAAGACACGTTTTTAATGCACCAAATGCACTAATCCTGTGCCAACAACATTCTAATGTTGATTACACTTGTTTTTCATACATTCCACAAAATGAATAAAAAATAAAATTTTTGTACATTTAGTCTAAAGACCAAAATAATATACGAACATACATACTTAGAAATTCAAAGTTACGGTACCCTTTTTGCCATACAAATGCATGAAAACGTATAGGTCTGGCCAGGCCTTTGTGTTTGTTCGAAGGTTTCAGAATATGTGTTTGACGGAGGTTTAACCTTCAGTAACGTCAGCTAAGGACCGAGGAGCAGTGTTACCACTAAACTCTTTGGACCTTTTGGATGCCGGCGGTTCATCTGGAGAGCGTAGCCTTTTAATTGGTTGCTGCAGTATGGAAGTTTGCGATATCCTGTTCTTCAGATAAACTTCGTTCGCACTTTAGGTTAGGTTAGACGTTTAAACGTCTCATGTCCATGGACATACACTTAAGCCAGTGGTTCGGCCTATTGTGCGCTCCTTCTTTAGGATTTTTATACCCCACGGGTTACAGAAAATCGGTACTAGACACGTATTTTCTCAGTATCTTCCAGTCATATCCTTTGAGATGAGTCAAGACTGGTAATATGTCGGAACCGAAATATCGGGATCTTGCATGTGTGAAAGCTGGGCAGTGACACAGAAATATTCCATCGTTTCGATGTCTTCCCTGCATTCCCTGCATGCCCTGCTCTCGTCGTTTTCTGCTAGTCCTATGCGATGAAGATGTGCCTGTAAGCTTGAGTGTCCCGTTAGAACACTCATCTTCTTACTAATCTCGATCTTGTTTAGATTCGGAAAACTACTTGTTTTCTTCTCATTTGGGTCACCCCACAGTTTCCTTGCAGTTGCTCCTACAGTTGCCCTATTCCAACTCAACTCATCTTTCGTGGCTTCGAAAGGTTTCCAATTTTCCAAATTTATTACTCGAAGTTCTCTGACCTTTGAAGCCAAGCTGTTTGCTCGTTCATTTTCAATCACTCCGTTGTGTCCCGGTACCCAGAAAATACACAGTTGACAATGGACTGAGTAATTATTTATCGTTCTTTTACAGTCGTCTAACACTGTTCTGGATTTGACCTTTCCGATGTTATTGCTTTGATCGCCATTTGGCTATCTGTGAATATGTTGGCATATTTAGGCTTTCTGGTATTACTGAGCCAGTTAACACACTCCGTGATTGCTTGAACTTCTGCTTGCAATATTGTGTTATGGTCTGGGAGGTGGAAGTAAAGTTCGACTTCTGATTCATCAATAAAAAGTCCCAGACCCGTCCTTCCTCCTAGCCTGGACCCATCAGTGTAGCAGCTGGTTCCCACTGGCGCATGAGCTAGTGTTCCGTTTTCCCAGGAGCGTCTGTCAGGTAGCTGTAAGCCGGAATGCGGTCGAAGATTTCCGTTATTTGAATATGACCGACCAGTGATTGTAATATCTTCCGATGGTACGACTTGTGGTCTCGATTTATCCATTCACCCATCACTTCTTGCTGTGAGGGCTGCCTCATACTTTATAACGGATGGATGTGCAGTATAGTCTCCAACGCTCTTGTTGGTGCGGTTCTAATTGCCCCGATTCCGTTATTTGAATATGACCGACCAGTGATTGTAATATCTTCTGATGGTACGACTTGTGGTCTCGATTTATCCATTCACCCATCACTTCTTGCTGTGAGGGCTGCCTCATACTTTATAACGGATGGATGTGCCGTATAGTCTCCAACACTCTTGTTGGTGCGGTTCTAATTGCCTTTTTGCAATGGTATTACGTTGTACTTTTTGTCCATTGATGTCCACCACACTACAGAGGCGTAGGTTATTATCGTGCCCACTTAAGGGATTCTATCTGCTTGCTGATCAGTGATGCAGGGTCGGCTTTCTTAAGTCTCTCAAGGATCTTGAGAGCCATGCGCCGATCATTAAACATTTACTTTGAAGGACGGGTATGCTTGCCACGGACAAGCGAAGTACCAGGTAGTTCTGCCGCCTTAGAATAGGTCGTTGGATCACTAGACTTGTTGTTAGGCTTTGGTTTAGATGCTCGCATCGTGGTCAGTTTTGTTGCATCGTCTCCACGTTAGGGACTCTCTCTCTTTGTTGATTAAAGATTCAGGGTCGGGTTTCTCAAAGATCCTGAGAGCCATGCGCCAATCATTCATCTTCCTCTTTGAAGGACGGGTATTGCTGCGGCCTTAGAGGAGCCCTTTGGATCACTGGTCTTATTGTCAGGCCTAGGCTTAGATCGTCGTTATCGTTGGCGTCGTTTTCGTTGTAAAGGGTTTTCCAACAAGAGGTGTTATTTTGGTATTCAAAGAAAAATTCCATTTTTTGAGATAAATGATCGGATGTTTATTTCATAATAAAGAGGAATGTATGCCGTTAATAATGAAAAACAACATCAGCCAAATGGCCACCACGACCACGCTTACAGGACCATATCGCAAAGTGGCTGCCCTATGTCCTCGATAGCCTCACGAATTCTATCTTTGAGGTCTTGAATCGACGCTGGGCTGTTGGCGTAGACCTTATCTTTCACGTGTCCCCAAAGGAAGAAGTCTCAAGGTGTTAAATCACAAGATCTCGGTAGCCAATTGTGATCCCCTCTTCGAGAGATAACACGGTCCGGAAACTTTTCCCGTAACAGAGCAATGGTTTCGTTGCTTGTGTGGCACGTAGCGCCGTCTTGTTGAAAGTAAACGTTGTCCAGATCAATACCATCCAACTCCGACCATAAAAAATCATTAATCATCTCTCTATAGCGCAATCCATTCACCGTAACTGCTGATCCAACCTCATTTTCGAAAAAGTAAGGTCCAATGACCCCGCCGGACCATAAACCGCACCAAACAGGCACATGCTGAGGATGGAGAGGCTTCTCAACAATAACTCTTGGGTTTTCCGAGCCCCAGATGCGACAATTTTGATTGTTGACGTAGCCACCGAGGTGGAAATGGGCCTCACCAGTCAAGAAGATTTTTCGATGATTTTCGAATTTTAATAATTTCAATGCGTTGTTGAATCGTGTATCGTTCCATTTTTAGTAATGGCTTAGTTTCTACTTGTCAAATGTTAAAGAATAAAGGCTTCAAAAGTGACAGCTACCGAAATTGTTGAAGTGTCTCTGTTTTTGTTTGTTTTTTATTGATTCTTAGCTAATAGCAGCCGTAAATATAGCAATATATATACATACTCGTATAAAAAATAAATTACATTTAAAACAAAAAGTAAATAAATGAGAAGAAATAGGAATAACAGGAAATTAAAAAACAAACAAACAAAATTTAACTGAAGCAGAAATTAGAAAGGGGACATGTAGGGTCAGGAACTAAATTAAATTAAATATATGGTAAAGATGGAACAGAACGTAGCAATAACAAGGCGAAAACAGGAACAGAGCGTAGCAGGAACAGAATACAGCAGGATCAGGGGGTAGCAAGACCAGAGAACAGCGGGAACAAAGTGTTTCAGGATCGGGACGTTGGAGAATCAGAGTATGGCAGGAATAGAACGAGTCAAGAATAGAGAACAGCAGGAACAGAGTGTTTCAGGAAAAGAGTATACCAGGAAGATATCACGGCAGGAAACTGGGAGTTGCAGGAATAGAACGTATAAGGAACAGAGCATAACAGGACAGGAGCACAGCAGAGACAGAGAGTTACAGGAACGAGGTTTAGTAGAAACCGAGCATGGCAGGAACAGAAAGTAGCAGGAGCACAGCAGGACCAGAACGTAACTGGAAACGGATATGACAGGAACATAATATAGCAGGGACAAAGCATAGCAGGAACCGAAAATTTCAGGAAACAAAACGTAGCAGGAGCAGAGCATTGCAGGGACAGAACGTAGCAGGAGCACAGCAGAACCAGAGCATTGCAGGTACGGATATTGACAGGAACAAAACAAAACAGGAACGAAGCAGGAACCGAAACATAGCTGGAAAGAGAACGTAGCAGGAACAGGGCGTAGCAGGAACAGGACGTAGCTGGAAACTGGACTGGCAACCGTCTTTTAAAATAGCGCGAGATAACGTACGATCAATAAAATAAGAAAAATAGTTAAAGAATAGATTCAATTACTATGCGTTGTATCATTGAAATCGAGTCAAAAGATAAGAAGAAAGAGTAAACCGAGTTAGAGTTTGGCGAAGTGAGTTTAAAGATTAGATTCGAGGATTACGCGTTTTATCATTGAAATAGAGTCAGAAGTTCAGAAGAGCGAGTAAACCGAGTTAAAGTTTCTGCGAAGTGAGTTTAGAGGATTGAATTGTTCATAATTAAATCAACAAAGATCAATTTTTAGAGGAATAAAATTACGAGTTGAACGAGCAGGAATGTTAAAGCGTAATTCGCTAACTAATTAATATAATAAACACAATACCTAACATAAACCTTCTTTTCTCAAGGGAAGGAAGATCAATCAGTTTCAGGCGATTGAAGTTAGGTGGCATATTTAGAGGGTCACTCCAGCCAAGACCAGGTAATGCAAAAAGTAGGAATTGTTTTTGTACTGACTCAATCCTTTCAAAGTAAATGTTATAATGGGGGGACCATTAAACCGAAGCATATTCCAAAGTAGGCCTAAAAAGAGATGTGAAAAGTTGTTTTAAGGATTTCGGCCACGAGTGTGGGGCTAGGGATTGTTAATCACGTCATATCCCTAAAAACGTGACAAGGACTTAGTCGTTCTGGTATCAGCAAAGGCAGCCGTCTGAACACAGTCTATGCTAACCCCTGATTGCGAACCGACAAGTCCGATGAGCCGGGACGCATAACACTCCATGCATGTCCACCACAGCATAACCACCGGTTCTGTGGCAATGAATGGGTGGCACTACACCTGTTACTTGCTGATAAAGTCGATTAACCCAGACTGCAGACCATACTCCCATGGGCACGAGGTCGCATTACTCCCCGGTGATAGGGGAGTTCGTTGTAAGAAGAACCACTACTTTGTAGACCATTTAGCGTGCACTACATGTTAGTCACTTAGTCATATAGTTAATTGGTCATTTAGCCATTTATATGTTCAGTTATTCGCTTCATTTATTTTTTATTTTAAGTTAAATGGCGCATAGCTATCAACATAATAACTATCTTATTGTTTTCCAAAAATTATGTAAAAAAAACAAAACTAATTAACTATAATTAGTATTGCTTTAATATTATTAAAAACAGAAAATGGGAGGTCGAACCTGTTTCAAATACAGATATTATTTTAAATAATACTTAGCTCTCTATCAGATATATCGCAGAAGCCTAATCGTTACTAGAAATTAAAAAAAAAAAGTCGGAATATTTCATTCTCAATGGCGACTACATTTAAATTGTCCATATCACTTGTTTTTGTCATTTTGTTACAAATTTTGTTCGCGATCTCCAAGGTAACCAATCAATGAATTAATTGTCTTCATTTAAATTTATTTATATTTTCTTTCAGGAGTCTTCGCCCAAACCTTATTTTATCTCGACCAATATTGATGTTAATCAATTGTATTTCGAAGAATTTTCTATCCAACCAAATGCCAAAAATGAATCGTTTGATTTTAAGGTAAAGGTTCGTAAAACTCTGCCATTGGATTTGTCTTTGGACCTGAGATTTCTCAAGAAATCTCGTGTGGGAAATAAATAACATTTGCTTTATGATACGAATTTATGTAAGATTCTCACTTTAACGAGCGCAAATTTTTTAAGCTCATTTTTTCACAATCTACTCAGAAATGGCAATCTCCCCTTGAAATGTCCTGTAGTGAAGGTGCGTATATTCTATTTGCGTATTTGAATGATATTAAAAATTTTTTGGGGGTTCATTTTAGGGCAACTACTCTTGGCTTCGTATAAAACCAACAGATTTCGGTTTAAATGTTTTTCTGGGAAAATATAAAATAAATGTTCAATCATATTTCCGTGGAAAATCCCCAAAAGAATTTATGTCAAATGTGACAATTTTGGCGGAACTTAAATGAATACTAATGCTGTTATTTAAATATATTTATATATTGTGTATTTTAAACAATTAATAATTTTCCAAAATAAAATTTCTTTATAATTATATATAGTTATATATTTTCATTTTTAGCTTCAAATCAAAAACATCATTAACCCAAATCATCATCACGCTTTGCTAATGACCCCTATTAAAAATTGTATTGTCCGACAGAGACAATCACAACAACATTTTATTGTTGTGTTATAGAAACTACCCCTTCTGCCAGGTGGTGATAGCAATTCCTCTCCCCCTCCCCCACACCCAAAATGCCCGTTTAATAATGAAAGTGTCATAAATTACGTCACAGTTGACGAAAGGACATCTGTGAAGTCATATGTTTTGTGGAACGTTTGTTCATGTCAGTCCCCATCATGTGACGTCCAGCCAAACGGCCGTATAATTTGTTCCGCCTTTGTCAAGGAAGAGGGCTATTAACCACCCACCAGGGGTTGGTTGTGAAAGGTCAAGGAGGATGGGTCGTTTTAAACGGTATACCGTTATTTCACTTTTTAAAATTATGATGAACTTGACATTGGGAAAATTGTTTACATTCCAGCCATTTTCACTTATTTTGGAAATGTGTTGTGTAAAATATATGGGCGAGTTTTTTTTTCCAACAAAAACTCTTTAAAATTTTAAATGTATTTAAGTAGATTTAGGGAAACGAATTAACACGTGACAGCTACAAGTATTAGCTATTATTTCTTGAGACAGCTATTATTAGCTATTATTTCTTGAGACAGATCAAATTTCAGATGAATCTTCATACGGTTATCATCTACAAGGTATCCTACGGTTCTCATCTACTAATTTATCTGACATTCTACGGTTCTCATCTACTAATTTATCTGACATCCTACAGTTCTCATCCACCAATTTATCCAGTACCTATTAAAGATGTATTTCTTCTTTGATAACTCAATAGTTTGCGAAATATTGCAGATACGAGTATGTTCAAAAAAAATCGCGAATTTTGTATTTTTTCAAATGGTATTTATTTATTCATGAATATCTATTTTGTCCCCTTCAAAGTAATTCCCCTCGGATATAATACACTTCTGCCAAAAGTTTTTTCCAATCCTCGAAGCACTTCAAATAATCATATTTTGTGATCTTGTTCAGCTCCTCCTCTCCTCAATCGTGGCGTAGCGTCGTCCTTTCAGGGGCTTTTGCAGTTTTGGGAACAAAAAATAGTCACAGGGGGCTAGGTCAGGGGAATATGGTGGCTGCGGCACCATTACTGTGCTGTTTTTGGCCAAATATTCGCGCACAAGCAACGATGTGTGTGTGCAGGGGCGTTATCATGGTGCAAAAGCCAGTTTTTGTTCTTCCACAAATCCGGGCGTTTTTGGCGGATTGCTTCGCACAATTTGCGCATAACTAGCAGGTAATATTCTTTATTGACCGTACTACACGCAAAGAAAAATTTCGTTTCTGCGAAACGAAATATTAGACAACTACAATTCTCGTTTACGACGACTGAAATATCGCTTACGCGAAATAAGTTTCTGTAACAACAAACGAAATTTCAGTTCCGGCAAACGAGAATTGTAGTTGTATAATATTTCTTTTCGCAGAAACGATTTTTTTCTTTGCGTGTACTCTGTGGCAAGAACTCATAATGCACCACGCCCCGGCTCTCAAAGAAAACTGTGAGCTCGGGCGTCCGGCACGCTGTTCGTCCTTCGCATCTTCTCGGCCCTCTAAGAACATTTTGTACCACCGATAAACGTTGCTTTGGTCCAAGGTAGCTTCACCATATGCCACAGTCAACATTCGGAATGCGTCAGCGCACTTTATTTTGTTTTTCACACAAAATTTGATGCAGATTCTTTGATCCATTTTCTGAAATAGATAAAAATCGAAGGCAAGTTCAAACACATCCAAGCACAACAGCTGTCAAAAATTAACTAAACATTCAAAATGGCCGACCTTGTCAGCATAAGTAAGGGACATGAGTACCAACATAACGCTACAAAAAATATCAAAAATCAAATACACGTAGCCCGCGGAAATTAAAAATTTGCGATATTTTTCGTACATACTACGTACATAACGTGTGTTCGGCTCATTAGGGTCACATCTGACCGCAGGACTATCGTGATGAACCACCTTCGTGGGAAAGCTACCACTCTTGAATATTTCTCTGGCCCTGCTGCTAAAAAAGGGGCCACGATCCCTCCATACTGGAGAACTGGAAGAATCACAGATCCAATACAATATAAACGCTCTGCCTCGGCTATGCATGAAACCCAAACAATATTATTGCACGGGAAGATTCCATATATCGACATAGAATAGTATAATTCCAACTGTCGAGATGACGGATGACAATCTACCAAAGACGAAGGTCTGACTAACTCTGCTCAAATAGTTTCTCAGACCCACCGTGGAAAGCAAAAAGCACTAGCTGAATGACTATGTAGGAAGCTCTGCAGAAATAATTAGAGCAGTCGTGATAGCCTTAGGCAGATACTACCGCCTAAACAATATATGTAAAGTTATCAGTAGACCTCGGATTTTTGCATATCTTTCAATTTGCATCCGATTTGAACCAACATTTGTATTTAGACGTTTCTTTACTCAAATTGAAATAATTTGAGTGTATATCAAAAATATATGCAAAAAATATGCAATATATGCAAAAAATAAGCAAAATATGCAAAAAATATGCACAAATATTCCAAAAATATGTAAAAATGCAAAAAATATGCAAATTTTTTTGGCGACATACGAATCCAAATTGCAAAATATCAGAAGGATGTGTCAATAATATTTGAAAAATCGTGTCACAAAAATGAAAAATGGGTGAATAAGGGGTAATTCCAAATGAAACCGAACCACTCTGAATATTTACATATGTAGATTTGAATGCAATTTTGCACGCATATACTAAAAGACAATGCGGAATTAAGGCCTTTTACCGATTGACCAACTTCATAGTGGTTTAGATTTTATAGGGAGCCAAAGTTGGTTATCTACAAAATTTGTAATATAAATTTAGATATTTTGAAATCGACATAACTTTTGAACGGAATATCAGATTTGAATGATATAAGTACCATTTGAAAGATTTTTTACATCCTCTCTAGGAATTATAAATTAAGTTACATATGTTTGTGTACTAAGTACTTAAAAGGACGAAAATATCCTTAAACCTTGACTATCCAGAAAAACGTATCTCACATTTTTTTTGTTATATTTTTCAAAGTTACCCACATATTTTCGCAACAAATGTAAAAATTTCAGCATTGGTCTCCATGGGAAAAAAAAATATGAATTAATTAATGTCCGTCCGTCTGTCAGTTCGAAAGAATGGTGCTAACGATAATTCTGGAAAGGAGTGACCGAGTGACGTAAAATTTCGTACGTATATGGGTAGCAGTGATGTAAATATGTGAACGCGAATTATTCGCATCATTTTAACATTCGCAAAAATATATTCGCTTTCGTAAAAATATATTTCAGTATTCGGTTTCATTTGTTAAAAGTGTTAAATCTCCTTATTCCCTTCACACAATTTGAAGATATTAATACCAATGAAAACCTCTACCACTTCTCTTCAAAACAGTTGAAAAAATATGTTTGTCCTTGTGGTAACAGGAGGTAAAAATATGGAAAACATTCTTAATACTTGAATATCCGTTAAATTTGTTGGTACTACTCGTAAAGGGTCAAACTATTATTCGCATTCGCGAATAATAGTTTCACTATTCGCTTTCGCATTCGCAAGAAATATATTGCAATATTCGCATTCGCTTTCGCTAAAGTCACTTTCGTTACATCCCTAATTGGTAGTTCTTTCTCAAGTGCCACAAGTCAAAAACTAGATCTTTCTTAAATTCTCAGAAAATGTTTCCTTAGTATGTGGGATTCGTTCCTGATCATTCGCAGTGAACGGACGTGTTTATCACATAGCGGATAGTTACCAGTACCTATTACGAAATAGCAAAAATCTGTACAAAGTCTGTAAGGCCTACATCGTAGTACCTATTACGGTCTAATACAGACAAAATAAAAATAAATTCTCTTGACGGGGATGCCTTCGTGTTCCGATGGAGCGCGGTTCCCCAATCGTCCGACTGTCCGTCCGTTGGTCTTGGCCAAAGCCGACCACACCAAAAATGGTGAAAATCTCCCCCAAGTACTCACAACAGGTGGTGCTGTGAGGGGTAAACGTCATGTCCGACCGTCAAAACGGAAGCACAATGAGCATCGTGTAGCGCTCAGAGTTTTGACGAAGTTGGAGGCTGTTGAGGTTTCGACTCTTACCGAAAAACAAAAAGAGTCACTTACCTGGGCTAAAGGCGTCATAGATGCTTCTAAGGCCAATGAGTCGGCTGAAAGAGCCACAAATTCAGCTGTGTTAACGGCTAATAAAGTAAAACGAATCAGATCACCTGATGAACCCCTGCCTTCGAAAAAGGCAAGAGGCCCTAATGTCACCATCAACAGGACACTCACCAAGCCCTTCAATGAAGTGGCGAAGGAGAGTCTAGTGATGGCTGTTATAGACAGAAGTAGTGAGGATGGATTCATCCTCAAGGACAAATGGAGTCATGTACAATCAGCCATTATGGCTCATTACCTCGATGTCCGTAGAGAAATGCCGGGCAAACCACCAATCTGCAACGATGCAGGATGGCATCAGGGGAGAGTAAAGCTCTTATATTTCGGTGATGCCAGATCAGTAGACCTGTATAAGGCTGCTCTGAGTCGAGCGGGTGAGGTGTGGCCGGGTGCCCAGTTGGATGTTGTCGAAAAAAACAACATCCCTAGTCACCCTAGAGCCATCACCTGGGTTACAGAAGAGCCCTCCAACCCGGCTGACATCTTAGAAATAATAAAAGATTCCAATCCTGGTCTGCCGGCCCATAATTGGAGAATCAGCAAGGTGGGTGAGGCGGATGGTAAAAATCGGCAGGTCAATCTTATCCTAAACGCTGAATCCACCTCCCATATACAAAGTGCGAGTGCAACCCTACAATATGGCTTCGAGACTATAGTCTTGAAGATATACAAGCAGGATATAGCTCCCAGTGCAGAAGGTGAGTCGTCCACCGTGGCACTTTCTGGAAGTGCGGAGGTACCCACGCCTATTATTTCTGGTGACTCCAACTCTAACAGAAGATCTGTAACGTCCTTCTCTGAGGACAAAAGCTCTACTTCGGACACAGAGAGGCTGAGGGGAGTCTCCGGACTCTTTGACGCATCTGGCGGGGACATGCTTCTCGACGATACGGACGAAGAGTTCGATAACACCCTTGTCGGGGTGGATGTTAATCTGTCAATTACCAATGATGGTAAGAATTCTACAGATTAACCTCCATCACGCTAAAGCAGCCTCAGCGGCTCTATTGCTGCGCCTGTCCACAGGCGCAGTAGACATCGTCCTGATACAGGAGCCCTACGTAGTGGGAGGAAGGGTGTGCGGTATTAGGACACCCAACTTTAAACTGCTTGTGGCCAACTGTGAAGGCACTCCAAGAACCTGCATTTTGGCCAGGAAAGATCTAAGTATCTTTCTCCTGACTAATTTAAGTGGTAAAGACCAAACAGCTGCTAGCCTGGAGATCGGTAATCGCATATATTGGGTGGTCTCCAGCTACTTGCCTTATGAATCTGTAGTACCGACTGCTCTATTCAGGGAAGTAGTAAAAGAAGCAACGTCTGACGAGCTCGAGCTGATAATTGGCGCAGACACGAACGCTCATCATACTATCTGGGGTAGTACGGATATAAACAATAGGGGTGATTCGCTTCTTGACTTTATTCTAACTACCAACCTTAGTATTTGTAACATAGTTAATAAACCGACCTTCACAATTAAAGACAGACAAGAAGTACTCGACGTAACGTTTGCTACTGACCGGCTGTCAGACAAAATTATTGGGTGGAATGTACTGGACGACCACTCATTCTCAGATCACCATTATATTGAGTTCAAACTCGCGGAAAAAGCGCCTAAACCTGCCGTCCACAGAAATGTAAGGAAGACAAAGTGGCATATGTATGAGAAGAATTTCAAGAAAGTCCTCAACTCTAAACTTCTGTACGAACCGAATGACAAAGCCGGTCTGGATAATCTGGTCGATCATATCACCATATCATTCAATAGATCCCTTGAAGAAACCTGTCCAAAAACAAGGTACAAGGGTAAAACTAAACCCCAATGGTGGACTTCTGAGCTAACGGCTATGAAAAAGACCTGCAACAAGCTATTCAATAATGCTAAATTTACTGGGGTCGCTAATGATTGGGATGCCTATAAAGAGCAACTCAAGATCTATAAGAAGGAGCTTAGAAAGGCGCAAAGCGCTCTTGGTATACCTTCTGTGGTGAAGTGGAAAAGGTCTCCGACGCCGCTAGGCTGAGGAAGATATTATCTGCTTCACCCTGTACAGTGGGATATTTACAGAATGAGGCAAATAACTGGACCAAAAACAGCGAGCAGTCGCTCAATGTACTGATCGACACACATTTCCCGGGGAACTCTGTAACAGAACCCGAGGATCAGCAGAACCAACAAGAGTGCGAGTGGACTGCGAGCGTCGCTAGCTTCTTGACTGAGAGATCCAGAATAAGCTGGGCTATTAACAGCTTTGAGCCCTTCAAGTCACCTGCACCAGATGGCATCACTCCAGCAGAAATGCAGAAAATGTAAAAGTACATTATCCCCCGCCTGGAGAAAATCTATGTAGGCTGTATCAGGCTTTCATACGTCCCGAATCGATGGAGGGATACCAAAGTGGTATTCATACCTAAAGCGGGAAAGATATCACACACTAGGCCAAAAGACTTCAGACCAATTAGCCTATCCTCCTTCCTATTGAAAGGTCTGGAAAGACTTTTAGATAATTTCATTAGGGAAAACCTGGAAAAAAAACTCCTATCGGGGAACCAACATGCTTACAATAAGGGCAAGTCTACAGAATCAGCCCTGCACGAACTTGTGAGCACTATCGAATCGTCCCTGCATTTCAAGGAATTCACCATGGTGGCATTTCTTGACATAGAAGGGGCTTTTAACAACATTCACTCAGATGCGGTAATTGCGGCACTCTCACATCTAAAAGTTAACACTAGTTTGATTAGACTAATTCAAAGTCTGCTCACCAGAAGACGCATAACAGCATGTCTAGGGTCCACAACTCTAACAAGGTATGTAAACAGAGGGACCCCGCAAGGAGGAGTACTGTCTCCACTAATTTGGAACCTAGCGGTGAATGAAATCCTGCTAGATCTAGAACGTTGTGGCTGCAAGGTCGTGGCATATGCGGACGACGTGGCAATCGCAGTGAGTGGCAAATTCGTAAACGTCCTCAGAGACATCCTAGAGGTGGCTCTGAACAAGTTGGCTAGATGGGCCAGAAGCAGCGGTTTGGGCGTTAACCCCAACAAGACAGAATTGGTTCTCTTTACTAGGATGAATAATGAAACATGTGGACCCTCCACCTCGGATAAATGGAACAGATCTAGTCTTTTCTGAAAGTGCAAAATTTTTAGGAATAATTCTAGATAGGAAAATGTTATTTAGACTTAACGTATTGGAACGTGTAAGGAAGGCCAACGTCGCCTTATATTCCTGCAAAAAGGCTGTAGGGTCGCGGTGGGGACTCTCTCCTAAAATCGTCCACTGGATATATATAGCAGTAGTTCGTCCAATACTGTTATACGGTATTGTGGTTTGGTGGACGGCAACTGAAAAACTTACCATTACCAACCTACTAAGAAAGGTTCAGAGAACTGCCTGCCTGAGCATAAGCGGAGCCTTAAGGACTACAGCGACCGAGTCTCTACAAGCCCTACTCCATATACTGCCGATTAATATTGTGGCGAGAGAAGTTGCAACCAAAGCGGCAATAAGATTAAACTGCCTATCAATGTGGAGGTACAAGAACTATGGTCACATGAGGATATCAAAGTGTAGTGCTATGGTAACCGACCGAGTGGACTATATACCAACTGTGTACACCTTCGAGAGAAATTACATCACTATGATTCCCGCCAGAGATGAATGGGTCGGCAGAATACCAGGTAATAGAAACCATCTCCACTTTTACACGGATGGTTCGAAGCTTGATGAAAAGGTTGGCTTCGGAGTACACTGTGAAGAACTTAGTCTGGATATAGCTCACAGACTACCAGATACCTGCAGTGTCTATCAAGCCGAAATAATGGCAATATGGGAAGTCGCCAAGTGGCTGAGTCGCAACATAGTAACCAACACTGGCGTTGTCATTTACTCGGACAGCCAGGCTGCCATCAATTCTCTGGAGGCAACATCCCTAAATTCACAAACAGCCCTCGACTGCCGCAGATCTCTTAACGAGATAGCTGAGCAGTTTAATATACAACTCATATGGGTGCCTGGGCATAGGGATATCCCGGGGAACTGCAAAGCCGATGAACTTGCTAGGAAAGGGACGACATTACAAATTCTCGAAGAATTTGCATATACTGGTGCGCCACTATCCACGTGCAAGATTTGGCTTAGGCAAGAGGCAATCAGGCAGTCCAACGAGAGATGGACAGAAATCGGCACCTGCAGGGTAGCTAGACAAATCTGGCCAAGGTATGACCTGAGAAGGTCAAAATATCTCCTCGCACTAGAGAGGAAACGATTGTCTACGTTAGTACAGGTTCTGACGGGACACTGCTTGATCGGCGAACACGCCAAAAGATTGGGTATTGACTCCAATGACTTCTGCCGAAGCTGTGGAGATGAGGAAGAAGTGGAGAGCATTGAGCACTTGCTTTGCGACTGTCCCGCTTTGAGTAAACGACGACTGGACATACTAGGGTCGGCCTTTTTAGGCAGCCTAACAGATCTTTCCAGTACTGATATTCGTACTATCGATAAATTTATATATCAAACAGGTTGGTTTCGATGAGGGGCATTTCAGCCCGTGGTAATACTAGGGTCCTAAACTGGTCTATGTGAGCTTGTAAAAAAATACGGCTGCCACCCTAACCTAATGTGGGAGCAATGACCCACAATATTAAAAAATCGGTAAGGAAAGGCAGAAAGTCGGGCGGGGCCGACTATATAATACCCTACAGCTCCCTAACAATGCGATAAGGGTCATTCCGATAATAATATGGAATAATTGGTACCCATTTACCAGCAACGTAAATGGGTAAATTTTTAAATTTTCCCTCAAAATGCATTTCATGCATTCTCGTTTAAACTTTTTCCCCGAGAATCTTAGCGACGTAAGTTACGAACATGACGAAAGGTTTCACCAATAAATGAAGTCCATCGAGCGGCGTTACCAAGGGCACTGGAATGAAAGAATGATGGGAGATTTTATTTGGTTCCTCATTACAGAAACCGATTCCGAAATCTACAAACGTCAAGAAAGAACTCACAATTACTTCTAATGAAACTTGTACATGTAAATAAACCCAAATGTACATAATATAAATAACTGATCGGATATAAAATACAGCGCTTACATGTCAAATCGGGGGTAACATATATATGGGGGCTATATCAAAATCTGAACCGATTTTCTCCGCATTTCGCAGTATTCCTTCATGTAATAAGAAACCTCTTTCTGCCGAATTTCGCACTGATCGGATATAAAATAAAATGTGATTCTAACTAGGATATTCTCCCGGCTTCAAGACCATTTTGTTTCTATATTATTATAGAAACAAGTATTTTATACATGGCGATGTATAAATATGTATTAAAAATTGGCAGCACACATACTGAATCATGATTTCTGAGCCGTGACACTCGTTATCAACAGTTCTGCTGCAATTGTATGGGCGATACGGAGCTCTATATGGTTAACTTCAACACGCAAGCGAATGAGAAATCTTTGTGAAACCACACTTCTCCAAAATCTTCCAAAAAACAATTGTTAACCAAAGTTAATACAAAACACCAGCCATGTCCAATGAGAAGCAAATTTTTGCTCCATCTAATGGAAAAAATAACACACTATGCAGAAAAGCCTTTATGGTTTTTGACTGCACTAAGTGTAGTTTGTGGTGAGTCAGAAGACTCACCTTTACAGCGCGCTTACATGTCAAATGGGGGGTAACTTATATGTATGTATATGGGGGCTATATGTAAATCTGAACTGATTTCTTAAAAATTTAGCAGTGTTCATTAATATAATAAGAAACCTCTTTATGCCGAATTTCATACTGATCGGATATAAAATAAAGTTTTTACAGCGTTTTTTTATACCCTCACTTTAGTGTGACGAGGGTATATATCATTTGCTACGGAAAAAAGTGTAACACATCGAAGGAGTGATCTAAGACCCTAAGTATGTTCGGAGGAAATCCGTTTTGGGTCATTTTAAGTCGAATGAGCAATGTCCGTCCGTCTGTCTGTCTATCTGTGTGTCTGTCTGTCTGCTGGCTGGTGCGCACGATAACTCTCGAAAGGAGTAACCGATTGACTTCAAATTTCGTATGTGGTAATATTTTTTTCTATCTCCGGCTAAGTTCGAAGATGGGCCATATTGGTCCATTCCTTCTAGTACCTCCCCCACAAAGGGTTAAAATGTTGTGAAATATTGATTCTTTAATAACTACTATACTACTTATTCTAATCTTCTGAAATTCCACACATAGTATTAGTTTATTAGTCGCTATCAACTCGAGAAAAATGGGCGAAGTTGCCACGTCCCTTTAGGTACCTCCCACACAAATGCACCGTTTTGCAACAAAAATTAACAGCTTATAACATTAATATCGGTGTATAAAAATACTTGAAATTTTGCACAGTGTTATGCTTTTATATTGCCTACGGTCCACAGAAAAATGGCCGTTGTTGCCACGCCCCTTTTGGTACCTCCCATACAAAGGTACCATTTTGCACCAAAAGTTAACAGCTTATAACATTAATACAAGTGTATAATAATACTTGAAATTTTGTACAGTGTAATGTTTTTATAGTGCCTATAGTCCTGTGAAAAATGGGCGTTATCGCCACGCCCCTTTTTGTACCTCCCACACAAAATGGCCAAATCATACCACAATTTAATATCTCATAACGTTTATAACAGTGCACATAAACGCTTATAATTCGGCGCAGTGCAATGAATTTAAAGTATCTACTTTTCAGCGAAAAATAGGTGAATTTGTTAAACCCCTTCTGGTAGCTCCCACACAAATTGACAGAATAATTCGTGTAATATTCAATATTACATTACTCACAAAGTGAGGGTATACCTTAGTCGGTTTACCCGACTGAAACTTTCTTACTTGTTTTTTTTACAGATTTATAGAAAAAGTCTGATTGGACCAAAATTCGTTTCAAAGAAAAAGGAATCGAAAAAATTGTGGTATGAGATATTAAATTTGTGTGGGAGGTACAAAAAGGGGCGTGGCGATAACGCCCATTTTTAACAGGGCTATAGGCACTATAAAAACATTACACTGTACAAAATTTCAAGTATTATTATACACTTGTATTAATGTTATAAGCTGTTAACTTTTGGTACAAAATGGTACCTTTGTGTGGGAGGTACCAAAAGGGGCGTGGCAACAACGCCCATTTTTTCTCTGGACTGTAGGCAATATAAAAGCATAACACTGTGCAAAATTTCAAGTATTTTTATACACCGTTATTAATGTTATAAGCTGTTATTTTTTGGTGCAAAACGGTGCATTTGTGTGGGAGGTACCTAAAGGGACGTGGCAACTTCGCCCATTTTTCTCGACTTTATAGCAACTAATAAACTAATACTATGTGTGGAATTTCAGAAGATTCGAATAAGTAGTATAGTAGTTATTAAAGAATCAATATTTCACAACATTTTAACCCTTTGTGGGGGAGGTACTAGAAGGAGTGGACCAATATGGCCCATCTTCGAACTTAACCGGAGATAGAAAAAAATATTACCACATACCAAATTTGAAGTCAATCGGTTACTCCTTTCGAGAGTTATCGTGCGCACCAGCCAGCAGACAGACAGACAGACAGACGGACGGACATACTTAGGGTCTTAGATCACTCCTTCGATGTGTTACACTTTTTTCCGTAGGAAATGATATATACCCTCGTCACACTAAAGTGAGGGTATAAATATGCATTTGAATATAATCCGAGGTCTTGTTATCAGGAGACGGAATTCAATGGATCCTTAGTGATCTGCAAGTACTTTAGAACAAATTTTACGATGTCAGCATAAGTCTTATGATGTTAGGGTAACAGTGTATAACAGACTCACTTACATAGACTATATATTTCCTTGTGCTACCACCAATTGATTGCTTTAAAAAGCTCAAAAGCCACAAAGAAAAGAGAGCCTATGCCAGCCTGCCGCCATCTAGAGGGAGCGGTGCACAGACACAAAAAGTGATTCCTTCTCTTCGTCTACAAAACTTCCGCTAAGGTCATTACTCAAGACCTTCAAACTCTCTGGAGTTTAGGTAGGGCCACCTCAGCCTGGATTGTATACCATTCGCGTCTAGTAACCACCTGTCATTTGTTATCGTAAAGGCACTATCTCTCAAGAAGAGCTTGCAGGTCACTACATATCCCAGTTCCCTAGGAGCGTTAAGGTAGTTCCTAGTCTTGCAAATTCGTCTGCATTGCACTTCTCTGGTATGTCCCTGTGGCCTGGCGGTCTTATCATGAACTGTGAATGTTGAACTGTTCAGAAATCTCGTTAGGAGATCTGCGACAGTCTGGGGAAGTTTGTGAATTCAGATATATAGTTTCCAGGAACTTGCTAGCAGCTTGTCTCACAGAGAAAATATTGATACCGATATTGGTCAGAACATTAATTGTCAGTCATGCCGCTACCTTATTAATAAAACATTAAAAGAACATTAATTATCAGTCATTCCGCTACCTCTTTAATAGAATTTTGCCTGGTAAACACTACAGCGATCAGGCAGTCTTTTTGCAATGGATAGCTGCAGCAGCTCAGAAAAGACAAACAAATCTCCTATGTCACTATTCCATTGCGACGAATTCGTATGAAGTTGCTTGTACCCAAATCATAAAAGTTCATTAGGAGATGATTTTCACAGAACCCGGGTACGTGAGATTAAACTCTTCCAATACTCAGTAAGAGTAAATATATACATAATTCAAATAGTTTAGACTTCTGCAGATGGCAAATTAGGGTTAATCTGACCACAGGCAGTCCAGGTTAATCAATCAATTAACTACACTAAAAGTTGACTGCATAACGACCCTGGAGAAGACTTAAAATCTTGAAGGAACCTTGTAGAAGTTACCAGCAGGAATCTTTTCTAGGTTGGGTATTGACTCCATTGACTGCTGCAGAAGCTACGGAGATGAGGAAAAAGTGAAGAGCATTGAGCACTTGTTATGCTACTACCACGCTTTGAGTAAACGGCTGGACATACTGGGCTCGGCCTTTCTAGATAATTTAACAGATCTTTCCGGTACCGATATTCGTACTATCGAAAACTTTATATATCAAACAGGTTGGTTTCTATGAGCGGCATTTCAGCCATGGTAACACTAGGGACCTAAAGTGGTCTATGTGGTCCTATTAAATAGGTCCTATTGTTCAAACCAGAGACAGTGGACAAGGGAGAGATTTGTACTTGACTTTTAATGAAACGGGAGTAAATAAAGACAAGAGTTAAACATAACTCAAGATTATTATAAAAATTCTAACCATGTGACTGTCTAGAATAAATAACACTTTAATGAATCTACCAGCACTAAACCCATCTAAGGACAGGATTATCAGCGAGAGTTCACTTTATAGGTTCTATTGTTTAAGCCAGAGATGACGAACAGGAGAGAAATCAACAGATGTTGCCATTACTCAAGAAGATTAAATATATTGATTCCTTCAAAGCAAAGAAGTGTTATTGCTGTAGTATCGCCGGACGATATAACTAATCTATAGAAGGTCAACGAAGCATCCAGTAACTAGGGTAAAGTCTGGCGGACGATATAACTTATCTATAGAAGGTCAACGTAGCACCCAGTAGCTAGGGTAAACTCTGGCAGCAAGACTGTCCTGGAGAACCAGGACAATGATTAAGCTACCT
Source organism: Eudasyphora cyanicolor (assembly GCA_963930755.1). Taxonomy (NCBI): domain Eukaryota; kingdom Metazoa; phylum Arthropoda; class Insecta; order Diptera; family Muscidae; genus Eudasyphora; species Eudasyphora cyanicolor. The sequence continues at coordinate 33,080,998 of OZ005735.1, read as the reverse complement.
ACCACTAAGCCCAGCCAACATTACCTACCCACTAAGCATTGCAAGGCTATAGAATACGATCGGAAGAGATATTTCAGATAACCAATAGGAAACAACTGCTTTGTCTCGGATACGAACGATACTCCAGTGATACCCTTACTTAGCATTAAAAATATTTAACGGCTTTATGTAAAGATAAAATACAAATATTCTATACAGCAGACAAACGAAGGACGAAAGGTCGTTGGTAAAAACGGACATCACAACTATCCGAAAGCTACTGATGAATAAATCGAAATTGCGAGAAAAAAATACTATCCAAATGTATTAGCACTACCATCTGTAGATTCGCAGAACAAACTTTGCGAACTCTCAAGAAAGTTGATTATATTAATCCCTTTCTGGATCATGGAGAGGACAAAAGAGGGTCCAATGAACTCTGATCAAATAGGATCTTGGTGTCACCACAGAGAACATTAAACGCAGCACAATGATGAATCGATGGACTTTAAGCGACAAGATTAGCTCCGCCAGCATAAGCCTTCTAATGTCCCAGGAGAGGGAGTTTTCCAATTATTCGCCTGAGAGCAAATGTTCCAGTCTTAAAGAAGATTGAATGTATATATGATTAGGCCTCCCACTGCAAGAGCCAGGGAAAACATACTACACAGAGTACCAACACAAGTCTGACTGAATCGGATAATTGGACACAGGAGCTTCACTATATTATCCAAACTAAAGTGAATGATCAAAAACTGGGTTTCACAGAACCTATAGAACACAAACGCTCAGATTAGAAAAAAAAACTACAGCAACTGAAGCGAAAAGCACATTTACAGAGCCCTGGTAACAAACGTTACGATTGGATATAAATACTACTTGTAGTAGAGAAGAGCATGTCTGACGAAAGACGTTGTTTGACTGGTAGGTGCCTGCGGAAGTCTCCAGAGTTTAGTCTGCCACTGAAAAATAACAGAAAACACCCTTTATAGTAGAAAAACCAACTAACGCAGATACATTTTGAACGCAAGTCCATCTTAGGAACATAAAATAACAGCATCACTATAAATCGTCAGCACCGAACCCCTCTAACCGGCAATCATTGGCTTAAGCCTTGAAAAGGCCTTGCATTGTTTATCCCAATATGTTACATATGAAGAGATAAATATAACAACTACCAGTCAATTGAATATGCGGCACAACTCTGGAGAACATAAGATAGAAGCATCGTGACGAAGCTACACTCACTAAACCAAGCTAAGGCCATAATAAGCCACAGATCCTATTAATCGAATGATAGAAGGGGATTAGGTAAGGATTTCCTTAGAACTCATAGGAAACAGAATCTTTGGCTCTACCAATATGATAAATATGAAGGTATATAGGAGTAGCTGACAAACTTTGCCACCAGAAGGACCAACTAAGGTCTGCATTGTCTGCTTAAGCCTTGTAATGTTCCTACCAAAGTAGTTTATAAATGCTGACATCAGTCAATTAAATATGTGCAACAATACTGGAGAATATAAAGTACGTCAATCCTAACGAAGCTAGTAGCACTAAACCGAACTAGGGTCAGCCCAAGGCAGGAGAGGATTTCATAGAACTCATAGGAAACAAACACTTTGCCATTCCCAACATGATGATATGAAGGAATAAATGAGTTGCTGAAAGTTTTTTTCACCTGTTAACTAAAGGGTGGTTACACTTTAAGGGCCGATGTTGATTTTGAATAAAACACAAATTATTTAGGAAATTTTTGTCATTTCTTTTTATTATGATAATATTGGTATGGTTCAGTTATGTATGGAACAAAATATCGGCCAAAAGGCCGCCGCGACCTCGGCGGCACACCTCCATCCGATGGTCCAAATTTTCGATGACGCTGAGGCATAATTGAGGGTCTATGCCGTTAATGTGCCGAATTATCTCATCCTTTAGCTCTTGAATTGTTGCTGGCTTATTGACGTGATCCTTTTCTTTCAAAGAAAGAAGTCCAACGATGTCAAAACACATGATCTTGGCGGCCAATTGACATCGCCACGACGTGAGATAACACGGCCACTTAAGTTGTTGCGCAAAAGAGCCATTGTTTCGTTAGCTGTGTGGCAAGTGGCACCGTCCTGTTGAAACCACATATTATCCACTTCCATAGCTTCCAATACGGACCATAAAAAATTCGTTATCATCTCACGATAGCGAACACCATTCACAGTAACTGCCTGACCGGACTCATTTCGAAGAAGTATGGCCCGATGACGTCGCCAGCCCATAAGCCGCACCAAACGAACTGGGCGAGCATGCACAGGTGTTTTCACATCTGCTACAGATCCGGTTTGCTGAAATTTGCGCACCATTCTCCAATTTTGTGGACAGATTTGGTCGATTATGCTGATCAGAAAAACGTCACGAAGTGCACGAAATGCATTTTTATTTGAACGCCCATTTTCGTAAAAGGCTTAAAGAACTTTAACGCGTTGCTCGATTGTGTATCTTTCCATGGTTCAAATTGAGTTAGTCTGAAATTGAGAAATGTCAAATGAAATGCAGAATAAAACTTGACGTTTAGGTGTAGTTCACATTCGACATCGGCCCTTACAATTTAACCAGACCAGAGCTCGAAAGCGCTTGAATTGCGAACAGTCTGTAGCTAGAAACGGAGCTGTGTGAGGTTACGTGATGGATGTTGCAGAATGTATTCGAAATAACGTTTGTGGACCAAACTAACTGTAAGCAGCAGATATCTAGTGGCAGGTACTTGGGATTTTAATGGGATAGAGAAGCGTAATACATAGCCTATCCCATCTAAAAGTCAACCTCTACTGCACGTGACGCATCCTGCTTGCACAAAAGAGGCTCTGTCGACTGAAATTGAGCGGAATAACCCTAAAACGGCAGTGATTAAATTCACTGCACATGGCCAGCCTGGACGAGATGCTGGCAGCCCCAGCTCCAGGATTGGAAGCTGCAGCCCAATGAGCTACACATCCTAAACAACCACGATTAACGAAACCACATGGCCCTCAATGGATCGAAAGGGACTAATAATAATATAGTAATTAGCAGGTACCAGTCCTGCAAATGGCTGTCAGTTCGAGAAGAAATTCAGCTATTTTTATGTTAAACAGACTGAAGTTGACCCCTTATCTGAGCTACATGTGGCCATACGGAAACCGGTTTGCATATAATAGATGAATATAATAAACTGAACGGTAGATATCTAGCAATTTGGAGGTACCAGCCAATGACTGTCATTTGAAGAATAGATTCTGCTTATTTCACTTGAAACATAGTGAAGATTACCCCTTACCAGAGGTGGCTAGAAACGGTAGATATCTAGTATTTCGGTGGTATCTAACCTGCCAATGATAATGGCTGCGGCTAGATCCAGTCACTACTTCCGAAACGCTTAGCACTAAATTATCCGCATCTACTATGAACGATTCATTCCACGTGGATATTAACGATAATGTCACTGTCATTATGATTAGAGATCCCGCTGCGAAATGGAATTCAATGCTAGACATTCTCTACAGAGTACAAACGAAGGTTCGACTGAAACGGTTAACATTGGATCTCAGAAAACTTTAACATAAAGACTCTGAGCGAACATCAGGTGATCATAAATCATGAGCATAATCATGATCATAAGTCATGGCGAAGCTACCGACATTAAATTATCCTACGGAAACATATACCAATTTCCGACCCCTCTGTTTCCAATCCCTGGATTGCGAGACCAATAAAAATACATACCAGGTCTTGAAGGCTGATTAATTTTCTGGATTTTGCTCTGTCTTTGTGTTCTGTGATATCCAAAAGAAAGTCTGTAATCGCTCTACTTATCCAGAATGTTTCCTTCACAACCTCTCTTCAACAAATCATTTTCAAATTATGCACCTGATAAATTGAAAAAAAAGAAACGCCTTAAATGAAACATTAATTCATTGATGGCAGTTTCCGGTTTGAACAAAAAGAAAAAAATAACGCCATTCAAATCTACAATCCTCTTATTCTGCTATCTGGGCGGGAAAGAAGGCCATCCAATACTCTCATCTCCCAGAAACGGCCAATTTGTAATGGAACACCGGTACTAAGTGGAACGTTAACCGGCGAAAAAAACCAGAGACCATTCCAAGACCACCACCAATAACATCATCATTGTCATAAATTTTACACCAGGACTAAAACCGATCCGACCAGTCCTTGTTGTCTACTACAAAATGCAATAAAAATTTTAAATGATGTGTTCCTCCATCACCACCGGACGGATCCTTGCTTAGAGAGCAGGAATTCCGCGGAAGCTTAGGAAAAACTGAAACAAACGGGCAAATAACGCGCATTATTGCACATTTTAGCACTTAATAAATCTTGTAACAAAGAAAAATGGGAAGGAGATGTAAAACTACCGGCTCCCGCAGTTGTAACACCCCAAAAAGGACTATTGTGAGAGACGCTAAGGATATGATAATCAGTATTCCCCAATGTATAGACACAGCAGAGAACGAACCGCATTCTATACGATATTATTGTAATAATACGACGAGAGCAACAAAAACAATAATTGCATCATTCGCTAGGGAATAGAAGCCCCGAATGGATTGGGGATTGTAAGAAACTAAGGCAAGTGCCGCCAAAGGACTGCAGGCAAAGATGATTGCGGCAGTTTGGGCCGCATCCTTGTGCACGAGATGGTGTTGATGATGGCGGTAGTGGCGGGATTATCATTTTGCGAAATTTGCACAATTGTACACAAATGAAATTGTTTTTCTTTTGGGTTGCCCATTCCCCCCTATGCCTTACGCGGCCGAAGGCTGGAGGATTACATATTCCTAAGATAACGGAAGGATATGAGTAGTATAGTGAATTGGTTGAGAAAAATGGAAAGGATATATCTTATACTCGTATTATGTGAATACGATTTTAACAGAGATGGCAAATCAACGATGAACTTTTCCTATAGAAAAGTCATCAACGATGAACTCTTCCAAATGAAAAGTCGTCAACAATGAACTTTTCTTATAGAAACTTTTCCTATAAAAAAGTCATCAACGATAAACTTTTCATATAGAATAGTCATCAACGATGAACTTTTCTTATAAAAAAGTCATCAACGATGAACTTTTCCTATAGAAAAGTCATCAACAATGAACTTTTCCTATCGAAAAGTCATCAACGATGAACTTTTCCTATAGAAAAGTCATCAACGATGAACTTTTCCTATAGAAAAATCATCAACGATGAACTTTGCCTGTAGAAATTCATAAACGATTAACTTTTCCTATAGAAAAGTCATCAACGATGAACTTTTCCTATAGAAAAGTCATCAACGATGAACTTTTCCTATAGAAAAGTCATCAACGATGAACTTTTCCTATAGAAAAGTCATCAACGATGAACTTTTCCTATAGAAAAGTCATCAACGATGAACTTTTCCTATAGAAAAGTCACCAACCATCAAGTCAAGTCATCAAAGTTGAAATTTTCCTATAGAAAAGTCATCAACCATGAACTTTTCCTATAGAAATGTCATCACCGATGACATTTTCCTATAGCAAGGTCATCAACGATGAACTTTTCCTATAGGAATTCATCAACGATGAACTTTTCCTATAGAAAGTCATCAACGATGAACTTTTCCTATCGAAAAGTCATCAACGATGAACTTTTTCTATAGAAAGTCATCAACGATGAACTTTTCCTATAGAAAAGTAATCAACGATGAACTTTTCCTATAGAAAGGTCATCAACGATGAACTTTTCCTATAGAAAAGTCATCAACGATGAACTTTTCCTATAGAAAAGTCATCAACGATGAACTTTTCCTATAGAAAAGTCATCAACGATGAACTTTTCCTATTGAAAAGTCATCAACGATGAACTTTTCCTATAGAAAAGTCATCAACGATGAACTTTTCCTATAGAAAAGTCATCAACGATAAACTTTTCCTATAGAAAAGTCATCAACGATGAACTTTTCCTATAGAAACGTCACCAACGATGAACTTTTCCTATAGAAAAGTCATCAACGATGAACTTTTCCTATAGAAAAGTCATCAACGATGAACTTTTCCTACAGAAAAGTCATCAACGATGAACTTTTCCTATAGAAAAGTCATCAACGATGAACTTTTCCTATAGAAAAGTCATCAACGATGAACTTTTCCTATAGAAAAGTCATCAACGATGAACTTTTCCTATAGAAAAGTCATCAACGATGAACTTTTCCTATAGAAAAGTCATCAACGATGAACTTTTCCTATAGAAAAGTTATCAACGATGACGTTTTCCTATAGAAAAGTCATCAACGATGAACTTTTCCTATAGAAAAGTCATCAACGATGAACTTTTCCTAAAGAAAAGTCCTCAACGATGAACTTTACCTATAGAAAAGTCATCAACAATGAATTTTTCCTATAAAAAAGTCATCAACAATGAACTTTTCCTATAGAAAAGTCATCAACAATGAACTTTTCCTATAGAAAAGTCATCAACAATGAACTTTTCCTATAGAAAAGTCATCAACAATGAACTTTTCCTATAGAAAAGTCATCAACAATGAACTTTTCCTATAGAAAAGTCATCAACAATGAACTTTTCCTATAGAAAAGTCATCAACAATGAACTTTTCCTATAGAAAAGTCATCAACGATGAACTTTTCCTATAGAAAAGTCATCAACAATGAATTTTTCCTATAAAAAAGTCACCACGATGAACTTTTCCTATAGAAAAGTAACCAACCATGAAGTTTTCCCATAGAAATATCATCAATGATGAACTTTTCCTACTGAAAATTCATCAACGATAAAATTTTCGACGAAGCTTTCCCTTACCTGCACAAAACCATTCTTCCTTCATGGTTTTCTTTACGAAATCTTCTTGCTAGGATAATATGTTTCACATAATATATAATGTAGCTCTTGCCTTTGCTTATCCTTGAGCCAGGGAAGTGTTTATTCACACAACATTACCACTCGTTCGAGGAACAATGTAAACCATGGAATACCCAAAAGTACATTGCGCCCTCTCTGCTATCGTTTGCCAATTTGGCATCGCTCAAAAATCCATTCATATCAATCTTTCAATTGCCAAATATGTGTGATTCCAAAAGGAAACACATTTGTATATTTTTTATTCCTAACCGGCATCTTTAAGGAATTCCTTTGGCATTTTCGTTTTTTAAATCTTCCTACTGCCGGCAAAATACCAAAGAATATTTAACATTAAAATGCGTTAAGCCACAGGAAAATATGAATGACTGAGTAAGTGAATGGGATGCATACTTACATATGTTTACAGGTACGCAGTTCGGAGAAAATAATGTTCTTAAGATAAAGTTGCCAGGGATATGAATGATTGCTGGGAATGTGTGTAGACGATTACACATTTATGCATACATGAATATGTACTCCTACATAGACGTAGTTTTCCTTCCGCTTTCCTACAAAAGTCATAAAATAACTTGGCAATGATACATGACATTACCCAAGGTGGAGAAGAGTTCCATGCCCAGCGAACGTCCCGGAACGGCGTTAATCTAAAATAGACAAATGTACAGAAAAATAGTAAAACATTTTTTCAATTTATTCATATTTAAAAAAATTAAATAAAATGAAATAAAATAAAATAAAATGAAATAAAATAAAATAAAATAAAATAAAATAAAATAAAATAAAATAAAATAAAATAAAATAAAATAAAATAAAATAAAATAAAATAAAATAAAATAAAATAAAATAAAATAAAATAAAATAAAATAAAATAAAATAAAATAAAACAAAATAAAATAAAATAAAATAAAATAAAATAAAATAAAATAAAATAAAATAAAATAAAATAAAATAAAATAAAATAAAATAAAATAAAATAAAATAAAATAAAATAAAATAAAATAAAATAAAATAAAATAAAATAAAATAAAATAAAATAAAATAAAATAAAATAAAATAAAATAAAATAAAATAAAATAAAATAAAATAAAATAAAATAAAATAAAATGAAATAAAATAAAATAAAATAAAATAAAATAAAATAAAATAAAATAAAATAAAATAAAATAAAATAAAATAAAATAAAATAAAATAAAATAAAATAAAATAAAATAAAATAAAATAAAATAAAATAAAATAAAATAAAATAAAATAAAATAAAATAAAATAAAATAAAATAAAATAAAATAAAATAAAATAAAATAAAATAAAATAAAATAAAATAAAATAAAATAAAATAAAATAAAATAAAATAAAATAAAATAAAATAAAATAAAATAAAATAAAATAAAATAAAATAAAATAAAATAAAATAAAATAAAATAAAATAAAATAAAATAAAATAAAATAAAATAAAATAAAATAAAATAAAATAAAATAAAATAAAATAAAATAAAATAAAATAAAATAAAATAAAATAAAATAAAATAAAATAAAATAAAATAAAATAAAATAAAATAAAATAAAATAAAATAAAATAAAATAAAATAAAATAAAATAAAATAAAATAAAATAAAATAAAATAAAATAAAATAAAATAAAATAAAATAAAATAAAATAAAATAAAATAAAATAAAATAAAATAAAATAAAATAAAATAAAATAAAATAAAATAAAATAAAATAAAATAAAATAAAATAAAATAAAATAAAATAAAATAAAATAAAATAAAATAAAATAAAATAAAATAAAATAAAATAAAATAAAATAAAATAAAATAAAATAAAATAAAATAAAATAAAATAAAATAAAATAAAATAAAATAAAATAAAATAAAATAAAATAAAATAAAATAAAATAAAATAAAATAAAATAAAATAAAATAAAATAAAATAAAATAAAATAAAATAAAATAAAATAAAATAAAATAAAATAAAAAAAAAATAAAATAAAATAAAATAACATAACATAAAATAACATAAAATAAAATAAAATAAAATAAAATAAAATAAAATAAAATAAAATAAAATAAAATAAAATAAAATAAAATAAAATAAAATAAAATAAAATGAAATAAAATAAAATAAAATAAAATAAAATAAAATAAAATAAAATAAAATAAAATAAAATAAAATAAAATAAAATAAAATAAAATAAAATAAAATAAAATAAAATAAAATAAAATAAAATAAAATAAAATAAAATAAAATAAAATAAAATAAAATAAAATAAAATAAAATAAAATAAAATAAAATAAAATAAAATAAAATAAAATAAAATAAAATAAAATAAAATAAAATAAAATAAAATAAAATAAAATAAAATAAAATAAAATAAAATAAAATAAAATAAAATAAAATAAAATAAAATAAAATAAAATAAAATAAAATAAAATAAAATAAAATAAAATAAAATAAAATAAAATAAAATAAAATAAAATAAAATAAAATAAAATAAAATAAAATAAAATAAAATAAAATAAAATAAAATAAAATAAAATAAAATAAAATAAAATAAAATAAAATAAAATAAAATAAAATAAAATAAAATAAAATAAAATAAAATAAAATAAAATAAAATAAAATAAAATAAAATAAAATAAAATAAAATAAAATAAAATAAAATAAAATAAAATAAAATAAAATAAAATAAAATAAAATAAAATAAAATAAAATAAAATAAAATAAAATAAAATAAAATAAAATAAAATAAAATAAAATAAAATAAAATAAAATAAAATAAAATAAAATAAAATAAAATAAAATAAAATAAAATAAAATAAAATAAAATAAAATAAAATAAAATAAAATAAAATAAAATAAAATAAAATAAAATAAAATAAAATAAAATAAAATAAAATAAAATAAAATAAAATAAAATAAAATAAAATAAAATAAAATAAAATAAAATAAAATAAAATAAAATAAAATAAAATAAAATAAAATAAAATAAAATAAAATAAAATAAAATAAAATAAAATAAAATAAAATAAAATAAAATAAAATAAAATAAAATAAAATAAAATAAAATAAAATAAAATAAAATAAAATAAAATAAAATAAAATAAAATAAAATAAAATAAAATAAAATAAAATAAAATAAAATAAAATAAAATAAAATAAAATAAAATAAAATAAAATAAAATAAAATAAAATAAAATAAAATAAAATAAAATAAAATAAAATAAAATAAAATAAAATAAAATAAAATAAAATAAAATAAAATAAAATAAAATAAAATAAAATAAAATAAAATAAAATAAAATAAAATAAAATAAAATAAAATAAAATAAAATAAAATAAAATAAAATAAAATAAAATAAAATAAAATAAAATAAATATTTTTTATATATTACATATTTTATAATATATTTTCTTATTTATGTATATTTTTAAAGTTACGTTATATTATATTTTTTGAATTGTTTCTATGCCGTTCTTTTCTAAAGGACATGGCTTTGGACTCTTCCCTATATATCTCCCCCAGCATAAAGCTTATACAGAAAAGCAAAAATCGTATAAATTTGAATGTACAAATGCTGCTAAATGATGACAATGACGTCGTCTACTCTACGACTGCTTCCCAATGATGATGGCAATGTTGATGGAAATATTTATGTTCAGATCAAAGATCAAAAAATGAATATTTTATTGGATTTTTTTCTCCACCAATCCGCCTCTTTTTTCAACATTCACCAGATTAAGAAACAAGGAAAGTATTTTAACTGCAAGTATTTTCTTACATCTCAATAATATATTTGTTGCAAGTGAATCTGAGAACGGAAGAGGCGGAGGATATAAAATGTCCTTAGAGATTTGCGTTGTAATATGAAGATAAGAAAGGAAACAATTGAGTGGAGTTGATTTTTTATTTCAAGAATGAATAGGAATAAATAATATAGCAAATATTAAATATTATCAGATTTAGTTGGTAAATCTTTTCAGGCAATCTTAATGCATTTTTCTCATTTAAATCCATCGCAAATTGAAAATGAATTGGAGGATAAAAATATTTAAATCGTTTATATCACAGATTTTAATAAAAAATTAGGCTTAGAAATATATCTTATGAAATTTCCTTATCAAAATTTTAAAACTTTAAAATTACTATAATATAAAATACAAAACACAATACAAAAGTACAAAAAAAAAATACAAAACTACAAAAATACAAAAATACAAAAATACAAAAATACAAAAAAACAAAAATACAAAAATTCAAAAATACAAAAATACAAAAATACAAAAATACAAAAATACAAAAATACAAAAATACAAAAATACAAAAATACAAAAATACAAAAATACAAAAATACAAAAATACAAAAATACAAAAATACAAAAATACAAAAATACAAAAATACAAAAATACAAAAATACAAAAATACAAAAATACAAAAATACAAAAATACAAAAATACAAAAATACAAAAATACAAAAATACAAAAATACAAAAATACAAAAATACAAAAATACAAAAATACAAAAATACAAAAATACAAAAATACAAAAATACAAAAATACAAAAATACAAAAATACAAAAATACAAAAATACAAAAATACAAAAATACAAAAATACAAAAATACAAAAATACAAAAATACAAAAATACAAAAATACAAAAATACAAAAATACAAAAATACAAAAATACAAAAATACAAAAATACAAAAATACAAAAATACAAAAATACAAAAATACAAAAATACAAAAATACAAAAATACAAAAATACAAAAATACAAAAATACAAAAATACAAAAATACAAAAATACAAAAATACAAAAATACAAAAATACAAAAATACAAAAATACAAAAATACAAAAATACAAAAATACAAAAATACAAAAATACAAAAATACAAAAATACAAAAATACAAAAATACAAAAATACAAAAATACAAAAATACAAAAATACAAAAATACAAAAATACAAAAATACAAAAATACAAAAATACAAAAATACAAAAATACAAAAATACAAAAATACAAAAATACAAAAATACAAAAATACAAAAATACAAAAATACAAAAATACAAAAATATAAAAATACAAAAATTCAACAATACAAAAATTCCAAGTTAACTGCACCTATAATAATTATCTTTACCAAATTTCAGTCACCTAGCTCAATTATTGGAGACAGTAGCGTGATTACAACAGATAGACGGACAGACAGACATGGAATCTTAGAATTTTACGACGATAAAGATTTTATATACTTTATGGGGTCTCAGATCAATATCACTATGCAACAACATTTTTTTGGTGTCCGAGACCTAAAAACTATTTTTTAATAGATTAAGGCATACTATTTTATGAAGCCAAAACAAAATTTGTTTGTGCTTTGTTTGTGGTAGTTTTTTTATACCCTACACCACACTGTGGTACAGGGTATTATAACTTTGTGCATTTGTTTGTAACACCCAAAAGGAGAAGAAATAGACCCATCGTTTATTATACCGATCGACTTAGAATCACTTTCTGAGTCGATTTAGCTATGTCCGTCTGTCCGTCTGTCTGTCTGTCCGTCTGTCTGTCTGTCCGTCTGTCTGTCCGTCTGTCCGTCTGTCCGTCTGTCTGTCTGTCCGTCTATCTGTCCGTCCGTCTGTCTGTCTGTCCGTCTGTGCATGTATTCTTGTAATCAAAGTACAGGTCGCAATTATGGTCCGATCTCGACGAAACTTTACACATATCTTTTTTTTGGCCCAAGGACGATCCCTATTGAATTTGGTTAAAATCGGTTCAGATTTAGATATAGCCCCCATACATATGTTAGCCCCGATTTGACATATAAGCGCTGTAAAAACTTTATTTTATATCCGATCAGTATGAAATTCGGCAGGAAAAGGTTTCTTATTACAAGAATGAACTCTGTTAAATTTGGAAGAAATCGGTTCAGATTTAGATATAGCCCCCATATATACATTACCCTCGATTTGACATATAAGCCCTGTAAAAATGTTATTTTATATCCGATCAGTGCGAAATTCGGCAAAGAGAGGTTTCTTATTACATGGAGGAATGCTGCTAAATTCGGAGAAAATCGGTTCAGATTCAGATATAGCCCCCATATATATGTTACCCCCGATTTGACTTGTAAGCGCTGTAAAACTGTATTTTATATCCGATCAGTGCAAAATTTGGCAGAAAGAGGTTTCTTATTTTATGAAGGAATACTGCTAAATTCGGAGAAAATCGGTTCAGATTTAGATATAGCCCCCATATATACGTTACCCCCGATTTGACTTGTAAGCGCTGTAAAAATGTTATTTTATATCCGATCAGTATGAAATTCGGCAGAAAGAGGTTTCTTATTATATGAATGAACACTGTTAAATTTGGAAGAAATCGGTTCAAATTTAGATATATATATGCGATCAGTACGAAATTCGACAGAAGGAGGTCTTTTTACATGAATGAGTATTCAGGGAAGATCGGTTCAGATTTATATTGATTGTTCCTCCTGATTTGGTATCAAACCGCTATATATATACTTCCGATCATTAAAATTTTCCAGAAAGATGTTTCTCAATTTAGGAACGAATATTGCTTAATTTAGCGATTATCGTTTCAGAATTAGATAATATGTTTCTACCCATTTACCAATTATTCCAAATTATTATGGCAATGACCCTTATCGCATTGTTAGGGAGGTGTAGGGTATTATATAGTCGGCCCCGCCCGACTTTCTGCCTTTCCTTACTGGTTTTAATTTATTTTTTCTAAAATTCCAATTTTCATGGCAGTTACCTTTAGAAGTTGGGCTATTTTTGAAGTATAAGCTCGATAAAGCCGGGGTTTCATTCAAAATAAACGAAATTATAAGGAAATTAACGTAGTAACGGAAATTTAGTAACTGTCGTTAAAACAATTAGAAAAAATTTGGTTTTTTTTAAGAAATAAACATTTTTAATAACTTTTTTCTGTGCACAGACCAACAATAAATAACAATAACACATACAAACACATGAGGTAAGATGACGTCTGCATTAGCCGTTGACAAAACTACATTAGTTTTCGTGGTTCGCGATGCGAACCCAAGTAAAAAACAAGTAAAAGTGTTAAGTTCGGCCATGCCGAATCTTATATACCCTCCACGATGGATAGCATGTGACCACACAAAATAAGTAAAACCTAAAGAAAATAACACCGAAAAACACAAAAAAATAGTATTGTAGATGAGGACAGTTGGAACAACAAGTTAGATGCTAAATATGGACCGATATCTCCCATTTTCATTACCTGCAGCTATAAGAAGTATCTACACCAAATTTCAGCCACCTAGCTCTATTATGACGGACTGTAGCGTGATTGTAGCGTGATTACAACAGACGGACGGACGGACATGGCTAAATCGCCTTAGAATTTTACGACGATTAAGAATATATATACTTTATGGGGTCTCAGATCAATATTTAGAGGTGTTACAAACTGAGTGACAAAATGAATATACCCCCCAGCCTATGGTGGAGGGTATAACAAAAATGTATTGGTATGAGAGTTTTAGTATGTTGACTTAGTTCGGCAAAATACGGGTTTGGTTAGTAGTTCTTGTTAAATTCAATTTACTGCTTCCATAAGTATTTCAGCTGATTTAAGTTAAAGACATACATTATTGCTATTGAATTCTGAAGATTATAGAGTGGTGTCTATCGAAACTGCAGTCAATTCTACCAAGCAATAAAAAATTTCTCTACCAATTTTTGTATTTGTTTCTACTACTTTTTTGCAATAGACAGAAAGTAAACAAAACGTATGGTCTCGAACCAAATAAATTCTGACTGAATAAAAAATAATTTTTTGCTGGCACGAAAAAGTCCGCAAAAAATAGGAAAAAAATATCGCAAAAAAATGTGTGTTCCATTTTCTGCCAGCTATCATCCTAACGAAGAAAATAATGCCTATTTTCAAAATATCAATGGATAAATGTATAAATTATGACCCAGATTGTAAAAATAGAGAAATTCAAAAAAATAATTTGTCATGTTTTTTATTTTGGCAATTTTGTTTGTTAGGTACCCAAAGGGGCGTGGCAATAACGTCCATATTGTAATATACTACTCGTATGGGTACTAAAAAACATTACACTGAACAAAATTGCAGTTATTTGTATGTGCAGGAAACCAAGTTATATGAAAACCATTTTGTGCAAAGTGGCCAATTTGTATGGGAGGTACCAAAAGGGACGTGGCAACTTCGCCCATTTTTCTCAATATGATAGCGACTAAGAAACAAATACTATGTGTGGAATGGTCAATGATGCTCGAAGGAATGGACCCACATAGAACATCTTCGACCTTCGTCTGAGATAGTAAAAAATATTGATACATACCAAATATTAAGTGAATCGGTTAATCCTGTCGAAAGTTATCGTGCGCACCAACCAGACAGACAAACGGACAGGCTGACGGACATTGCTAAAATGACCCAAAACGGATTTCCGCCAAACATTCTTGCTGTCTCGTAGATCACTTTTGATTGGCAGCATCGGATATATACATTTGTTCTGAATGGGGGGGGGGGTATAAAAAACGAATATTGTTGAAATTCTCGTATTCCTACCAAAAGTGCTATCATTTCTACATTTATCCATAGATTTTCTTCAAATAGGCATTGTTTTCGTTAGGCTGCTAGCCTTCAATATATGAAACAAACGATTTTTTGGCGAATTCTTTTCCATTTTTTGTGGTATTTTTCGTGCCAGCAAAAAACGAAAACAAAAAAATATAATTTTGTCAAATTGTTACTAAACTTCTGTTTCCACATGAAAGCGTCATTGCTAACTTTATAGTCCTCATAATTTCCTTTAATTTAACGTGTAACCCGGCATTTTCGAGCATACGAGTATTCTTCAAAAAATATGGTCCAAATATTAAAGGCACGTTCCATGAAAAAAACATTTTCCATGAAAAAGTTTGTTAATATTTTTTCATGTTAAGGACTCCTTATTACACCAGAAAATGTTATGCACAGTCCATAAACAAAAAACTTTGTCGCATAGTGTTATTAGTCAATGGTGATTTATCTTAGATTGAAGCCGAAAGGTCAGGGAACTCGGATTAAAGGACACTTATCCAAATATAGAGAAAATTGTCAATGGTTACGGGTGAGTGGTTAATATTAAAGGGCAAAGGTCATTGTCGCCAGATTCTAGACAATTGAACAGTGATTAATAGACCTCGGATTATATGCAATTGCATATTTATCCCCTCACCTTAGAGAGGAGGGTATATATCATTTGCTACGAGCCAAAAGTGTAACACATCGAAGGAGTAACCTAAGACCCTAAGTATGTTCTGCCGATATCCGTTTTGGGTCATTTTAAGTCGAATGAGCAATGTCCGTCTGTCTGTCTGTTTGTCTGTCTGTCCGTCTGTCTGTTTGTCTATCTGTCTGTCTGCTGGCTGGTGCGCACGATAACTCTCGAAAGGAGTAACCGATTGACCTCAAATTTAGTATGTTTTCTTCTATCTCCGGCTATGTTCGAAGATGGGCCATATTGGTCCACTTCTTCTAGTACCTCCCCCACAAAGGGTTAACATTTAGCGAAATATGGATTATTTAATTACTTATACAGGGTGGCTGATATGTAATGCAACAAAGTAAAGCGCTATATTTTTTTATTTATTTTTTTTAAATTTTATTGTTCAAAAGCAAAAAATGTCGGAAATAACATAAAATTTTAGAAACAGTTTAGATTTGTTCGAATTGGCCTTCAAACGGCCGACAAAGCCATCACACGCTGCACGAAAGTGGCTCTGCGGTATTTTGGCCCATTCCTGGCGAAGCGCGGTCTTGAGATGATCGATACTTTGGTATTTTTTAGTGCGAACCTTACTCTCTAAAATGCCCCAGGCGCAAAAGTCCAACGGATTGAGATCCGGAGATCTTGGTGGCCATTGTGCGGTAGAAATGAAGCGAGGAACCTCCTTTTTAAGCCATTCTTGGTTGACGCGTGCTGAGTGCTATGGTGCTGAGTCCTGTTGGAATGCCCATGGTCTGCGGCCGAAATGTTTGTCCGCCCAGGGCTTCAATACTGTCTTTAGGACATTTTCCCGATAATAATCGGCATTTATTTTGACCCCATGGTCGATGAAAACGAGCGGGGAACGACCATCGGCCGTTACGGCGGCCCACACCATTACCATCGGCGGCGCTTGAGTTTTGGTGGCCAATCGAAGGTGTACATTTTCAGCTGACCTCTTTGACAAGTAAACCCGATAATTTTGTTTGTTCACAAACTGCTCAATTTGGAATGGCTTCTTATCGGAGAAAACCAAATTCGGTAACTGGCCACTTTCGTGCAAGCGAAGCAACTCTTTCCAATCTAACTTTTTTTTGTGCATCGGTGAGCTCATGCACTTTTTGGAACTTCAATGGCTTTAGTCCAAGCTCATTTTTTAATATGTGTTGTATCCGTTCTCGCGATATGTTCAGCTCACGAGCAATTTTTCTACCACTGCGGCGTGGATTTCATTCAAATCTGGCCTTCACTTTTCGGATCATTTCTGGTGTTGTTACCGTTTTTTTTCGTCCACTTTTTGGACGCCATGCAACACTGCCAGTATCACGGTAACGAGCAATGGTACGAGAAACAAAAGATTTATTCACATTTAAATGCTGGAGGGCTCTAACGATAGCCACTTGCGTTTTTCCACCTAAATATAAAGCAATCACACTATCACGCTTGAATTCCATCACGAATAACTTTTTTTCTGAATGCAATAGATCAAAATGCTTTTGTAAGCTTGTAAACAATAAATGAACTGTCACTGAAATAAATCTGTCAGCTATCAGACTAGCGGTTTAGAAATGATAGCAACCTAAAGTTGGTTGCAATACATATCAGCCACCCTGTATATGTACGCAATACAAAGTAGTACGCGGCAGTCTTGGGTGTCTACTTTCGAAGCAAACTATATGTCAGCTACAGGTACTGCAACTTATGAACCTGAAACCCGGAATTTATGAATGAATTTACTTATTAATAAATTAGTGTAATTCAGCGCCTTAAAGAAATAAGTCGGTGTTCTGAAAAATATTAGAAAGTTATATTTCGAAGTATGAGTAAAAGGCAAAGAAGTTTTCAATGTGTAAATGATCCCGACAATTTCTGCTACATCTGCGGAAAATATGTAATTAAAAAAATCGACGTGCGTTTAGTAAAATAATAGAAGAAATATATGTGTAATATTTTGGTATACGAGTTAAAAATATGAACGAACCGTGGACACCTAGTATTTTGTGTAATTCGTGCCATGTAAATCTTACTCGATGGACTAGTGGAAGAATGCGGTAAGTACTTTAAAATTAATGTATTACAAGGTTTTGTGGAATAAAACGTTTCAATCTAAGTTAATAGATTGGAGTAGGAAGTGTCCAAGTATAGCTAACAGCCTAATGACGGAAACATCATCAAGTTCAACAGAGTACTCAACTCTGAGCGATTCAATTTTGAGTCAGAAGTTATCGCTTTTAACTCAATTTCAACTCATTGATCTAATGAGAGATTTGGAACTGACCAAAGATAAGGCAGAACTACTTGTATCTGGGATGAAACAGTACAATATTTTGGCCCCAGATGTTCACATATCATATTATCGAGTCCGTGATATACCTTACAAAATTCACGGATTCTTCGAGGAACTTAATCAAACATACAATTCAAAGGTTGACAGCAGTAACGAAAGTTTGAAAGCAGTACTTTTACACAACGGAAATCAGAAACCGTCGATTCCCATTGCTCATGCTGTCAACACTAAGGAATCATACGAAACAATGGCTAAATTGATAAAATACACAAAATATGAACATGACTGGAAAATTTGTTGCGATTTAAAAATAGTTGGTATGTTATGCCTCTGGGATAGCCGAAATTTTGCCACCACGGCACATTAAGCTGGCATATTATAAAAGCCTTAAGGAAATATTATAAACGGCATATTCTAAAAGCCTTAAGGAAAGATAGCAATTCACTCTCATATTTAAAAAGTTTATTTAAAAGTTGAGAAGGATTTTTTGATGGTTTATAAGATTCGGCATGGCCGAACTTAACGTTTTTACTTGTTTAAACTACTACCGCTAACTGTAAGTCAGGTCGGTTGAAAAAAAAACTGAAATTCATCATTTTAGTTAAAAAACGTCTATTTCCCCAGAAAAAATATAAATATATAAAGGCGAGGAACAAAGGTTCCAGATCGGGCGCCAATAAAAGCTCTGTATCGGCGCCCTATGTGGAACTTTTATTTCTTGCCTTGTACAACTACTCAATAATTTCTCTATTAGAGGAAAATTTATAAAACTTTATAAGACTAGCCATTGCTTCTCTATAGCAACATAGTGCTGTTATTGGCGCCCGATCTGAAACCTTTATCCCATGCTTTTAACAGCTAATCAATAATTTCTTCATATAGTTAAATTTGATAACTTTATGAGAATAGGCAATTGCTTTGCTTCTCTACGGCTACCCATTAAAGCCTTTGGAAAAAAAACCTCTATTGTCCTTCTCCATGTCAGCGATGCATTCTCACCATGAATATGCCACCAAAAAGCATGGCAAGCCATAAATTCCCTCCGGCTTAAGGTATTAGCAAAGGCGAAACCACAAAAATACAACGACATCTAACAAACCCGAGAAAAAAATCCAGTTTGAATGTGAATCTAAAACTTCATAGTTATTGGCGTTCTGGCAGGGGCATCACCAGTATTTTAGTGGTGTAGAGAGGCATATCGTTCTCACAAGGACCAATAAAATAAACAAGCAACCCAACCAAGCACACAACGGCGGCGGCCAGCAGGACATCAGAACCTGAATTGTGAATTGAACGTGTTACGATAATAATGACCATGTCCTTGTTATGGAGATGTACTCGTACAAAACCACAAACGTTGTAGTTACCCCCCCCTCAACCTTTTGTTTGACAGAGCATCTAAAACAGAAACAAGAAAAGGAAGATGTCAATATTTTTTGATGGGTACCCACAACTAACGATGCCGTTATTGTTATGCTGATAGCCATCCCCAAAAAAAAGGATGATAGCACAGGATAGGACAACAGCAACCCTTTAGGAAAAAAAGTTGGTCCCACCGAAAAATTTGCATATGAATCGTTGTGAATTAATGGCGATTTGTATGTATGAATTGATCTTTAACATTTCTTTTTAGGTTTACGAGTATTTACTATTTATTCAGCTTCTTTGGGTTATTTGTTGGAAACTTTTCAAAAAACGATTTGAGAATTTGATGATTTAGCCCGAAAATTGCTTTTGGCTTTCTTGTTGTTTTTCCCTTTAACCCATAAAAAAGGGGTTAATTTGTTTAAAATTAAGTGGGTGATTTCATTAAACCTTTTTTTCTTGTCTCTCCGAAAAGTAGGAAGGTAGAAGAAGTTTCTATGCTAACAAAAGGACAAAGTTTCTCTATGTGCTGTTGAAAAATTGTGCATAATTTATAAGGGTTATTACCAGTCCACACAACAAAGGTGAGTGAATAAAATTATTATGGTCATTTAAGCTAATGGCTTAGGGGAAAATACTTTTTTTTAAAAGGTCTTGATGACTATTTTTCGTAAAGACTTCAGTGTGGTGGGGTTTTGGGCCATGATTCCCGAGAACTGAAAAAGCTTTTGAGGGATAAATAATTTAATGCTATTCATTGAAATGTCGAAGTAAAATTGAATATTTATTCAGTTAAGTCTTTTTGTTAAATTTTGACACGTAAACTTAATACAAAAATATTTAATAAGATATTTTTCAAGTTAATAAAATAAAACATTATAATCCTGCCCAAAACATGTGTAGGGGAATAACTTAAATTTGAGGAAAAGTTGCATTTACAAAATAGGTTGTTGAAGTGTCAACAGCTTATCTTCAACAGCAGCGTCCCCCAGTTTTTCTATTTTGCGTTTAACAACATCGAGCCCTATCGACATTGATAGAAACAAAAAAAAAGCGCAGTGATGGTAACGCAGTGATGGAGTTAAACAAGGTTATTGTTTTTATTACTGATATTGAAAAAGAACGACGAAGAGATAGGAATTTACCCAAATCCAGATCATCTTGGAAGAAATGACGTTGCCGACTATATGATACCCTAGACCAAACTAATATAGCAAACTATGGATTGTGGAAAAATTGGATGTCAAATTGAACGATTCTACCAAAAACTAACGAATCACACAAAACATATTTCATAAATTTGCACTGAAAAAGTGCCAGGTGTTAAACGAAATCATTATTTTGCGTTCCATTCTAAAAAATTTAGTAAACTATCCGCCGAATATTGTCGTTTTGACGTACTGAAATTGTTGTGAAACGTCCGCAACGTAACGTCCACAACAGACGAATTTAAAGTTTTTGAATGAACCATAAAGTGTTTTATTCAAATTAGAGCTATTTTAATATCCTTAAATATTCCTCTTCTTTATTATGAATTTTGATTTGTCTGAAAACTATGCAAACGTAGCCGAAACTGGTATTAAAGATAAAAGCACTGGTATTAAAGATAAAAGCTGTTAAATTTTGGTACAGAAAGGTCCATATGTGTGGGAGGTATCAAAAGGGGCGGGCCAAAAAAGCCCATTTTTCTCTAGACTCTAGGTACAATAAAAGCATTACACTGCACAAAATTTCAAGTATTTGTATGCACTGGTATTAAATTTATAAGCTGGTAACTTTTGGTACAAAATGGCGCGTGGCAATAATTCCCATTTTTACTGTATTGTAGGTACTATTAAACCATTACACTGAACTAAATTTCAAGTCTTTGTAGTCACGGGTAATAAAGTTATAAGCTATTAACTTTTGGTTCAAAATTGTCCATTTGTGTGGGAGGTACCAAAACGGGCGTGGCAACTTCGGCTATTTTTCTCGAGGTAATAGTGACTAATAAACTAATACTATGTGTAGAATTTCAGAGGATTCGAATAAGTAGTATAGAAGTTATTAAATAATCAATATTTCACTAAATGTTAACCCTTTGTGGGGGAGGTACCAGAAGGAGTGGACCAATATGGCCAATCTTCGAACATAGCCGGAGATAGAAGAAAATATTACCACATACCAAATTTGAAGTCAATCGGTTACTCCTTTCGGAAGATATCGTGCGCACCAGCCAGCAGACAGACAGACGGACGGACATTGCTCATTCGACTTAAAATGACCCAAAACGGATATCCGCCGAACATACTCAGGGTCTTAGGTCACTCCTTTGATGTGTTACACTTTTGGTTTGTGGCAAATGATTAATACCCTCCTCTCTAAGGTGAGGGGATAAAAATATGCAAATTCACGATAACTTCCAAACCTACTTCCTCTTTTTGTAACGTACGCAGCGGAAATTTCGTCGCGAATATTGCATTCCTCAAAAATAATTAGGTAAATAAATAAATTTAATTTCAAATTACTCTCAAGTAATTGTTGTTGCTGGAGATTATATGAAAATGTTGCATTCGGAACGCCAACGGGATTAATATTAGTAAAACCAAATCCGTACGAATGTAACGTCCGCAACACAGGATTACCCATTACACAGTACGACACATGATTTTGGGACTCAATTCTGAGAATTGGACGTGAAAGTAGCCCCAAGAATAAGAAATTCTGCATCAGTAGTTTAGTGAAGTTGACTCAATTAATAACACTATGCAACAAAAAAAATTTTTTTTGTGTCCTAGACATAAAAATTATTTTTTTGTATAGATTGTGGCATACTGTTATATAAAATCAAAACCAAAAATTAGTTTATGGATAAATTTTTTTTTATAGAAATACGATTGCCGTCGAAGATACTCTTAGTATTTGCACTATAATTTTTGGAGTATATGCCCGATCAGGTCGACTTATACGTTAAATTGAAGCTATTAATGTGGGCTACCAATGTTGGAAATATCTCTTTCGCTTAGAAACAGTGGTTTAGTAACAGTCATTAAACAAATTGAAAAAAGTAGATTTTAAAAAAAAAATCCTGGGACAAAAAAATAAAAAATATGGAAACAAAATATTTTATTTTATTTTTTTAAAGTTTGCATCCTAGCGAAGAAAATAATGCCTAGTTGAAAAAAATCTATGGGTAAATGTAGAAATTATAGCCCTTTTGGTAGAGGTCAGAGAATTTCAAAAAATCTTTTGTTTTTAATTTCTGTTTAAATAGCGATTTTATTTATTACTTTTATTTATATTATGTACATTTGAGTTTATTTACATGAACAAGTTTCATTAGACGTTTGTAGATTTCGGAATCGGTTTCTCATTCTCTTATCCCAGTGCCCTTGGTAACGCCGCTCGATGGAATTCAATTCTTGGTGAAACCTTTCGCCATGTTCGTCACTTACGTCGCCAAGATTCTTAGGGAAAAAGTTCAAATGAGAATGCAAGAAATGAATTTTGAGGGACATATTTACACCTGTTGGAATACATAAAGCGAAAAATAAGTTGGAAGAATACATACATACATATGTGTTATATACATAAATATAAAAAAATATATTTCTAACCAATGTTTTCATAATTTTTTAACAAATCATTAATCATTGTTTCATATTGCTGGCTTTTACTGGATCCAAGGAAATTCAAAACTACAAGCTTAAACGACCTCCATGCTGCAATTTCATCCGACGTCAAATATGATTCGAAATTTACATCTTTCATCAGTTTCCTTATTTTAGGCCCATCAAAAACGGCTTCTTCGATTTTTTGAAAAGAAAGACTTTTAAACGTGGCAGAGTTGGCAACCCTGCTATACGAACGTCATAAATTGCAGCTCCGCGAAGTGCTTATCTAAATAATACAATATAAAAGATATAAACGTTTACTCGCGTTTGTCTAAGTGTGTTTCATATAAACAAAGAGCGGGCAACTGGAATATATTGAAGTATGTCCACAAAAATCGCCGAAGCATTAAAACTGCACATATAATCTGTGGCCAGTGTGGAACAAAAGTAATAGAAGAAAGAGAGGATAACATACAATGCGATAAATGCAACAAAATCTTTCACTCTCTGTGTACAAAGCTCGACAAACGTCAGTACGAATACTTAGTTGAGAATGAGAGCGAGGATTATGTGTGTCATCTGTGCTGCGGCGAAGACGGTAATGTGTTACAAAGAGAGTTGAACGAGATAAAAACAAAACTGAACAAACTTGATCAGCTGACTTCCATAACGCATGCAATTGAGTTCATGTCAAAGCAGTATGATGATTTAATTAAGGGTATTACCGAAAATAACAAGAAATTAGATGTTGTGCAAAAGGAAAATCGTATGATGAAAAAAGAAATTGCAACATTGAAAACATCAATAAAAGTTTTAAATGATCATCGAGTTAAAAACGATTGTTTGATAAGAGGCGTTGAAGCTAAGGATGATTCGAATGCTGTGGAAACAATATTGTCATTAACAAAAACTGTTGGTTTAGAAATTAATGAAAATAATATAGAAGATGCTTACTTCTTTAAAACTAAGGGTGAAAGAAACCAAGTTAAGAAGACAATGGTTGTAAAATTTAGCAACAAACGTTCTAAAGAAATGCTCATGATGTCAAAAACAAAGCTAAAAGAACATAATGAAACCAAAAACATTTATGTCAATGACTATTTAAGTAAAGAAACTCTTGGACTTTTTAACCATGCAAGGAGCCTGAAAGCTATAGGCTTTCATTCAATCTACACAAATGGTGCCAGAGTGTATGTGAAGAAAACTGAAAAATCTAAACCGATGCTTATTAAAGATGAAGATGATGTTGATAATATAATGGCTGCAAGTGCAACTACAGGTACTCGTCAAAGACGTATATCTGTAAATATTGCTGAGGAGTCGGAAGAAGATGAAAATGGACCATCATTTGCTTCTAACTAATTTGTTATGAATTTAATTTTAATATGTGCTTATTCAATATTTATAATTAATGTTTAATCAACAAAATTTTTCTAAGTTAGAATATTATTCAAACTATCTACAAACACTGAAATTTCCTTTTTTAAATATAATTTCCTTCAACACTAGAAGCATTTCTTCTGTTTCAAAATTTAATAAATTCAAAACTTTGATTGCTAGTTTCCCACAACTGCCCCATATAATCTCAATTCAGGAGACGTGGTTTCGTGTGGATGTTGCACAAATTTATGAAATTCCTGGGTACAAGAGTATCCATTGTTGTAGAAAAGATGGATACGGAGGTACATCTCTTTATGTTCGTGATAACATGCAGTACAATGTGGAATTATGTGAAAGCAAAGATTTTTGTGAGAAGATTTTGATATCATTACCTAGCATCAACATTAATGGCAAACCACTAAAAATTATTACATTTTATCGATCCCCAAAATGTGATGTTAATAAATTCATGGATGTTATGGAAAATCTGTTAGCTTTACAAGGACGTAATTCTTGTGTAATTGTTGGTGATTCCAATATTGACTTCTTGAGTATTTCGTCACATGATTTGTTATTTATACTTGAAAGCTATGATTTTAGAAACTGTCATAAATTGGTGACGCGTCCGAAATCAGGAACGTCTATTGATAATGTATACAGTAACATCTCGAATGAACTTTTTATTGACGCTATTCAATGTGAATTATCTGATCATAATATAATTTCATGCAAAATTAAAACACAAATTTAAAACTACAGTAATTATGAAATTACTGACACTCATTGTGATTATGATAAATTTAAGGAGAATTTCAAAAACCATTTACCATTACAATTGACTGGAAACCCTTCGAATGATACTTCTAACCTTATTAATATATAAAGAAGTGTGGCTGATAGTTCAACTGTAGTGCAACAGCGGAAGGTAATCTTAAGAAATGAGATAGCGCCTTGGATGAATGCTAATTTACGAAGTCTGATTTTATTGAAAGGAAAACTTTTGAAACAAAGAAAAAGAAAACCAAACAATGCTGATATTCAAAATAGACTGAAAAGAGTAAGCAGAGTAATAAAAAATGCGTGTCATGACTCAATGAACAATTATTATCAAAGTAAAATCGCAAAGTTTCAGCATGATACCAAGAAATGCTGGAGGTTTTTGAACGAAACCCTGGGAAGGAAAGTAAAAACTCAAATAAACTTAAAAAACTCTGATGGTGATTTAATAAACGAGGATGCTATAAAATGTGATCTTCTGAACGATTACTTTTTAAAAATACCCAGAACTTTGAAGGAGCAAATACAAAGTCATTCTACAGATTCTTTTAACAGTTTAAGGACTTTAAGACACAACAGCAGTAATTTCCTCCTCAGAAACCCATCGATTGAAGAAATATTACAAACTATTTCAAAACTCTCCTTGACCAAAAGTCCGGGCCATGACAAGTTGTCGCCAAAAATGATTGCTGTATGCAATATTGATGTTGCACCCATTTTGATCGAAATATTTCAAAGCATTATTGAGACTGCCGAATATCCTGAGGTTTTAAAAATTGCAAAAATAGTTCCTATACCCAAGGTAACAAATGCCAGTTCTGAAGATAAATACAGACCAATTGCTGTTTTATCAGTAATTGATAAAATTTTTGAGAAATTAATTCATCACCAGCTATTAACGTACTTTGAAACAAATAAATTGCTTTATAAATACCAATTTGGGTTTAGAAAAGGAAGTGGAACGGAGCATGCGTTACTTAATGTCGTAAATTATATATGTCAAGGTCTTGATCAGGGTTATAATGCAGTTGCTGGTATATTCTACGACTTCTCGAAGGCATTCGATCTAGTGGACCATGGCATTTTGTGTCAGAAACTGGAGTATTATGGTATAAATGGAAAAGAATTGCACATTCTAAAGAATTATTTGGAAGAAAGAAAGCAGTACGTTGAAATTAATGGAATCAAAAGTTTCATGGGTGATTTAGAACATGGTGTACCTCAAGGGAGTGTATTGGGGCCTCTTTTGTTCGCGGTGTATGTCAACGATATTACGAAGCTTGGCCTTTATGGAAAATTGTATATGTATGCAGACGACATATCCTTGTTTTATCCTTATAAACATGAAACAGCTTTGAAATCGTATATGGAGAGAGACGCAGCTTTAATTTTTGAATATGCACGTATTAACAAATTGCTTATTAATAAAACCAAAACAAAAATTTTACGCTTTAAGCCCCGTAATGACACAAGTTCTGGTCAATTCCGAATGTTTGTTGATGGCGAAGAAGTCTATGAAAGTCAGTCAATAAAATACCTAGGCGTACATTTGCAGAACAATCTCTCGTGGACTTTACATATTCAAGAGTTAAAATCAAAAATATCCCCAGCAATTGGTTTGATGTACAAGTTCAAAAACAAGTTCAACGAAGAAACAAAATTACTGTTATATCATGCATTGGTACATAGTCATCTAAACTATTTAGTTTCTGTCTACGGATGTAAAAAAACTGCAGAACTGAAATCCTTGCAAAGGATGCAAAACAAAGTTCTAAAGTCGGTGTATAGCTTACCAATTCTATTTCCAACATTATCATTGTACAAAGATGTATGTAAGAATATTTTACCTATTCAGGGGTTATATAAGATGCAAATTCTGCTATTCATTTTTAAGATGCTCCACAATATTGGTCACATTGCTATAAACTTTGAACAAAATCAGAGTGCAATCCAGACTAGAAATAACTCAAATTTAAGAGAAAAACGATGCCGACTGGAAGTCACGAAGCAGAGAATTGAGTATGTGGGGTGCTTGGAATTTAACAATCTGCCTGAAAACATTAAAAATTTGGACAGAGTTTCAGCTTTTAAATTGAACTTAAAAAGCTTTTTCATAAGTAATCTTGCTACACTTTTAGGCTAGCTTCTAGTAAGAATGAATTCTATGATCTCACTTTTTCTAAAGTTATGAATGTACTTTTTATTTTTAACATAATTTGTTAACCAATCTTTATATTAATTAATATGATTTATTTATATTTATTATAAAGCTTTAATTACTGCCAACTCGCCTCAATAAAGTCATCTGACGCTGAGGCATACTTATCTGTAAACTGAAATTTGTTAATAAATTAATTAAATTAAAAAAAAAAAAAAATAATAAACTTTTTAAATATGAGAGTGAATTGCCATCTTTCCTTAAGGCTTTTACAAAAGCAGCTTAATATGCAGTGGTGGCAAAATAATGTTTTGTTTTTGGACGATAGGTTTGTATTTTATGTTGTTTTCACCCACTGTAATGTCTTTTCTTGTTGGCCATTTCTTTCTTATGTAATGATCTTCGCGAGCTCGGCTATTCCAGAGGCATAAAAAACAGCAATATTTTGTAGATCCGCCTTGCATTCCACATAACATCCCAACTACTTTTAAATCGCAACAAATTTTCCAGTCATGTTGTTCATATTTTATGTATTTTATCAATTTAGCCATTGCTTCGTATGATTCCTTAGTGTTGACGGCATGAGCAATGGGAATCGACGGTTTCTGATTTCTGTTGTGCAAAAGTACTGCTTTCAAACCTTCTTTACTGCTGTCAACAAATAACCGCCATTCCGAAATTGAATTTTATGTTTGATTAAGTTCCTCGAACAATCCGGGAATGTCCTTGCAAAAGCATCCGTTATCCACAGTTGTATACAATTGTTTGTAAGGTATATCACAGACTCTATAATATGATATGTTAACATCTGTGGCCAAAATATTGCACTGTTTCATCCGAGATGCAAGTAGTTCTGCCTTATCTTTGGTGTGTTCCAAATCTCTCACTAGATCAATGAGTTGAAACTGTGTTAAAAGCGAGAGTTAAGTACTCAGTTGAACTTGCTGATGTTTCCGTAATTAGGATGTTAGCAATACTTGGACACTTGGGAATTTGTATTGTTTCCGAATGTGCAACAGGCAAAGTGACAGATTTTACTTCAGCGTAATTCCAGCGAATGCTCCTTCCTACTCCAATCTAATAACTTAGACAAAAATAGCAGACCGTATCGTGAATGAATGGTTGTCTCCAAATTATTGGCATTCCAAATTGCACATGAAGTCTCTAATTATAACGTTTTATTCCACAAAACATTGTAATACATTAATTTTAAAGTACTTACCGCATGTTTCCACTACTCCATCGAGTAAGAATTACACAAAATACTAGGTGTCCACGGTTTGTTCATATTTTTAACTCGTATATCAAAATATTACACATATATTTCTTCTATTATTTTACTAAACGCACGTCGATTTTTTTAATTACATATTTTCCGCAGATGCAGCAGAAATTTTTGGGATCATTTACACATTGAAAAGTTCTTTGCCTTTTACTCATACTTCGAAATATAACTTGTAATATTTTTCAGAAAATCGACTTATCTCTTTAAGGCGATGAATTACACTAATTTATTACTAAAAAAATTTCATTCATAAATTCCGGGTTTAAGGTTCATAAGTTGCAGTACCTGTAGGTGACATATAGTTTGCTTCGAATGTAGTAGAAGACACCCAATATTTTCAAGACTGCCGCGTACTACTTTGTATTGCGTACATATAATTTTACTACCTGTATACGACTGGGATGTCCATGCCCCTAAAAGGCGTAACTGAATGGAAACCTCATAAATAAAAAACTACAAATATTATTGAATGACCCTCTATCTGAGCGGATCTCATCCAATATAGCTCTTACATTGCATATCATTAACATTATTATAGAGAGGACGAGGTTTTATGGCCGTTCGTGATCCTCCATAAAACCTCGTCCTCTCTATAATTTTATAATGTCTGACATCAATCCTCATAAAATAAAATGCAAGTGCAAGGTCTCTTATATGTCTCTCTCACATATGGCGAATTCAATATAAGCAAAAACATCATTTAAAAACGAAAAAATATGAAACGAGATTTTTTTGAATTTCCCTAACATTTACAAAAAGGCTCATAACTTTTACATCTATCCATAGATTTTTTCAAATAGACAGTGTTTTCTTCGTTAGCATGCTGGCTTTTTAAAAATGTGATAAAATAATGTTTTTTTGTTTGTACCAGGAAATAGAGTTTTTTAAAAAAATCATTTTTTTTCTCATATTTTTGACGAATGTTACTAAACCAATGATTCTACGTGAAAGCGATATTTGCAGCATATGTAGCCCTTCAATTTGAGGCTCACGGCTCAATCAGGCTTATATTTTATAAAAATATTTTAAATAAAATTTTTTAAATTTTATTGTTCAAAAGCAAAAAATGTCGGAAATAACATAAAATTTTAGAAACAGTTTAGATTTGTTCGAATTGGCCACCTTTGGCACGAATTATGGCCTCCAAACGGCCGACAAAGCCATCACACGCTGCACGAAAGTGGCTCTAGGGTATTTTGGCCCATTCCCGGCGAAGCGCCGTCTTGAGATGATCGATACTTTGGTATTTTTTAGTGCGAACCTTACTCTCTAAAATGCCCCAGGCGCAAAAGTCCAACGGATTGAGATCCGGAGATCTTGGTGGCCATTGTGCGGTAGAAATGAAGCGAGGAACCTCCTTTTTAAGCCATTCTTGGTTGACGCGTGCTGAGTGCGATGGTGCTGAGTCCTGTTGGAATGCCCATGGTCTGCGGTCGAAATGTTTGTCTGCCCAGGGCTTCAATACTGTCTTTAGGACATTTTCCCGATAATAATCGGCATTTATTTTGACCCCATGGTCGATGAAAACGAGCGGGGAACGACCATCGTCCGTTACGGCGGCCCACACCATTACCATCGGCGGCGCTTGAGTTCTGGTGGCCAATCGAAGGTGTACATTTTCAGCTGACCTCTTTGACAAGTAAACCCGATCATTTTGTTTGTTCACAAACTGCTCAATTTGGAATGGCTTCTTATCGGAGAAAACCAAATTCGATAACTGGCCACTTTCGTGCAAGCGAAGCAACTCCTTGGCTCTTTCCAGTCGAACTTTTTTTTGTGCATCGGTGAGCTCTTGCACTTTTTGGAACTTCAATGGCTTTAGTCCAAGCTCATTTTTTAATATGTGTTGTATCCGTTCTCGCGATATGTTCAGCTCACGAGCAATTTTTCTACCACTGCGGCATGGATTTCGATCAAATCTGGCCTTCACTTTTCGGATCATTTCTGGTGTTGTTACCGTTTTTTTTTCGTCCACTTTTTGGACGCGATGCAACACTGCCAGTATCACAGTAACGAGCAAGGGTACGAGAAACAAATGATTTATTCACATTTAAATGCTGGAGGGCTCCAACGATAGCCACATGTGTTTTCCACCCAAATATAAAGCAATCACACTATCACGCTTGAATTCCATCTCGAATAACTTTTTTTCTGAATCCAAAGATCAAAATGCTTTTGTAAGCTTGTAAACAATAAAATGAACTGTCACTGAAATAAATCTGTCAGCTATCAGACTAGCGGTTTAGAAATGATAGCAACCTGAAGTTGGTTGCAATACATATCAGCCACCCTGTAATTGCACCAGAAACTGTTATCCACCTCCCTTGGACAAAAATTTTGTTGCATAGTGTTATCAAGACAATCGGGAATGTCGACCAGATTTTTTTTTCCCGAAAAATCATTCGGTTTGACTTGGAATGAACGACATATAGATTTTGGTAGGTACGCTCTTCAGTAATATTGTTAATATAACTCCACTTTTATAAACTTTTTGGATATTTATAAAATCTAGCAATTTATTGATGCCCAATCACAGATATTGGGAAATTTCATTCGGATCAGAAAACCTATATTCTTAAGGTTTTTTAAATTGTATCTGATGTTTTCTAAAAACTTGTTTGTAAATGAATTTTTAAAACTAATTAACAAATCTAACAACAGTAGTTATAATACCCAAATCTCACATAACCGGTCCTTTTGTACTGGACTCCACTATTCGTATTTGCTATTAAAAATTGTTGTAATTTAAATTATACTTAAAAATCCTTGTTGCCTCTAAAAATACTTGTTACAACT
This sequence comes from Eudasyphora cyanicolor, assembly GCA_963930755.1. Taxonomy (NCBI): domain Eukaryota; kingdom Metazoa; phylum Arthropoda; class Insecta; order Diptera; family Muscidae; genus Eudasyphora; species Eudasyphora cyanicolor. The sequence continues at coordinate 33,049,206 of OZ005735.1, read as the reverse complement.
ATTGCCGATTTATTCTCCGGCATTTCCCCGCCCTCGCCACATTCTGGGGCGCTTCCCGTCTCCGGCAACAAAAATAAGTTCGGTATGCTAATCACTTAAGACAACAAAAGCCAATCAAAATGTAAATAAGTACAACATAATTGTCACAGGATACGAGTACAACATGTATCCTCAATCCAAAGCAAATACTCATACCCCCTATCCCCCTCATCCCACCATGCATGAAATCCTAAATCCTGGGTATGTTTCATACAACATTAGAGAGCTGTTGGATATACGGGTAGGTATCATTGTGTGTATGTAGGTCTGGTCGGGGGTACATGTGTCAATGTGTGCATATTTCATTGTAGGCGATGCAGAACACAACCCTGTTTTCCTTTTCCTCTACAACAATCCCGACACATTTCCCGGATTCTAATGCACTGCGAATGACTGACTCTAAGCACAAAATGACTCTGGCTAAAATGCAGTGGCATCTACAACAACCCCAACACCAATGGTCCCGACCTAGCCACCACAACATTGGAGAGTTTGAGACCGTAATGTAAAGTTGCCCAAAAGCTACTTTGTGGCTTCCAAAAATCTACAAAGGACACGCTCAACCGAACCCTCCCAATGCTCAAAGCCCTCATTGTAACACATGTGGGGGGAGGGGTCTACTTATATCCCTGGACAAACTGTCGTCTAACATTGGTGGGGCTAAGGACTAACTAAACAAGAGCAGTAGTTCCGACAATGTGTGGGAGGGCGTAGGAAGGCTAACACTAAAGGATTATTTCAACAATGAGTTTGGGTGGATGTGTGTGTGTGTGTGCGTCTATTTGGTCATATATTAGAGCCTTTAGGGCTGTTTAATTTTTTTCCTTTCTTTCGCATAAACACTTAATACAACGATCAAACACATGCAGGATACGAATATTCAGGGGAGTAAGAGAGTAAATAGTCCGAGTCAAAAGGGCGGAAAACATATCCCTTAAATCAGTGTTACGTTAAAGTTTAGTTTTTATTAATAAACAAAATCCATGTAAGGATAACAAAATGCCTTTGGCTTTAAAATTCCGATTTTTTTATATTTCGCTAACCAAAAATCTGGTGGCGTATGATGTATATTAACTTCATTATGTGGCGTATAAGTGATTTAAATATAAACAAATAAGAAATTTCAGTTGGGTAAACCGACTAAGGTATACCCTCACTTTGTGAGCAATGTCAATATGCACTGGTATATGTACTAATATAGCGTGATCCATTTCGAGGTTCCCTACTTTTTTAAAGAAATCAAGTAAAAGCGTTAAATTCGGCCTGGCCGAATCTTATATACCCTCCACCATGGATAGCATGTGAATGGTTTCGGGCACAAATAAAGTCATATTACAAAATTTCAGCCCGATTCGTTGACATTTGTTGTCTCTATGGCGTTTAGAAGTCAAATCGGACAGATGCTATACATGGGGACAATATCAAAATGTGGACCGATATAGCCTATTCTCAAACCCAAGTTACCTGCAGGTATAAGAAGTATATATACCAAATTTCAGCTACCTAGCTCAAGTATTGTAGATTGTAGCGTGATTACAAAAGACGGACGGATGAACGGACGGACATGGCTAAATCGTCTTAGAATTTTACGACGATTAAGAATATACATATTTTATGTGGTCTCAGATCAATATTTAGAGGTGTTATACCCCCCGTCCTATGGTGGAGGATATACAAATATGGTGAATATATAGAAGATGAGAACACTAGGAATCACAATAAGTAAGATGCTATATATGGGGCTTAGGGCGGGTCGATTTAAGAATCGGTCATTGCTCAGTGAAAATCGTATTCTAGGGATCAAAATAAGAAACTTTGGCGAAGGAACCATACCTCAAAAACGAATTCTGATGTCCCGGAAAAAATCCCACTTTGACCCATTTAGAGTGCTCCAATCGAGTCCAAATGTATGGAACCCCCACGGGGTTCCAGGGGGTGTGTCACTGGCAGGGGTGGGTCGGGCCTCCAATGTTAGTGGGGGTCGGTCATACATTTGTACTCGATTGGAGCACTCTAAAAGGGTCAAAGTGGGATTTTTCAAAATTTGCCCCTACCCAAAAGTTCAACCCAAATTTTTTGCCTCCCCACAAATCGACCCGGCCTAATGGGGCTATATCGAAATATGGACCGATATTGCCCATTTTCAATCCCAAACAACCAGAAACTATAACAAATATTTCTACCAAATTTGATCACCCTAGCTCTATTATCACGGACTTTAGCGTGATTACAACAGAGGGACGGACGGACGGAATCAAAAAAATATATTTAGTACAGGGTGGCTGATGAATATTGCTACATTAAGAATCAGTTTTCTTTTATTCATGTTAAAGCTCATTAAATATAGCTTAATTAGTTTAAAAAATAATGGAAGTTAAATGCCCCCCTGCTCGTTGATGCATGTGCGGCATCTTACCAAAAAGTTGTTCATTACTGCTTGTAGAGTTGAGACGGGAATAGCCGTAATTGTTTCTCGAATGGATTGCTTTAGTTCATTCAAATTTGTTGGTTTTGCTTTGTAGACTTCCTGTTTGCAATAACCCCACAAGAAAAAGTCAGTTGCAGTAAGATCAGGCGACCTGGGGGGCCAACGGAATGTGGAGTTTCTAGATATCAGCTTATTGCGAAATTTTCGCCGCAATTCTGTCATAACAGGCCGGGCTATGTGAGGACTTGCACCATCTTGCTGAAACCACACAGAGTTGAAAGAAATTCTCATTCGTCGTAATTCTGGATAGAAAAACTCTCTCAACATGCTCAAGTACGGCCTCCAGTAACTGTAACGGTGTGACCGTTTTCTTCGAAGAAGTAGGGCCCGACAATGCAGCGTGATGAAACTGCACACCACACTGTGACACGAAGTGGATGCAATTCCGTCTCATGGAGTATCTGTGGGTTGGAAGCACTCCATATTCGACAATTTTGTTTGTTTATGTTGCCGTTTAAATCGAAATGGGCCTCGTCAGACATGAAAAGACAGTTCAACATGTTTCCGTCCTCTTCCACCATTTGAAGCGAATCGGGAAGTCTGCTGAGTTCACTTTGTTGGCCATTTGAATTTCATATGGGAATAACTCCAAATCTTTGTGCATAATTGACTGCAATGACTGTCTGCTTATACCCATTTGAGCAGATAAGGTTCTTGTCGAAACTCTTGGATTGTTTTGTATGGCATCAGCTGCAGCAGCGATTGTTTCCTCCGTCCGAACTGAAGGGTTTCAATGGTAAGGTCTTCTGTTGACTGACCCATGCTCGGAAAAATTGTTAACAAGTCTCTTTATGGTCCATCTGCTCGGAGGATTGCCGCCAAACGTGCCCCTATACTCTCTTTGAACAGAAACTACGGACTTCAGTGCGTAATAGCGGCGGACAATCCAAATTCTTGTTTCAGTGTCCATTTTTGTTAAATCTAAAAATCAATCTGCAAAATAAAAAAAATTAACCAGATTCATTAAATAGAAAAAAGTTATTAATTTTTTTTGGTAGCAGCTTTCATCAGCCACTCTGTATATGTAGAGTAGATGAGAACAGTGCTATATATGGGGGCTATATCAAAACATTGACCGATATGGCCCATTTGCAATCCCACACAACCTGCAACTATAAGAGAAATTTGTTCCCAATTTGATCAACCTAGCTCTATTATTGTGGACTGTAGCGTGATTACCACAGACGGACAGACGGACGGACGGGGCTAAATCGTCTTAGAATTTTACGACGATTAAGAATATATATACTTTATGGGGTCTCAGATCAATATTTAGAGGTGTTACAAACGGAGTGACACCATTAATATAGCCCCCATCCTATGGTGGAGGGTATAAAAACATAGAAAATTCAAATTGAATGGGGAATGTTTATTATCATTTGAAAGAACATTCTTTGGCATTTTTGAAGATTATGTCTATCAAATGCTGGCCGAGGCTACGTCTCAGATGGTCCATCCGTTGAGTCCAATTTTCGAGCATTTCGACTGGTAACTGGCGAATGACACGCGTGATGTTTTGCTCCAAGGCACAAACTTTACACTTTACATATCCCCACAGGAAATAGTCCAACGGTGTGATATGACACGATCTAGATGGCCAATCGACCGGCCCAAAACGTGAAATTGTCTGCACACCGAAGTGTTCTCTAAATAAATCCATTGATTGATGCGATGTGTGGGAAGTGGCGCCGTCTTGTTGAAACCAAATGTCGCCGAGATCACGAGCTTCAATTTCAGGCATCAAATAATCGGCTATCATGGCACGATAATGATCGCCATTGATGGTTACGTTCTTATCGTTATGGACCGATAATTCCACCGGCCCACAAACCACACAAAACCGTTGTTTTTTCTAGATGAAGTGGCAGCTCTTGAATCTCTTCAGGTTGATCTTCGTCCCAAATGCGGCAATTTTGCTTGTTTCCATACCCATTAAGCCAGAAATGGGCCCCATAGCTGAACAAAATTTGGCTCGAAAACGCCGGATCTTCTTGGAACTTTTCAAGAGCCCATAGAGCGAAGCGATGTCGCTTGGGAAGGTCTGGCGGCTTCAGTTCTTGCACAAGCTGTATTTTGTATGCTTTTAATTAAAGATCTCGACGTAAAATGCGTCAAGTCATTCCATACGTCAGTCCGAGTTGCTGCGAACGGCGCCGAATCGACTCTCCACGGTCTTCGTGTACACTCTCACCCAGCAAAATATTGGTAAGTACCTGTCATTATTCCCTGCATTACCAAATAATGACATCTCAATATTCGCTGAATTACTTTCGGCTTATTAATAATGACTTACCAATAATAACAGAAATAATTGATTTTTTTATCAAAATAATTTTTGGCAAATATTTGACCGAATAGACCACGTCCAGCACGCAGTGAAGAAAATGTAGCGGCCGTAGCTGCCCAGCAAAGTTTCTCATTACCAAATAATCCGACGAGTAAGCAAAGTTCGATAATGGTAAGTACTTATTATTTAGCCACTTTTCTCATTATTTTAACATAGGGATGTCATTGGAGGAAAGTACTTCCCAAAAGCATACAATAAAGTAGCATAATAAGTACTTATTTGTAGCTCGATTTTATGTACTTGAATAATGCATTACCAATAACTTATAAAATAAGTAATAGATATGTAGAAATGGCCATTTAAAATGATTTTTTGCACATCGTCGCGCATATTTCTCGAAACAAACAATTTCCTCATGCCAGATTCGAATTTCTGGTATTTTCATTCAAATCTGCACGTATTGTTTGAAAACATGTTGAAATATAAATAAATCTTGTACAATTTGCCAAAATGATTTTGATAACATAAAATCACTTATGTCTGTTATTATTGGTAAGTTATTATTAATAAGCCGAAAGTAATGCAGTGAATAATGAGATGTCATTATTTGGTAATGCAGGGAATAATGAGATGTCATTATTTGGTAATGCAGGGAATAATGACAGGTACTTACCAAGATTTTGCTGGGTTGGTGTGGGAGGTACCAAAAAAGGCGTGATAATAACGGCCATTTTTCGACAGACTGTAGGTACTATAAAAACATTAACTACTTGTGAACTTTTGGTGCAAAATGGGTCATTTTTGTGGGAGGTGCCAAAAAGGGCGTGTCAATAACGCCCATTTTTCGGACTAATGAAGTAATACTATGTGCTGAATTTCAGAGGATTCAAATAAGTAGTATAGAAGTTATTAAATAATCAATAATTCACTAAATATTAACCCTTTGTGTGGGAGGTACTAGAAGGAGTGGACCAATATGGCCCATCTTCAAACTTAGCCGGAGATAGAAAAAACAAGTAAGAAAGTTCCAGTCGGGTAAACCGACTAATGTATATCCTCACTTTGTGAGTAATGTAATATTGAATATTCGCCGAATTATTCTGTTAGTTTGTATGGGAGGTACCAGAACGGGTTTAACAAATACACCCATTTTTCGCTGAACAGTAGATACTTTAAATACATTGCACTTTGCCGAAATATAACACTTTATGAGCACTGGTATATTAGGCATGTTTTCGTTACCAGCTAGCACTTTTAGTTTAGCACTTTGCAACGAAAACAACTGACTTTCACTAACTGGCACATAAGCAATAAGTGGCGGATTTTCACTATCTGGTAGCAATGGTGTCATGAGTTGCGAAGAAAGAACAGTGCGAAACAGACAAAAAATTCGTGAAAAGTATTTATAAAACATATATTTACTATTCTATGTTCAATTGTTTACACTCTTTTTGCAAATATTGAAATAATTTCCCATTTTTGTTCTTCTTCTTCCCGTTAATTCACAATAATTGATAAAATCTCTCCAAAAATGGGATGCCATATTGCTAAATATAGGATGCCCAATCTGGCAACATCATACTCGATTAAGACATGAACACAAGCACCAAACTTCATCGGGAACTAATAGTGCTTAAAAGTGCTTAGCTCCCCATACAAATTAAGCACTTTTGGTGTAACGAAAACACGCCTATTAACATTATGATATATTAAATTGTTGTATTATTTGGCCATTTTGTGTGGGAGGTACAAAAGGCCTATAGGCACTACAAAAGCATTACTCTGTAAAAAATTTCAAGTATTTTTATACACCGGTATAAATGTTATAGGCTGTTAACTTTTGGTGCAAAATGGTGTGGGAGGTACCAACAGGGGCGTGGCAACTTCGCCCATTTTTTTGAGTTGATAGCCGCTAATAAACCAATACTGTGTGTGGAATTTCAGAAGATTCGAATAAGCAGTATAGCAGTTATTAAAGAAACAATATTTCACAACATTTTAACCCTTTGTGGGGGAGGTGCTAGAAGGAGTGGACCAATATGACCCATCTTCGAACTTAGCCGGAGATAGAAAAAATATTACCGCATACCAAATTTGAAGTCAATCGCTTACTCCTTTCGAGAGTTATCGTGCGCACCAGCCAGCAGACAGACAGACAGACAGACGGACGGACATTTCTCATTCGACTTAAAATTACCCAAAACGAATATCCGCTGAACATACTTAGGGTCTTAGATAACTCCTACCCTCGTATCACTAAAGTGAGGGTATAAATATTACCACATACCAAATATGAAGTCAATCGGTTACTCTTTTCAAAAGTTATCGTGCTCACAAGCCAGCAGCCAGACAGACAGACGGATGGACATTTCTCATTCGACTTAAAATGTCCCAAAACATACTGTCCCAAAACATACTTAGGGTCTAAGGTCACTCCTTCGATGTGTTACAATTTCGGTTTGTAGCAAATGATATATACCCTCCTCTCTAAGGTGAGGGGATAAAAATGGGCGTTATTGGCACACTCCTTTTGGTACCCTACACACAAGTGGACATTTTTGTACCAAAAGTTAACAGCTGATAACTTTAATACCAGTGCATATAAATAGCTGAAATTTTTTACAGTATAATGCTTTTATAGTACCATGAGTCCAGAGAAAAATGGACGTTATTGGCACGCCCCTTTTGGTACCTCCCACACAAATAGACCTTTTTGTACGAAAAGTTAACTGCTTTTAACTTTAATACCACTGCATAAAAATACTTGAAATTTCGTACAGTGCAATGCTTTTATAGTACCTAGAGAAAAGTGGCCGTTATTTACACCGAAAGTTAACAGCTTATAACTTTAACACCAGTACATACTTTAAAGTTGTTGAATGCAATAATTTAATGAAAACAAAAAAAAACAGTAAGGAAAGGCTAAAGTCGGGCGGGGCCGACTATATAATACCCTACACCACTCTCGTAATATTGAATAACTCTGAAATATAAATTTTGTAGTTAATGTCTAAATTGTTTATTCTAAATTTCAAAACGATTGGATGTAAAATACAGCTTCTACAGAACTAAAGGGCCAAATCGGACGAAACATATATATGGGAGCTATAGCTAAATCTTAAATTTGATGTAAAATACAGCTTCTATAGAACTAAAGGGCCAAATCGGACGAAACATATATATGGGAGCTATAGCTAAATCTTAACCGATTTTCTTCAAATTCGGTAGTGTCGGTTCGTGGATCAAGAAACTCTACCATTCTAAATTTCAAAATGATTGGATGTAAAATACAGCTTCTACAGGACTAAAGAGCAAAATCGGACGAAACTTATGTATGGGAGCTATAGCTAAATCTTAACTGATTTTCTCTAAATTCGGTAGTGTTGGTTCATGGATCAAGAAATTCTTCCATTCTAAATTTCAAAACAATTGGATGTAAAATACAGCTTCTATAGGACTAAAGGGCCAAATCGGACGAAAGATATATATGGGAGCTATAGCTAAATCTTAACCGATTTTCTTCAAATTCGGTAGTGTTGGTTCATGGATCAAGAAACTCTACCATTCTAAATTTCAAAACAATTGGATGTAAAATACAGCTTCTATAGGACTAAATGGCCAAATCGGACGAAAGATATATATGGGAGCTATATCTAAATCTGAATCGATTTCAACCAAATTCAATAGCGATGTTAACAGCTGCGAAATACTCTAAACTGCAAAATTTCACAACGATCGGAGTGAAATTGCGACCTGTAGTCGACGAAAAACTTTACATGGACAGACGGACGGACGGACAGACATGCTTAAATTGACTCAGCTAGTGATTCTGAGTCGATCGGTATACTTTAAGGTGGGTCTAGCTGTGTTATTTTCAGGTGTTACAAACATCTGCCATGAAACAAACTTATAATACCCTGTACCACAGTGTGGTGTAGGGTATAACAAATTGACTAATATATTTTTGGGACTCAAGGTGAGAGGATTCATAAGTCGTATATTCCAAATTTTTCCGAGCGATTTTGCCACTCGAACATCTACAATAAAGACAATTTTCAGTTAGCACAAAGGACGTACAATACTGTGAACCATTTCTTCAGTAACACCAAAACTAAACTCAAACCAGTAAGGAAAGGCTAAAGTCGGGCGGGGCCGTAATATTGAATAACTCTGATATATAAATTTTGTAATTCATGTATAAATTTTTTACATACATTTACTTTTGGGACATTTTATACTTAAATAATACCCTGTACCACAGTGTGGTGTAGGGTATAAAAACGATTGGATCTAAAGAGCCAAATCGGATGAAACATATATATGGGAGCTATAGCTAAATCTTTACCGATTTTCTTCAAATTCGGCAATGTTGGTTCATGGATCAAGAAACTCTACCATTCTAGATTTCAAAACGATTGGATGTAAAATATAGCTTCTATAGAACTAAAGGGCCAAATCGGACGAAAGATATATATGGGAGCTATAGCTAAATCTTAACCGATTTTCTTCAAATTCGGTAGTGTTGGTTCATGGATCAAGAAATACTACCATTCTAAATTTCAAAATAATGATTGGATTTAAAATACAGTTTCTACAAGACTAAAGAGCAAAATCGGACGAAACATATATATGGGAGCTATAGGTAAATCTTAACCGATTTTCTTCAAATTCGGCAATGTTGGTTCATGGATCAAGAAACTCTACTATTCTAAATTTCAAAATGATTGGATGTAAAATACAGCTTCTACAGGACTAAAGAGCAAAATCGGACGAAACTTATATATGGGAGCTATAGCTAAATCTTAACCGATTTTCTTCAAATTCGGTAGTGTTGGTTCATGGATCAAGAAACTCTACCATTCTAAATTTCAAAACGATTTGATGTAAAATACAGCTTCTATAGAACTAAAGGGCCAAATCGGACGAAACATATATATGGGAGCTATAGCTAAATCTTAACCGATTTTCTTCAAATTCGGTAGTGTCGGTTCGTGGATCAGGAAACTCTACCATGCTAAATTTCAAAATGATTGGATGTAAAATACAGCTTCTACAGGACTAAAGAGCAAAATCGGACGAAACTTATGTATGGGAGCTATAGCTAAATCTTAACTGATTTTCTCTAAATTCGGTAGTGTTGGTTCATGGATCAAGAAATTCTTCCATTCTAAATTTCAAAACAATTGGATGTAAAATACAGCTTCTATAGGACTAAAGGGCCAAATCGGACGAAAGATATATATGGGAGCTATAGCTAAATCTTAACCGATTTTCTTCAAATTCGGTAGTGTTGGTTCATGGATCAAGAAACTCTACCATTCTAAATTTCAAAACAATTGGATGTAAAATACAGCTTCTATAGGACTAAAGGGCCAAATCGGACGAAAGATATATATGGGAGCTATATTTAAATCTGAATCGATTTCAACCAAATTCAATAGCGATCTTAACAGCTGCGAAATACTCTAAACTGCAAAATTTCAGAACGATCGGAGTGAAATTGCGACCTGTAGTCGACGAAAAACTTTACATGGACAGACGGACGGACGGACAGACATGCTTAAATTGACTCAGCTAGTGATTCTGAGTCGATCGGTATACTTTAAGGTGGGTCTAGCTGTGTTATTTTCAGGTGTTACAAACATCTGCCGTGAAACAAACTTATAATAGCCTGTACCACAGTGTGGTGTAGGGTATAAATACGGACGAAGAAAATAAAATCGTTTAGTTGATTGTAAACTCGGAAGAGAAGAAGTCTATAGTTTTGTTTTAAATCTAATTATTGTGCTTTTATTCTTGTTTTTTAATTTTTGTATAATTTGTTATTATTTGTATTTTAAAGTGAATTTCCCTGATGATGATTGTCGAAGACAATCGAAATATTGGAAACAATCGAAATATTGGAAAATTTAAAATAACTTAAACACCAGTTTTTTAAATAATACATGACCTCAAGCCAAACCATCAACAACTTCTTTTTTTTTTAAATTTCCAAAAATACATCGACAAACGTCTCTACGTTAATAATAAATAGTCATTTCCAAATAAAACAGCATATTTTTCGATTTGTAATCCAGTTATTGAGCAAAATTGGGAAAAAAAATTGGCATTTTTGAAATTTTTAAGGCACGGGATGCACTTTTTTGGGTAGTTTTGTTCTCCTATTCAATATCTACAACTCAGACACATAAGAGATATTCCGTACGGTATACCGAGATAAAACCGTGTTAAAATATTGAAAAAAGTGTTAAAAATCCAGCTTGAGCTAAAAAATTCGTATGGGCATTAAATTATTATTTGAGCCAACTTGACTAAAGCAGAAGTTCTTATTTTCGGAGCTATTTTCACGTCCAATTCTCAGAATTGAGTCCCAAAATCATATGTTGTACTGTGTAATCTAAATGCGTTCTCTTCAAACCGACTGTCCTATCTCTCTCTCGCTGTCTCCCACACACACTCGTGCTAAACGAGGACTTGTGCGGAACGAGTGATTGTGCATAAAACTATGAACGTTCGTTGGTTCGGCGTTATCCTACAAATGTTGCCATGCTATGTTGTCGTACAATGCCCGAGTATGTTGGGTATATGTATGTGTGAGTGTGTGTCTATTGGAGAGTGTGTGTTGTAATTGTGACTTGACATGCAAAAGAGTTTTAATTGAATTATTATTCGTTATATTGTCGCCGTTTTAACGCCCGACTATAGAACAACACCTCAAACACGATTTTGCAAAAGTGTAATCCATCCGTCCATCCATCCATTCGTCCTTCGGTATTAGGAGTTGAGAAATTTATTTCGACTCAACTCGTCGAAAGTGAGAAAAACAACACAAAACAACAAAATTGTATGCAAAACTTTTCAATTTTGTTGTTCTATTTCGAAGCACCGAAACTTGTCAACGAGAATGAAATTATGCAGAACAAACCCAACAGAAAAACAACAAGAATACAATTGTTAAGGTATAGTTAAACGCTTATTTTATGATCGTGTAAAGTTTTTCCTCTGCTGTCCTGTTCAGTTCAGTTCAGTTCGTTTCAGCTCTGTTCTGTTGTTAACCAGAGTTTAATGCGGGGGGGGTGGCCGTGTTAAGTAAACTGTCCTGTCAGATTCACCCTCTGGCTATTTGACAAACAATAAACGTGAGTTTTCGTGGATTTCTGCATTGAATTTCAACAAATAATTTCATTTTCGTTTCTACCACAATTTTTTGTGGTATGAGGAGTTTTTGAAGAACTGCAATCAAATTATATTTAATAGAAGAATATTTAGGATTTTCTTCTTTTTTTATTGGCGAAAAAATATTCATTTTGCTAATGTTATTATTTGTGTATTTGTTCTCTTTGCTTGTTTTCATAAATATTTTCGCATTTTTAATTGTTTAGGATTTTACATAAAATATGCTAATCTTTCAGTTGTTTTTCGATTCCCGTTCGTTCACATTATTCCATTTTAGAATTCAAATTGCATTTTCTATTATTGTCAACAGTGTGAATTCTAAACTAGAATAATGTGAGCGAACAAGAACCGAAAATAATTGAAATATGAAAAGGGAAAATTTAAATAATTAAATTTTAAAAACGAACGGGGGCTTGTGATAAACAAACGGAGGTCCTTCCAACTAAGCACAGGTACCGGTTGCTAAGAAAAGTGGTTATAATATCCGAACGTCTAAACAGTTGGTCAGACTGTTTGATATTCCTTGAGGAGGAGTTATGTTAGGTAGTTAGTCTGGCTTCGCAGTAGCAAATGCAGTCAACCTAATTTCCCAAGCCCTTGATGACGGTTTCTGACTCTATCTCACGATGGGCTTGGTCGATATTCTTCTAAAGACCTTAATCGTTAATGGATTGATCGCATAATATAGGTACTTCACGGTACTTCGCAAAAAAGTGTAGCGCAGTCAATTAACATCTTGATTCAAAAAGAAACCACGAAATTGGCCAACCTGCATTTTAACAAGTAAGAAAGTTTCAGTCGGGTAAACCGACTAAGGTATACCCTCACTTTGTGAGTAATGTAATATATAACATTACACCAATAAATCTGTCAATTTGTGTGGGAGGTACCAGAAGGGGTTTTCCAAAAACACGTATTTTTCGGTAAATACATTGCATTGTGCTGAACAATAAGCGTTTATGTGCACTGGTATATTAAAGTTACGAGCTATGTAATTTTGGTCATTTTGTGTGGGAGGTACAAAAAGGGGCGGGGTGATAACGCCCACTTTTTACAGGACTATAGGCACTATAACAGCATTACACTGTACAAAATTTCAAGTATTTGTATGCACTGGTATTAAAGTTACAAGCCGTTTACTTTTGGTACGAAATGGTCCATTTGTGTGGGAGGTACCAAAAGGGGCATGCCAACTTCACCCATTTTTCTCGAGTTAATAGCGACTAATATACTAATATTATGTGCAGAATTTCAAAAGATTCGAGTAAGTAGTATAGAAGTTATCAAAGAATCAATATTTCACTAAATTTTAACCCTTTGTGTGGGAGGTACCAGAAGGAGTAGACCAATATGGCCCATCTTCGAACTCATCCGGAGATAGATCAAAATATTACCACATACCAAATTTGAAGTCAATCGGTTACTCCTTTCGAGAGTTATCGTGCGCACCAGCCAGCAGACACACAGACAGACAGACAGACAGGCAGACAGACAGACAGACAGACAGACAGACAGACAGACAGACAGACAGACGGACGGACATTGCTCATTCGACTTAAAATGACCCAAAACGGATTTCCTCCGAACATACTTAGGGTCTTAGATCACTCCTTCGATGTGTTACACTTTTTTCCGTAGCAAATGATATATACCCTCGTCACACTAAAGTGAGGGTATAAAAAGGCTCAAAGAACTGAAATTGATTATATTTAATACATATGAATTTACTGCTCCTATGATTGAATAAAATAATAAGAGCCCAATTTGTGGTAACTAGAACTCAATGTACGAGTATCGAATTCAATAATAAGATGAATATCAGTGTGACCAAAAAACTTACTTTTTTACAAAAAAAAGTTAAGATCCTACGGAATATTAGACCGGTATAAAACTCGCGATAGGTCAACTGAGAATAGGAATCGCTTCACAGATTTTCCCATTTCTACGAAACCAACCGCTAACTTTAACATAATATTTGTCATTGGATGTGGTGAATTGTCACCTTGTGACATACGAGTATCCAAGGACTTGTCGAAAAGAATACCTAAAATATGATGCTTCAATGTTAAGTTACATTTGAAAGCAGTTGCAAAAACTGGCCCCAACTACTAAAGAATATATAACCCAACTAGCCACCTACTAAGGAATAACTAACCCAACTGGTCATCCAGTAAGAAATAGATAACCCAACTGATCGTCCACTAAGGAGTAAATAACCTAACTGGTTGTCTACTAAGGAATAGATTAACCAACCGGAAGTCTACTAACGAATAGACAGCCCAACTGGTCTTCTGCTATGGTATATATATATAACACAACTTACCGCCTACTATGTAGTTTCTGGCCGCCTAGATAAATAACTGGTATTCGACATAATAATATATAACCCAATTGACCGTTAACCAATGTAAATATAACCTAATAAAGGAGTAGATAACCCAACCGATCATCTACTAAGAAGTAGATAACCCAACTGCTCGTCAACTATGAAGTCATAGCCCAACTGGACATCTACTAAGGCGTAGATAATCCAAGTGGTCGTCACCTAAAGAGTAGATAGCCCAACTAAAGAAAAGATGGCCCAACTAGTTATTTACGAAATAATATATAACCTATTTTACCGTCAGCTAAGGAGTAGATAACCCAACTGGCTGCCTAGATTAATATATGATACGTAGTAAAAGATAAGACAATTGATCGTCAACTAATGAATAGATAACCCAATAAAGGAGTAGATAACCCAACTGGTCCTCTACTAAATAGCCGGTAACCCAACCGGTCATCTACTAAGAAGTAGATAAACCAACTGAACTTCAATTAGGGAGTAGATAACCCAACTGACGCCTACATAACAAACTGGTCATTTACGAAAGAATAGATAACCCATTTTATCGTCAACTAAGGAGTATATAACCCAACTGGCCGCCTATATAAACAACTGGTAATCGACGTAATAATAAATAACCCAATTTATCGTTAACTAATGTATAGATAAGCCAAAAAAGGAGTAGATGACCCAACTGGTCTTCTGCTGAAGAGTAGATAACCCAACCGGTTCACTACTAAGAAGTAGATAACCCAACTGGTGCTCATTAACGAAAGAATAGATAGCCCATTTTATCTTCAACTAAGGAGTAGATAACCCAAATGGCCGCCTAGATAAGCAGCATGTAATCGACGTAATAATAACCAACCGGAAGTCTGGTACAATTGGGTTATATTGATCGTTAACTAATGTATAGATAAACCAATAAAGGAGTAGATAACCCAACTGGTCTTCTGCTAAAGAGTAGCTAACCCAACCGGTTCACTACTAATAAGTAGATAACCCAACTGGTCGTCAATTATAAAGTTACAGCCCAACTGGTCCTCTTCTAAGGAGTAGTTAATCTAAAGGGTCGTCAACTAAAGAGTGGATGGCCCAACTGGTCCCCTACTAAAGAATACATAACCCAGCTAGGCTTCAATTAGAGAGTAGATAACCCAACTGACCGACAATTGATCGTCAACTAAGGAGCAGATAACCCAACTGGCCGCCTAGATAAACAACTGGTAATCGACGTATTAATAGATGACCCAATTGATCGTTAACTAATGTATAGATAACCCAACTGGCCCTTTACTAAAGAACAGATAACTTAACTGGCCTTCAATAAACTGACCGCCTACCCAACCAAATGGTCATTTACGAAAGAATATATAACCCATTTGATCGTAAACTAAGGATCAGATAACCCAACTAGTACTATACTAAAGAGCAGATAATCCACATGGTCGTCAACTAAAGAGTTAATAGCAGAACAGGTCCTCTGCTAAATAATGGATAAGCAAATTGGTCTTCAACCAAGGAGTGTATAACCCAACTGGTCGTCAACCAAGCAGTATATAATCAAATTGCAGATTCCCAAGGTATACATAAATAACCCAACAGTTCATCTACCAAGCAATAGGCCAACTAACTGGTCGCCTACTAAGGTGTAGATAATCCAACTGGTCGTCAACTAGGAAGTAGATAAACTATCTGAAGCTCCTCTAATAAAGAGTAGATAGCCCAACCGACAGCCTAGATATTACAATTCTTTGTCATCTTAGGAGTAAATAACTAAACTAAACCTCTACTAAAGAGTAGATAACTCAACTGGTTGTCAACTAAAGTGAATAAACCACAACTGGTCCTCTACTAAGGAGTAGATAATCCAACTGATAGCCCAACTGTTCCTCTACTAAAGAGTAGATAATACAACTGGTCGTTAACTAATAAGTATATTATCCAACCGCACTCTATCAAGGAGTAAATTACCTAACTGGTCCATTACTAAGGAGTAGATAACACATCTCGTCGTATATTAAAAAGTAGAAAATTAAACTAGTCCTCCGCTAAGGAGTAGAGTACCCAAATGGTCGTTCCGTAGGAAGTAGATAACCCCCTGGGATTCTACGAAAGAGTAGATAACCCAACTCAAACAAGGAAGACATTAACCAATGGTCGTCTACTAAGGCGTAGATGGTAAAAGTGAGAGTAGATAACCCTACTGATCATCTACTTAAGAATAGATAAACCAACATGTCCTCAACTAATGAGTAGATAATCAAACTGCTCGTCAACTAAGGAACTGGTCAACCAACTAATATTTACTTAAGAGAAGATAACTCAAATGGACGTCAAATAAGAAGTATAGTATATAGATAACCCAAATGGTTGTCCACTAAGGACTATAAAACCCAACTAGTTCTCTACTAAGGTGTAGATAATCCAACTGCTGATCGAATAAGGAGTAGATAAAACAACGGGTCTTCTACGAAAGAGTAGATAACCCGACATAACCAAGGAGTATATAAAACAACTGGTCGTCTACTAAGGTGTAGGTAATATAACTGGTCGTCCACTAAAGAGTAGATAACCCCACTTGTCGTCCACTAGGGAGTCGATAACCCCTCTGGGCTTCTACCAAGCAGTAGCTGAAACACCTAGTCATCTACGAAAAGTTGATAGCCCACCTGGTCGTCAACCAAGGTGATGATAAACCAACTGTTTGTCAAGTAAGGAATAAAAAACTCAACTGGTTGTTTACTAGGGGGTAGATAATCCTACTGGTCCTATACTAAGGTGTAGATAATCCTACTGGTCATCAGCTAATGAGTAGATAACATAAAATGGTCGTCAACTGGGCAGTATATAACCCAACTGGTTCTCTGCTAAGGAGCAGATAATTCAACTCTGGTCGTCTACTAAGGTATTGATAACACAATTTTTAGTCAACGAAGGAGTAGATAACTCAACTGGCCGCCAACTAAGGAGTAAATAACACAACTGGTCATCTACTAAGGAGTAGTTGACACATCTGTTCGTCTAGTAAGAAGTATACAAAGCTACTGGCCACCCACTAAGGAGTAAATAGCCCAGCTGGTCATCTATATAATCCTCTACTAAAAAGTAGATAACCCAACTGGCCGCATACTAAGGAGAAAATAACTCAAATAGCCGCCTGGATAACCGAACTGGGCACCAACTAGGGAGTAAATAACCCAACTTTTCAACTACTAAGGAATAGTTTATTTATTTCTTCGTCTAGTATAAAGAAGACAAAGCTGCTGGCCGCCTACTAAGTAGTAAATAACCCAGTTGGTAATGTCCTAAGAACTAAATCCTCTTCTAAGAAGTATATAACCCAACTGATCTTCAACTAAAGAGTAGATCACCCAACTGGTCATCAACTAAGGGGTAGATAAGCCAACTGGTCCTGTACCAAAGAGTAGATAACCCAGCTGGTCTGGAACTGAGGAATAGATAACCCCACTGGTCCTCTACTAAAGAGTAGATAAACCAACTGATCGTCTACCAAAGTGTAGATAACCCAACTTGTCTTTCAATTTTCTGTGATTTTGTATTGAGCATGATGAGTATTACTGTATCTACTTTGTATTGTAACAAAGATTTAATATTAATTTTTCCTAATAAAATACTTTGATAATTTAACCATTTGAAGACGACTCTTAAATTTATCTGTAAATATAAATGCAACAAAAGCCAACTTTATGTGGCAGATATATTGCTCTATGTCTCATCCAGGTGTATTCACTGACCATTGATTAGCCTTCCTTCGGGCTTATCACCATGGCTTTGTTTATAATACCATTGTATCTCTCATTTTGCATTTTGCTTGCTCTAAACCACTAAAACGGGTGATAACCTCTACAAGACCTTCGGCAACGTATTCTATTCCACCATCAATTCCCTCAGCAATTGACTGGTCTCTCACTCCATTCATTGTCGCAATGTCCCCACAATGTGACAGTGACACTTTATTTGCGTGACATTAGAATATATCTGCGGCTAACATTTGTGGCAAAACTTTTGTTGTGGCATTTATTTTGCTCGGTTTGGGTTCCAGGCCGTTTTTTCAGCTCTTGTTGTCCTTCCAGCCAACCAGTCAGTCAGTTAGCCAGCCAGCCTGAGGTTCAATTGTTTGAAAATTGCCACACACCACAACAACAACAACAAAAATACAACCGGCAAATGTAAACTTATTTATTACTGACACTATCACAATTGTTTTGTAGAATTGTACAAGAGTGAGTATTTCTAGTCCTTTATTTGTCTGGATATGTAGGAGCTGGAATGGGTTCAAACTAGACTTCACTTAGAGTAAACATATGTAAATGTTTGTTGTTCCTTTGGAGGGGTTAACAAAAAATTGCACCACTATACCTCTTTTAGGAGGAAATTGTAAATAAAATTGCCTGGATCTGGGCATAACATAACTACAAATATGTTAGAACGCAATGACAATACGGAGGAGGTAGTCTAATAGTGAGATGAAGTCGAAATAAGAGCTGTCTATAGTGTTATTCTAACGAAGAAAACAATGTCAACTTGAAAAAAAAATCTGTGGTATCTTCTCTGGTATATAAAAACCACAAAAGCCTTCTCTTGTGGAGATAAATTGCATATATTTTAGAAGTTATAAGATAATCTATATTTCACAAAATGTAAACCTTTTGTGGGAGAGGTACTAGAAGGTGTAGACCAATATGACCCATCTTCGAACTTAGCCTGAGATAGAAAAAAATATTACCCCATACCAAATATGAAGTCAATTGGTTAATCCTTTCGAGAGTTATCGTGCGCACCTGCCAGCAGACAGGCACACAGACGGACGGACGGACATTGCTCAAATGACTTAAAATGATCCAAAGGGAATTTTTGCCAAATAGCAAAAACAATTTTTTTTGTGTGTCCGGGACCTAAAAACTTTTTTGTATAGATGGAGGCATACTATTTTATGAAACCATAACAAATTTTTTGGAAGGTACCATTAGTATTTGAACCATATTGTTTGAAGTAGAAACTGGATAAGGCCGACATACTATTTAAATTGAACGAAATTATGAAGGCTAAAAAATGCTGAAAACATCGCTTTCATGTAGAAACTGAAGTATAGTAACTGTCGTTAAAACAATTAGAAAAAATATTTTTTTTTGTAAAAACCATCGTTTTTTGCTGGCACGAAAAAAAACATAAAAAACTAGAAAAAAAATTGCAAAAACATTGTTTGTTCCATTTTTTGAAATTTAGCATCCCAACGAAGAAAACAATGCATATTTGAACAAAATCTTTGGATAAATGTGTAAATTATGACCCATATAGTAAAAATAGGGAAATTCAAAAAAAATATTTTTTCATATTTTTTATTTTGGCAATTTTGTTTGGGAAGGTACCAGAAGGGGTCTGGCAATAACGCCCATTTTGTAATATACTATGGGTACTATAAAAACATTACACTGTACAACATTTCCGGTATTTGTATGTGCAGGAAACCAAGTTATAAGCCGTTAAGTTTTTGTGTAAAATGGTCCATTTGTATGGGAGCTACCGAAAGGGGCGTGATAATATCGTCCATTTTGCACGGAACTATAGGTACTGTAAAGGCATTACACTCCACAAAATTTTAACCGCCAGATTTTAGCCCTTCATTACCAAATTTAAAAAGTTAACAACTTTAGCGAGATTGTATAGTTGTATAGTTCAAGCAAATCTGATACTAAATAAAGGACAAACCCAACATATCTTCAAACTATCCTTAGCTCAATAACTACAAAAAACTCCCTGTCAAAGTTGAGCCCACCCCCAAAAGGGGAAAAAATCCAGGACAATTGAGGCTATAAACACTGGAGTGGACAAACAGAAAAACACACACACATGTCCTCCCCTCTCACTCCCCATCAATTTCGCCAGACCAACAATCCAATGAAAAACTTGATTGTAGGTTAAAATGCAATTTATTTTTATGGTTAAAACTAACAATCAAACATGACATTTGTCAAAGATATGCAAAGCGAAGAAGACGGACCGGCACAGCTCAGCCCAGCCGAGGGGAACTTAAAAATGCAAACCAGAAAATTCGCAAAAAAAAATTTTATTTAAACATTAAGCAAAATTATAACAATTAAAATTAAACTCTTTAAATGAGACAAAGGTAGCCAATTATCTTTTGAAGAAAAAGGCAGTTGAACCAGCCTCTAAAATGAGACAATAACAGGTTTGTGGCTCCGACAAACAGTTTCCTGGCCATTAAGACATTTATTGCCTTCGTCCTAGCCCTCGTCTGTGACATCTTTGTCGCCTTCATCTTTAGTGCACAAGAACGAAAAAAGAAAGAGGACATTTAAGAGCCATTGAAGTGATTCTGTCTGCTTAGCAATTAAATGCCAACCGACCATTTAAAGTCGACAAAAAGCCGACAATCATCAGGTAATTGCTGCAAAAATTTACAGCTGCAACAAATGATAATTGCCAACAACATCAGCAGTAAGAACAGCAACAACAGCATCACCACCTCGCACAACAATATCCTTTAGAATGTTGTTTTCTTTCCCCCATTTAATGGATATGGAAACAAAAATAACTTCCAAGTGCCAATTACTTCAAATTCAAAGCAAAACTATGTGTCTTCTTCATTCGGCCTCAGGAAATGTCAATAAAGGAAACTCTATTCAAAAGTTGTTAAAGAAGATATCCATTTGAAGGGGTGTGACGGGATGGTTTGGTTTGGGCGAGCTGTGAACTGAGGTCAAAGAAATTATTTCAGGTTTTTAATTTTAATGATGCCATCACCGAGATGGAGAAATATGTTTCCAGAGAACAGTGGTTACAGGGATACAACATGATAAATTATTATATTTAATATCAATCCAAAATACCAACATCTCAACGTATCAATATAACCAGAACCAAAGTGTGAAGAAATAGAATATTTTAGGAACTAATAACCTTAAAGCAGTGGGATCAGGCAATAGGGCGTATATTCTCCCGTATTTAGTAACAACTGACTCCACTACAAGGATCTGACTGGAAATTACTGAGAAAAACCTAACCTAACCCAACGTAACCTAACCTAACCTAACCTAACCTAACCTAACCTAACCTAACCTAACCTAACCTAACCTAACCTAACCTAACCTAACCTAACCTAACCTAACCTAACCTAACCTAACCTAACCTAACCTAACCTAACCTAACCTAACCTAACCTAACCTAACCTAACCTAACCTAACCTAACCTAACCTAACCTAACCTAACCTAACCTAACCTAACCTAACCTAACCTAACCTAACCTAACCTAACCTAACCTAACCTAACCTAACCTAACCTAACCTAACCTAACCTAACCTAACCTAACCTAACCTAACCTAACCTAACCTAACCTAACCTAACCTAACCTAACCTAACCTAACCTAACCTAACCTAACCTAACCTAACCTAACCTAACCTAACCTAACCTAACCTAACCTAACCTAACCTAACCTAACCTAACCTAACCTAACCTAACCTAACCTAACCTAACCTAACCTAACCTAACCTAACCTAACCTAACCTAACCTAACCTAACCTAACCTAACCTAACCTAACCTAACCTAACCTAACCTAACCTAACCTAACCTAACCTAACCTAACCTAACCTAACCTAACCTAACCTAACCTAACCTAACCTAACCTAACCTAACCTAACCTAACCTAACCTAACCTAACCTAACCTAACCTAACCTAACCTAACCTAACCTAACCTAACCTAACCTAACCTAACCTAACCTAACCTAACCTAACCTAACCTAACCTAACCTAACCTAACCTAACCTAACCTAACCTAACCTAACCTAACCTAACCTAACCTAACCTAACCTAACCTAACCTAACCTAACCTAACCTAACCTAACCTAACCTAACCTAACCTAACCTAACCTAACCTAACCTAACCTAACCTAACCTAACCTAACCTAACCTAACCTAACCTAACCTAACCTAACCTAACCTAACCTAACCTAACCTAACCTAACCTAACCTAACCTAACCTAACCTAACCTAACCTAACCTAACCTAACCTAACCTAACCTAACCTAACCTAACCTAACCTAACCTAACCTAACCTAACCTAACCTAACCTAACCTAACCTAACCTAACCTAACCTAACCTAACCTAACCTAACCTAACCTAACCTAACCTAACCTAACCTAACCTAACCTAACCTAACCTAACCTAACCTAACCTAACCTAACCTAACCTAACCTAACCTAACCTAACCTAACCTAACCTAACCTAACCTAACCTAACCTAACCTAACCTAACCTAACCTAACCTAACCTAACCTAACCTAACCTAACCTAACCTAACCTAACCTAACCTAACCTAACCTAACCTAACCTAACCTAACCTAACCTAACCTAACCTAACCTAACCTAACCTAACCTAACCTAACCTAACCTAACCTAACCTAACCTAACCTAACCTAACCTAACCTAACCTAACCTAACCTAACCTAACCTAACCTAACCTAACCTAACCTAACCTAACCTAACCTAACCTAACCTAACCTAACCTAACCTAACCTAACCTAACCTAACCTAACCTAACCTAACCTAACCTAACCTAACCTAAGGAGATGGGCAGGCTAAGAAACTTGAGACCGCATTAAAATTTAAAGTCAAGAATATACGCGATTCATATGGAGGGACAAAACAGGCATTAGTAGAACTTCCTGCCAACCACGCAATCGCTATATTGAAGAATAAAAAGATTAGAATCGGACTAGTAGTATGCAGGGTAAGAGAGAAAACCTTTGCCAAACGATGTTTTAGATGCTTGGAACTAGGCCACTTAGCTCGGCTTTGCCAGGGAAAAGATCGCAGTCAGATCCTCATTCGAAATCAGGATCTGACAATAGACAAAATTGAAGAAAATCACGAAAACTTCGTAGTAGTTCATACTATGGGCATCCGCATATACAGTTGCTACTTCTCTCCAAATATGGAGCTTTTGGATTTCCTCATAAGGCTCTCTAAATTGGAAGAAAATGTGAAAACAGGAAAGACTGCAGTTATAATAGTAGGAGATTTTAATAGTAAATCTCCCGAATGGATGTCGGATAGATTGGATAGAAGAGGAGCAGCGGTTAGTGAATTGATGTCTTCTCTCGATCTCTTAGTACTGAATCAGGGAAATTCTCCAACATTCCGGAGAGGGGATTCCGGCACAATTATAGACATTTCGGCTGCGTCGATATGTGTAGCTGAAAAATGTAAAAAATGGGAAGTACTAGAGGACGAAACACTTAGCGACCATCGATACATCCTTATAGAAATGGAACGCTCTAGTCAAGAGATGCCAAATATTCCCTCAAGACGTCGCTGGAATACTCGTAAGCTTAACACCGAAGCATGCGAAGCAGCGTTAACAAGACTAAAAGAAAGGCACTCTACAACGAATAGTGTTAATATCCACCAAGTCGTACAAGAGTTTAATGGAGTATTGACTGAAATATGTAACGCAGCAATGCCAAAAATTAAGATGCCTCAAAATTGTCATAAACCAGCATATTGGTGGACGAACGAAATTGCACTACTGAGGAAAGAGTGTCTTAAAGCAAAAAGAATGGCCACACGAAAAAAGGGCGACCCCTTCTATATGGATCAATACAGAGAAGCAAGGAAGAAACTCAAAGAAGCTATCAAACACTCTAAAAGAAAGTCATGGGAAGCGCTCTGCGATGAAATAAATAACGATCCCTGGGGACTCCCATATCGAATTGTAATGAAGAAGATGGGAAACCGCAACAAGATCCCTGGTATAACAAACCCAGATTGGGCGCGAACTATTGTAGAGACACTGTTCCCAAAAGCAACGTCCCCAAGTATTTACTTCCCAACAGTAGAATCAGCAGGAGAATACGAGCCCTTCTCAAATGAAGAAATTTTATATACCGCAAGAAAGCTGAAAAAAGCTAAGGCACCTGGTCCAGATGGAGTGCCAAACGAAATCATAACACTTACAGCACAATGCTGGCCGGAAT
The DNA here is from genome assembly GCA_963930755.1 of Eudasyphora cyanicolor. Lineage (NCBI taxonomy): Eukaryota > Metazoa > Arthropoda > Insecta > Diptera > Muscidae > Eudasyphora > Eudasyphora cyanicolor. The sequence continues at coordinate 33,024,871 of OZ005735.1, read as the reverse complement.
TGTTTACCGATACATTTAATATGTGTTTGAAGACAGGCATATTCCCAAATATTTGGAAAAAGCAGAAGTTAGTTCTCCTACGTAAGGGAGATAAACCCCTAGATAACCCTTCATCCTTCCGGCCGTTGTGCCTACTGGACAATTCGGGAAAATTTTTGGAGAGATTACTGTTGAATAGATTAGAAGCTGAGCTATATGCAAACGGAGGGTTCTCCCCAATGCAATTCGGATTTGTGAAAAAGAAATCAACTCTAGACGCCATTTCCCAAGTAGTGAACACAGCCCAGAAATCGATGGAGGGAAAACGATTCTGTGCCATAGTTACTTTGGATATTAGAAATGCTTTTAATACCGCAAATTGGAATGTTATTCGAACAGAAATCAGGAAGAGGAACTTTTCGAACTATTTAGTCAAAATGATTGATAATTATCTAAATGAGCGAACACTAGAATATCAAACCAACCAGGGGGCAAAACATTTCAGTGTGTCGGCAGGTGTACCACAAGGATCGATTCTAGGACCTTTCCTTTGGAATCTTATGTATGACGGTCTCTTAAACCTTAAATTACCAGATGGGGCTTCACTGGTGGGTTATGCAGACGATGTCGCCCTTATAGTGGACAAGTCAGACTCAGCTTTGACTGAAATTGTAACAAATGACTGTTTAGGTAGAGTAAATAGGTGGTTAAAATCCAAACATCTACAACTTGCAGCGTCAAAAACTGAGGCAATCCTGGTTACCAAGCGGAGATCTTTCGTTTATCCCCAATTCAACGTTGACGGATACAACATTAAAATAAACAAGAGTTTAAAATATCTTGGTGTCTACATTGATGGGGGAATCACTTTTGCTGAACATGTAAAAGTGGTATCAGAGAAGGCCCTAGGAACAGCTAGAAAACTGGCGCAAATAATGCCAAATATACGAGGACCGAGGCAAACGACCAGGAAATTGATCGCAGGTGTCTCATATGCACAGATGCTCTACGCGGCTCCTATTATAAGTAACAAAGTACGAGAACGCTTGTCACTAACAAGTAGACTTGAAAAAGTTCAACGAATGGCTACAATTCGAGTTACGTCGGCGTATCGCACAATTTCGACTTCAGCAGCGGCTGTACTAGCTAGTATACCTCCCGTAGATTTACTTCTGGAAGAGAGGAGAGAAATATACGAGGAGACTAAATCAATAACAAATGTAGGAATGCTACACGACCTTAACCGTAAGTCCATAAAGTTAAATGCAAGAAAAAGATTGTATCAGAAGTGGCAACTGAGATGGGATACAGAACAAACTGGCAGATGGACTCACAAATTGATCCCAAATATTGAAAAATGGGTGGAAAGAAAGCATGGTGAAATAAATTTCTTCCTAACACAAGCATTAAGCGGGCATGGAAACTTTGCGACATACCTGGAGAAATTTAAAATAAGAGAACATGGAATATGTGACATGTGCGGAGAAATAAACGATACTGTCGAACACACAATATTTGTCTGTTGTGCCTGGGAACAGTTAAGACGCGATCTCAACCGATCCATAAGAGCCAACATTACAGCGGAGAATTTTGTTAACATAATGATGGAGAAGGTAGAAAATTGGAAGGCGTGCTCATCATTTATAGAACATATTCTACGAGCGAAATCTGAGGTACAGAATAACAGATTGCCGAACCCCTAATCTATATATAATCGTATTTAAGCAGTAAAGAACCCACCCCGAAGTAATGCGAAAGCGGTCCCGGGGTGGTCGTTCAAGTGTAGGACCACTAGTTGATAGCGCGCTATAACTACGTCCCAAAAAAAAAAAAAAAAAAAAACCTAACCTAACCTAACCTAACCTAACCTAACCTAACCTAACCTAACCTAACCTAAGTTAGGTAGGGCTAAGCTCAGGCTACTATCGGGGTCAGCGGGTGGCGGATAGCTGAACGACCTGCAGATATGTAGGTTTGCTGCGACAAATAAGCAGCCCCCGACCAAGAGCGGCAGAGTGCCAGGGCGTACTATAAAAGTGTACAGGTGTCTGATACGTACTCTGCGACATGGCGAACGGATGCCGCCATAAAAGTATCCTTCCACATGAGAGGCGAAATTAGGAGTGTGATGTCTCCGTGGAACCCCAAATCAAAAATCCAGAAGTGTCTGACCCACATTGGGCGGCTTCCTGGTCTGCGTCTGATCTCATGAGAGGCGGCAGAATCCACAACTACACGTCTTTATGGCAATAGGATCGAGTCCAGTAAGATCCTCATTTACGGCATACTGGGAACATAGATATGAACTGACAAAGATCTCCAGTTAGGAGTGGAAATTTCCAAACATCCTCTATAACATGAGCAATGAGCGAAGATAGTAATTTTGACTCACTGAAAAATGAAGAAGTGTTTAAGTGTTAATGAAGTGTTTAAGACGATAAATAAAGGTACCCAAACAGAGAAAGAGCCCCAAAAGAAAAGTTCCAAAAGAGCAGCCTCAATCTCTCCGGAGAAAAATAAATTGGACAAAAAGGTCAGGATACAGAAACCAGATGAAAATATCACAGATGTTGAGAAAGAACAGCAGTGGTCCTTGGTAGAAAGAAAAAATCGCAATAAAAAGAAGAGTTCAAGTAAAAATATAGAGAAACAGATTAGAAACAAAGGAGAAACCTTGACAATTAAAACAGACAATTGCAGCTATGCTGAAATAGTGAAAGAAATGAAGAACGCAATAAAACCCGAGGAAATTGGTGTTGGCATAAAAAAGATTCGGAAAACAGCAGATGGAAATGTCCTAATAGAGATGACAAAGGGAGACGGTCAAGCCAAGAAACTAGAAGGTGCAATAAAAGGATCACTCGGAGAAAATGTGAATGTACAAACATTCATAGAAAAATATCTCCTAGATATTAGAGATATGGAAGAAACCACTGAAAATGATGACATAATCAGTGGCATTCTAAAAGCCTCTGCAGAAACCGATGCTAGCAAAATAACAGTTCGTAACATCCGAGAATACTATGGCGGTACAAAGCAGGCACTCGTGGAAGTTCCTGGAAATGTTGCAGTTACCATACTAAAAAAGAGCAGAATTAAAGTCGGACTGGTAATATGTCGAGTAAGAAGGAAAACCCTTCCCAAAAGGTGTTTTAGATGCTTAGAGCAAGGCCATCTTGCACGATTCTGTCGTGGAAAGGATCGCAGCCAAACCTGCATGAAATGCGGCCTAAACGGACATAAGGCAAACACATGTAAAAATGAACCAAGGTGTGTAATCTGCCTAGAGGCTGGAAGACAAAATATTAGCCACTATGTGGGCAGTAGCAACACATGTAGATATAAAAATGAAGATTAGGATACTCCAAGTAAATCTAGGCAGAGGTCGTGTAGCGCAAGAACTAATGATACAAAATGCTATGGACAAAGAGGTTGATATAGTACTAGTAAGTGCACAGTACACTAAGAGGAAAGAAATGGCGTGGTACCAAGACGTTACGGGCAAATCATCTCTATACGTACGCAATCCACTGATGTCGATTAACGCAATTGAAGAAGATAATGAAGATTTTGTAGTCCTACATACGGAAGGCATACGTATATATAGTTGCTACTTTTCGCCAAATATTGAATTCGCAGAATTCATAAACAAAATTGCCAAACTAGAGCAACACGTGAAAGCCGGAAATACTCCAGTAATAATAGGTGGAGATTTCAATAGCAAATCGTCGGAATGGTTCTCAAGAACAACAGATAAGAGAGGAATCGCGGTCAGTGAAATGATTGCATGCCTTGGCCTGATTGTTCTTAATAGAGGAAAATCCCCACCTTTCAGAAGAGGGGACTCCAACTCAATCATTGACATAACCTTTGCGTCACCGAGTATAGCAGCAAAAAATAGTCAATGGGAAGTACTAGAAGACGAAACCCTAAGCGATCATCAGTACATCCTGATGGAAATGGACCTACTACACAAAATGGACACAGCGAATCAGAACCGTCCTAAATGGAACACACACAGAATCGACACTGAAAACTGTAAAGAAAAGGTAACAGAGCTAAAGTCCAGAATTCTATTAAGCGGCAACACAAACGTAGATACCTCTGCGGAACAACTCGTTAACATTCTTACAGAGATCTGTAATGTTGGAATGAAAAAGACAGCATCACTTGTTAAATCTCGAAAGCATGCATACTGGTGGAACCACGAAATTGCTGAGCTTAGAAAATCATGTCACAAAGCGAAACGTGTAGCCACACGAAGAAAAGGTGATTTAGAAGCAATGGACCTCTACAGAATAGCAAGAAAGAGGCTGAAAGCAGCTATAAAAGAATCAAAGAGAAAATCCTGGGAACTATTATGCGAAGAAGTGAATAAGGATCCATGGGGCCTCCCTTATAAAATAATAATGAAGAAACTTGGAAACCGAACCAAAATTCCGGGTATCACGAATCCAAGCTGGGCATATAAAATAGTGAGTACACTTTTCCCCAAAACTGATAGAAATGAGGAACACTTTGATACGCGCCAATGCGCAACTCCTTATGACCCTTTCTCCTACAATGAAATTACCGAAGTCTGTAACAACCTGAAGAAACGCAAGGCACCTGGCCCAGATGGCATCCCAAATGAAATAGTCACTATAGTTGGTAAGCTCTGGTCGGATATTTTCTTAAATACATTCAACCAGTGCTTAAAAAATGGAGTTTTTCCAAAGATATGGAAAAAACAATACCTTGTATTATTACGCAAAGGAGACAAACCACTAGGGAATCCATCATCGTACAGGCCTATTTGCCTATTGGACACCTGCGGAAAGTTCTTAGAAAAACTTCTAGTTAACAGACTCGAAGGTGAATTAAATAGAAAGGGAGGTTTCTCATCCATGCAGTTCGGTTTCATAAAAGGAAAATCAACCATAGATGCTATCCGCACGGTAATAAATGCAGCAAGAGATTCAATGCAACAGAAGAGATTCTGCTCCATTGTCACCCTAGACATAAAAAATGCCTTCAACTCGGCGAACTGGCAAGTAATTCGTAAAACAATGCGAGAACGAAATTTCTCAGAATACCTAATCAAAATGGTTGATAGTTATCTACGAGATAGAATGCTGGAGTATGAAACGGACGATGGACTCAAACAATATAAAGTGACAGCGGGCGTACCTCAAGGTTCCATACTGGGTCCTTTCCTATGGAATTTAATGTACGACGGGTTATTAAACATAAAACTCCCGGAAAGATCAAAATTAGTAGGATATGCAGATGACATAGCCCTAGTGGTGGATCATCCTTCCGCACCACTTATAGAGATAATAACAAATGACTGCCTAGGAAGAATAAATAGATGGTTAAACTCAAAAAACCTAACACTTGCTGCACACAAGACAGAAGCAATCCTGGTAACTAGGAGACTGTCTTTTGAACATCCAAAACTGAGAGTGGAGAAGTACGAGATAAAAATAAGTAAGAGCCTGAAATACCTCGGAGTAATCTTAGACAACAAACTGACGTTCCAACCGCATATTAAGATGGTATCAGAAAAAGCACTAGGATCTGCAACAAAATTAGCAAGGATAATGCCAAATATAAAAGGTCCAGGACAGACAACCAGACGCTTAATTGCAACAGTAGCATACTCACAGGTATTATATGCTGCTCCAGTCCTAAGTGAAGCTGTTTCAAACAGCCAAGTGCTTAGAAAACTACTAGAGAAAGTTCATAGGACATGCTCACTACGCGTAACATCGGCATATCGGACTATATCAACTGCAGCTGTGTCCGTTCTCGCTGGAATACCACCAATTGATCTCTTGTTGCGTGAAAGAAAAGAGATATACGATGAAAGAATAGCAATACAGTATACTGCCGAGAATCGCAACAGGGAAACATCCCGTATAAAAGAAGCTGCAAGAGAGAAAATGATGCTAATATGGCAAAGACGATGGGAGGAAACCGACAAAGGTAGATGGACCCACAGCCTTATACCAATCATAAAGACGTGGATGAACAGAAAACATGGTGAACTAAACTTTTACCTGACACAGGTTTTCAGTGCTCATGGTAATTTTGGCAGTTACCTAAATAAATTCCAAATACGACACGAAGCAATATGTGAAATGTGTAACGAATTTGAGGACAACGTCGAACACACTATTTTAAAATGTACATATTGGAGCAGCAGACGAACGTTATATCCAGAGGTAATGAATATGACAATCGCTCAAGTTATTACATCAATGATGACAAATGTTCAGGACTGGTACAAATACTCCAACCTCATACAGACAATCATGAGAGAAAAAACAGCACACCAACAAATACATACGCCGAACCCCTAATCTCATAAATAAATGATGGAAGGGGGACTAGGAACAAAGAGACAACTGCACCGAGCAGTAAATGAACCCCACCCCGAAGTAATGCGAAAGCGGTCCCAGGGTGGCGGTTCCTGTGTAGGACCACTAGTAGATAGTGCGCTATCACTACGTCCAAAAAAAAAAAAAAAAAAAAAAAAAAAAAAACCTAACCTAACCTAACCTAACCTAACCTAACCTAACCTAACCTAACCTAACCTAACCTAACCTAACCTAACCTAACCTAACCTAACCTAACCTAACCTAACTAACCTAACCTAACCTAACCTAACCTAACCTAACCTAACCTAACCTAACCTAACCTAACCTAACCTAACCTAACCTAACCTAACCTAACCTAACCTAACCTAACCTAACCTAACCTAACCTAACCCAACCTAACCTAACCTAACCTAACCTAACCTAACCTAACCTAACCTAACCTAACCTAACCTAACCTAACCTAACCTAACCTAACCTAACCTAACCTAACCTAACCTAACCTAACCTAACCTAACCTAACCTAACCTAACCTAACCTAACCTAACCTAACCTAACCTAACCTAACCTAACCTAACCTAACCTAACCTAACCTAACCTAACCTAACCTAATCTAACCTAACCTAACCTAACCTAACCTAACCTAACCTAACCTAACCTAACCTAACCTAACCTAACCTAACCTAACCTAACCTAACCTAACCTAACCTAACCTAACCTTACCTAACCTAGCCTAACCTAACCTAACCTAACCTAACCTAACCTAACCTAACCTAACCTAACCTAACCTAACCTAACCTAACCTAACCTAACCTAACCTAACCTAACCTAACCTAACCTAACCTAACCTAACCTAACCTAACCTAACCTAACCTAACATAACATAACATAACCTAACCTAATTCTTTTTTTTTATTCTTTTCTTTTTTATTCTTAATTTTAATGATTTTTCTTTCTGGTGAGAGGAACCTATTTCTATTTTCGAAATATTTCCATTAGATTTCAAATCTATTTTTATTTTATTCTAAAAAATATTTAAAAAAGATCTTGAAATATATTTTTACATCTATTTTAAGAATTGTTACTTTCTGACCTTTCTAATGCCCACCTAACCCACGGTATCCTTCTCCCATTCTTACAACCTGATTCTTTCGAATCTCTGAACTTTTTCACTCATGTCATTTCCCCCTATTTATATGCCTTAGTTCATTTAGACTCCTTCTTCTTTGGCCACCGCAAAAGACAATTTCATTTTTGGAGATCATTTAGAAAAATATTTCCATTTTTTTAAGTTGAAAAAGAAAAATGGAAAACACTTACATAAATGTGAAAATAGCCATTCAGTAAAAGTCATATAGGCCTTCTCAAAAAAAAGAGAAGAGGAATTTGAACTTACAAATACAAGACAAAAAGGACACTTCCTTTTTATTGCCATGGGAATTAGAGAAAGAAAAACGAAGGATTCACTTCAAAGTGAAACACAGACAAATTAAAAGGAAATCGCAACAAAAAACTAAACACTAAAGTGAAGTGAATGTCTTTTTGAGTTCCTAAAGGCTCAACGGAGGAGAAAAAGGAGTTGTGATTTTTTTCTCCTTGAGGAGATATACATCTTGGCCTGCAAACACGAGGTGTGGCTGAGAGTATAATAGAAAATTGCTTTGGCTAAATGCATCATTGAATTTACGACATGCCCATCCTAAACAGGACATGTTGGGCCAGCATCATCATCAGCTCTTGCTCAGACTGCGGCTGGCAAGACCATTGCATAGAGAGATAGACTGAACTCTCATAAACACCCGCAAAAAACGCCTCATCAGTTAAGCCTTACCAGGCTTGCCAAGTTCTTTTGGCGAAACCTAAATTAGGGGTGTGATGAGAGCGTGTGTTCCATGTTTCATGTTACATTTGACTTGTGTCAAAGACACTTCAATTAAAGGACTTTCACCCGAAAAACAACATTTCCGGTGACTCTTCGATGTGACTCCTTTGGCCGCTGTTTCATTTAGTTTTGCACATCCTTTTTCCGTTCTTTTTAAATGTGAGTGCTTTTAAGTGTTTCCAACAAAAATGTTTTCCTGACTACTTTTTTGGGAAAAAGAAATTGCTTTGATATAATTTTTTTCTTGAAATCACATCACAAAGAATGATAAAATTTTGGGTTTTCTATTTTTCCACCATAAAAATTATTGGTCCATCTTTTGTGTAAATCTTCCCACACTTTACACACACTCCAGCGTCTATAAGTATGGACAATATGACTTCCGCTTCCGGTTTGGTAGTGATTTTACTCTCGGACAGGAACAAAATCAATTTGCTAAATATCGAAGGGGATTTTTTAGGGAGAGTAATATATTTATATTTGAGCTATTACACCATACTAAAAATTTTGGAAAATTTTGTTGCACTTGAATTACCGTTTTCCTTTGAATATAACGATAATATGTTCTTCAAAAAATATATGTTAACGCCCCGAAAAATAGAAAATTATAATTTTTTAATAGTGAAAAATTTAAGCTTTAAATTCCGTATAATTTAAAATTATCAATTTTTAATATTATCTATTCCCATCGATAGACATTTACAGTATTTATAACACATCTCCCATTATCCTCCCATATAATATAAACGTTACGAAGGGATATTTTGAAGTGCATAGTAAACATTTTCTAATCAATTTTCAACATTGAAATTCATTTAGAAAACTCTTTCGCCTCCACCAAAGACGGTTGCCAAGCCGTACATATAGAGGAAAATATATTTTGCAAAAACTTTTCTGCTGTCGACTAAAGGGGTTTCCCCAAAGGGAAGACCACACGGTCGGGTAACCAATATCAGAAGTCATGCTCATCGGAGTGTGTTACATGGCTCAGCATACAGTCAGTGCTCGACTCATATATCATAATATGAACTCCTTTTCCATATGGTGTGAAATCAAGGGAGTAGAAGTAATAACCCAGTGAACGTTTTTGGCATATTAACAAATATCATTATTATATCATTAAATCATTAAATCATTAAATCATTAAATCATTAAATCATTAAATCATTAAATCATTAAATCATTAAATCATTAAATCATTAAATCATTAAATCATTAAATCATTAAATCATTAAATCATTAAATCATTAAATCATTAAATCATTAAATCATTAAATCATTAAATCATTAAATCATTAAATCATTAAATCATTAAATCATTAAATCATTAAATCATTAAATCATTAAATCATTAAATCATTAAATCATTAAATCATTAAATCATTAAATCATTAAATCATTAAATCATTAAATCATTAAATCATTAAATCATTAAATCATTAAATCATTAAATCATTAAATCATTAAATCATTAAATCATTAAATCATTAAATCATTAAATCATTAAATCATTAAATCATTAAATCATTAAATCATTAAATCATTAAATCATTAAATCATTAAATCATTAAATCATTAAATCATTAAATCATTAAATCATTAAATCATTAAATCATTAAATCATTAAATCATTAAATCATTAAATCATTACATCATTAAATCATTAAATCATTAAATCATTAAATCATTAAATCATTAAATCATTAAATCATTAAATCATTAAATCATTAAATCATTAAATCATTAAATCATTAAATCATTAAATCATTAAATCATTAAATCATTAAATCATTAAATCATTAAATCATTAAATCATTAAATCATTAAATCATTAAATCATTAAATCATTAAATCATTAAATCATTAAATCATTAAATCATTAAATCATTAAATCATTAAATCATTAAATCATTAAATCATTAAATCATTAAATCATTAAATCATTAAATCATTAAATCATTAAATCATTAAATCATTAAATCATTAAATCATTAAATCATTAAATCATTAAATCATTAAATCATTAAATCATTAAATCATTAAATCATTAAATCATTAAATCATTAAATCATTAAATCATTAAATCATTAAATCATTAAATCATTAAATCATTAAATCATTAAATCATTAAATCATTAAATCATTAAATCATTAAATCATTAAATCATTAAATCATTAAATCATTAAATCATTAAATCATTAAATCATTAAATCATTAAATCATTAAATCATTAAATCATTAAATCATTAAATCATTAAATCATTAAATCATTAAATCATTAAATCATTAAATCATTAAATCATTAAATCATTAAATCATTAAATCATTAAATCATTAAATCATTAAATCATTAATTCATTAAATCATTAAATCATTAAATCATTAAATCATTAAATCATTAAATCATTAAATCATTAAATCATTAAATCATTAAATCATTAAATCATTAAATCATTAAATCATTAAATCATTAAATCATTAAATCATTAAATCATTAAATCATTAAATCATTAAATCATTAAATCATTAAATCATTAAATCATTAAATCATTAAATCATTAAATCATTAAATCATTAAATCATTAAATCATTAAATCATTAAATCATTAAATCATTAAATCATTAAATCATTAAATCATTAAATCATTAAATCATTAAATCATTAAATCTTTAAATCATTAAATCATTAAATCATTAAATCATTAAATCATTAAATCATTAAATCATTAAATCATTAAATCATTAAATCATTAAATCATTAAATCATTAAATCATTAAATCATTAAATCATTAAATCATTAAATCATTAAATCATTAAATCATTAAATCATTAAATCGTTAAATCATTAAATCATTAAATTATTAAATCGTAAAATCATTAGAAGATTTTCCGTCTTACTATCCCTTCCTTGTCCGTCTAGTTGTATATTTGCCTTATGATTTTTTTCGCAATGTTTGCTGGGTTATGTTCCCAAGTTCGCTGAAAACATTGAATCACATCACACACATAGCCAACTGAAGTAGTTGGAGCAATTGAAAACTTAAGCACACTCTTCATGAAGGAAACGAAAATGTTCTTTGGCCCCAGTCAACAGAGCCCAAACAACCAAACACTTCATCTTTGCATGAACCTTCTACACCTCTGAAGACTCCATCTACCGAATTTTTCTCTGGTAATATATATGTGTGTGTGTGTTTCATCGTATTGTAATTAGCAAACTGAACACCAAATTCAACTTTAGTTTTAAGAGGTTCAACATAAGGAATATCAACACCATTACCTCATTCTAACCACTTCAGTCAGCTCCAGGCCAAGCCCAAGTGGTTTTAGGGACGCGTCTAGAGTAGCGTTATTGGCTTACTTATCGAGCATGGCAAAGCCAACCGACCGATGTGTTGCGACGACGACAAGAGCTGTTCTGGCTCCAAGAGGACCTTTTTGAGTTTTTTTAATGCCATACCACTCGTGTTTTCGCAGCGGCATTTGACACTATTTGAATTATGCTAATACAAGTATTTGTTGCTCAGCTAAAAACAGAGTAAAATTGATTTTGAAATGATATTAAAAAATGTATTGAATTATTAAAACAATCAAAATGTTGAATTAAAGACCTCTAAAAATTAGAATAAAATCCTTGAAAAAACTTGGGTTGGCATTTGCATGATTTAGTTTGTTAAAGATTCCAATTAAATCTAAATTATTTCAATGACTTTTCTCCAATGCCTGAAGTCTTTCTTTTTAATATTTCGATTGTCTGGCTTCCACTAAGACAAAGGAAAAGCAATAAATTCCCCGGTGTAGTGTAATATTGTCTACCGCCGTTAGAACCTTATGAACCACTACACTTTAGTCCACAAATATTGTGTGGCCCCTCCTCAGGAAAAGTCATTTAATTTGGCTAAAACAAAACTGAAATCTTTTAGCAGTTGTCTTTGAAAAGTGCAAATCCCAACAGAGAATGTTTAGTTAACCTAAAGAGATTTATGTCATAACCAAAATTACATTTTAATGAAGTAGATTATAATGAGTTTTTACGCTCTACAGTCGAGGAGAAAAAATTCTTTAGTAAAATATAGATTACTAGCTTACCCGGTGCGCTTCGCAGCCCCCATCTTTTATCTATTTTCTGTTTAGGGTACTGTAAAATATCTGTACCTCTTTCTTTCAAAATGACATGATTATTACATATGGTGCAAAATGAAGAAGATTTGATTACTTTTATATATAAAATACGAACCCTCGTTTCATTTCTAGTGTGTGTTCCAAGAGTTACCCTGACATCATGGTACAATATTTATCCCTTTTCCCACTGCACCTCTGAACGTTGAAAAACTATTTTTTGGTTCATACGTTAGCAACTTTCCCCTAGTTTATATTGCAATAACTACATTCACACCCTGCTACAATATAAAACCATGTTTGTCCCACTGTGTCTATAAAGGTACGAATTTAAAAATCTAAAGTGAATCTCTCCATAGTACCACATTTAAGTCATAAATAACCAATTTTGCACGATTGTACAATATTTTAAAATGATAATTGATATTTCAAGATCCAAATTCGCAAGCTTAGGGCGTATTTCAACATTTTTGTACCCTATCTGTGCCATTTATTAAACTTGTTTTCCCCCACGGTTTAAGTAGAAGAACCAATTTGGAAAAACAATTTCTTAGCTTTGGCTTATGCTGTAAGATCTACCTTTGCACTCAGGGACCACATTCAACTCCTTTCGCACCACTGTTCCAAATTAAACACTTTTTAATACACTGTGCTTCAAAAGTACGAATTTTTATACATATCTGGGACTATTTTGTTCCCTTTTTCCCCACTTATCACATTTAACCATTTTACCGTATTTAACTTTTTTGCTTCACCGTACCATATTTAACCCTTTTTGCTCCACTAAACCATATTTAACACATTTTTTTCCCTCTGTAACATGTTGAACAATTTTTGCTTGCCCCAACTGCATCATAATTTTGACCTTTTTGCACCACAGTGCTACATAATTGCAGTGCATCATAAAAGTGGTACTAAAATCATACATTTAGAAAGAAAACATTCTTATTTCATATTTAACTTACCCTCTCTCCCTGCATCCATATTTTTACCCACTGTACTAAATGTACGCTTTTTGACCCAATGTGCTATATTTAACCTTTTGGGTCCACTGAATCAAATTTAACACCTTTTTGTCCTACTATATTTTGTCCACTATATTTAACCATTTTTGCCCCACTGTACCATAGTTAACACATTTTTGCACCACTGTTCCATAGTAAACGCTTTTTGCCCCACGGTACCATACTTAACCCATTTTGTTCCACGTTACCATATTTTACTATTTGTGCCCACTGAAACCATTTTTGTCATACTGTACCATAATTAACTATTTGTGTCTCACTGTACCATAGCTAACACATATTTTCCCACTGATCCCTTGTTAAAGCTTTTTGCCCCACTGTACCACATTTAACCCATTTTGTACCACGTTAACATGTACCATAGTTAACCCTTTTTGCCCCACTGTGTCATATTAAACGCTTTGTCTCACTGTACCACATTTAACAGTTTTTGCCCCACTGTACCATATTTAACCCTCTGTGCTCCACTGTACAATATTTAACACAGTTATGCCCCACTGTACTGTATAGTTACCCATTTTTGTCACACTGTACCATATTTAACCCCTTTTGCCCCACTGTATCATAGTAAATACATTTTTGCCCCACTGTTCAATAGTTAACGCTTTTTGCCCCACTGTACCATTTTTAACCCATTTGTCCCACTTTACCATATACATATAACTATTTTTACCCCACTGTACCATAGTTAACCCTTTTTGCACAACTGTGCCCCATTCAACTCTTTATCTCACTGTACAAAATGTTTACCCACTGTACCATATTTAACAAATTTTTGTCTCAATGTACCGTACTCGTATTTAAAATGTGTCTCCACGCTAGCGTACTTAAACCTTTTTCCCCGACTGTAACATATTTAATCATATTTTCTCCACTCCACTATTTAACCGTTTTTGACCACAGTGCTCCTAAAACCATATACATTCTTCATATCTCATGTTTAAGTACCAATTTTGGCAGATTGTTCTTTTTTTCCCCCATGCTCCATAATTAACCCGTCGTGTCCCACTGTGCCTCTTAAAGTTAGAATTACTAAAAATCACTTCCAATCTCTATTTTATGTTCCAAAAGTTACCCTGGAACCATTGATCCATGTTTGACATTTTTAAGCCACTGTACTATATTTTACTTTTTGCCCCACTGTGCCCCGAAAACTACGAATACATAAAAAAAACTTAATACCCCGATCAGTTGTCATAAAGACAACCCTCGCTTCAATTTTCATCATTCTAATATTAGGCTTTAAATTTGGCGGTGGTACCATATTTATACCTTTCTGTCCCACTGTGCCTCTAAATTTTAAAAAAAAAATCACTCCTTGTTCTTGTTTACGTCCTAAGAGCTACTCTCACACCAAATTTCACGATTCGAGGTCTTGCCATTTGGATTTGGCTGTTGTACCACATTTTTCCCTTTTTACCCCACTGTGTACGTAAATGTTCCAATTTCGAAAAATCCTGTCAATTTAAGAGTCTACCTCATAAGAGCTACCCTCACACCAAATTTCAAGATTCTAGCTCTTGCCATTTGAATTTGGCTGTTGTACTACATTTATCCCATTTTTCCCTTTTTACCCCACTGTGTTCGTAAATGTTCGAATTACGAAAAATCCTGCCAATTTCAGAGTCTACCTCATAAGGGCAACCATCACACAATAATTCACAATTCTAGCTCTTGCCATTTGGATTTGGCTGATGTACCACATTTATCACTTTTTACCCCACTGTGTGCGTAAATGTTCGAATTTCGAAAAATCCTGCCAATTTCTGAGTCTACCTCCTAAGGGCTACCCTCATACCAAATTTCAAGATTCCAGCTCATTTCGTTTAAATTTGGCGGTGGTACCATATTTATCCCTTTTTGCCCCATTGTGCGGCTAATAGTACGAATTTCGAAAAATCCAGCCTTATTGCTCGTCTACGTCCCAAGGACTACCCTCAGACCAAATTGCATGATTCTAGCTTCAGCCGTTAGGCCTGGGCGATGATCAGTCAGTCAATCAGTCAGTCAGCCAGTCAGTCAGTCAGCCAGTCACGCAACAATTTTATATATGTATATAGATTTAATAACTTCTTTACTACATATTTGAATCTTCTGAAATCACACACATAGTATTAGTTTATTTGTCACTATTACCTCGAGAAAAATAGGCGATGTTGCCACACCCCCCTTTTGGTACCTCTCACACAAATCGACAATATTTAACCAAAAGTTAATAGCTTATAACCTTATTACCAGTGCATACAAAGAGCTGAAATTTTGTACAGTGTAATCGTTTAATAGTATAGTATTGTACAGTGAAAAATGGACATTATTGCCACGCTCCTTTTGGTAGGAGCGTGGTACAAATGGACCATTTTGTACCAAAACTTACCAGCTTTTAACTTTAATACCAGCGCATACAAATACTTTAAATTTTGTACAGTGCAATGCTTTTATAGTACCTAGAGACCAGAGAAAAATGGGCGTTATTGTCCCGCCCTTTATGGTACTTCCCACACAAATTGACCTTTTTGTACCAAAAGTTATCAGCTTTTAACTTTAATACCAGTGCATACAAATACTTGAAATTTTGTACAGTGTAATGCCTTTAGAGTACCTAGAGTCCAGAGAAAAATGGGCGTTATTGTCCCGCCCCTATTGGTACCTGCCACACAAATGGACCATTTGGTACCAAAACTTACCAGCTTTTAACTTTAATACCAGTGCATACAAATACTTTAAATTTTGTACAGTGTAATGCTTTTATAGTACCTAAAGTCCAGAGAAAAGAGACAAATGGGCCATTTTGTACCAAAAGTAAACAGATTTGAACGTTAATACCAGTACATACTTTAAAGTTATTAAATGCTATTTAAATTGATAATTATTTAAATAAAACAAAAAATTTATAAATTTAGTAATATTTTTTTCCACATCTTATAATTGTGATTAATTTGTAATTTGAGATTTTTAATTTTGTTATGAATTGTTTTGTTTTTTGTTCAATAAATAAAATAAAAATTATTGAAAACGGTTTTTAATTAATTGTCGGTAGTATATATTGCTGACAAATTGTCAGAACAAGCAATTTTTTAAAACAGTTGGTTCTGGCAACTACAACAGATAATTCTAGCCACCATTTTCGTAGTTGGCGCAACCAAACATGGAAGCAGAAGAATACCACAACCAAAATATTGGTTGTCCTGATGGAATCGCATGATAGTAGACAGAACTACCAAAATTCGGTTGGCAAATAATTCGGTTGAGGCAACCAAACTGTATTCTGTATTCAAACTGCATATATGCCAAATTGGAGGTGCATATATATGGGAGCTATATGTAAATCTGAACCGATTTTAACCAAATTCAATAGGGATCGTACTTGGGCCTAAAGAAAGATATGTGCAAAGTTTCGTTGAGATCGGACCATAATTGCGACCTCTACTTCGATTACAAGAACACATCTACAGACAGAAGGACAAACAGACAGACAGACGGACATAGCTAAATCGACTCAGAAAGTGATTACAAGTCGATCTGTATATTAAACAATGTATCTTTCTCTTATCCTTTTGGGTGTTACAAACAAATGCACAAAGTCATAATACCCTGTACCACAGTGTTTTGTAGGGTATAAAAAGAGGTCAATAAATCAAGAAGGCAAGGCATCAAGAAATCAAGGAACCAAGAAATGAAAAGGTAAGGATCAAGAAATCAGCAAATCATGAGAACATGAAATTGAATCTAAATATCTAGAAATCAAAAAAGTTAGGAAATCATGGAATCATGAAATCAATCAATGAAGAAATCGAGGAATCTAGAAATCAAAAGGTAAATAAAACAAGTAGTACCTCCAAACAAAATAGCCAAAATAAAAAATAAGAAAAATTATTTTTCTGCATTTCCCTATTTTTACAATATAGGTCACAATTTATATATTTATCCATAGACTTTTTGCAATGGGCATTGTTTTGTTCGTTAGGATGCTGGATGTCTAAAGATGAAAGGATCAAAATGTTTGTGATTCTTTTGCAATATTTCTACAGTATTTTTCTTGTCAGAAGAAAAATGATTTTTTTGAAAAATAAAATCAATTTTTTTTCTAATTTTTTAACGTCTGTTGCTAAACTCCTGTTTCTACGTGAATGTGATATTTTCTACATTTGTAGCCTTTATAATTTCCTTTCATTTAAAGGGTATAACGGCATCACCCAAGAAAATAGGAATTTTAAAGATTTCAAAAAAAATACAATAAAAAAAATTTAGTTTTTATTTTGGTGTTTAGGACACTACATTACACCAGAAAATGTAAAATTGTGTAAACCAGTGTATTCGACCCCGACCGTCTTTAGTTTTTCCTTACCTGTTATTAATTCGTATTGATTTTTATTATCTAACCTACAGGGTGGCCCAAAATCGCCGAAAGGGGTTGAATTCCTTATAGCTTTTTAATATAGTTTTGTTTTTATTTCTTTTCAGTATTTTGGAAAAAAAAACTTGGGGAATTTAAAATGGAATAGTAAACAATTGAACGAGCACGAATATGCGAAACAGAAAATGGTCACCACATGCGAGATATAATTTTTCGTAATTTAATTAAAAAATATTCTCCATTATCATACTGTATTAAAAAAATAATAATTATGTTTAAAAAAAAGTTGAACTCAAACCCCTTCGGTCATTTAGGGCCACCCTGTATAAGCAAACAAAAAACTCTTAACGTTAGTTTCTTTAATATCATATGAGTTATATTAAATCATGTAGGTGTATTATTATGAATCATACGTCACATAGGACCCTCGATCAAGAGACATAATTAGAAAAGTTGAATGAAATTTGTAATTCTTATAATTCTTCTATATATGTATAATGTAATCGTATTGATGTTTATTTACTGCAAAAATATCTTCAGTTACCTTTTCAGCGTATGAGTCACGTGAAATCGTGTAGTTGTATTATTATTAATCATACACGGGATACCACTTTAAGAGAAAATAATAAGGAAATCTAATGAAATTTATAATTACACTATGCAACAAAAATTTTTTTTTTTTGTCCTAGACCTAAAAATGATTTTTTTATAGATTGTGGCATACTGTTATATAAAATCAAAACCAAAATTTTTTTTATGTATAAATTTTTTTTAACAAATTTTTTATTAAAAATACTATTATCGTCTAAGGTACCCTTAGTATTTGCACTATAATTTTTGGAGTATATGCCCGATCAGGTCGACTTATACGTTAAATTGAAGCTATTAATTTGGGCTACCAATGTTGGAAATACCTCTTTCACTTAGAAACAGTGGTTTAGTAACAGTCATTAAACAAATTGAAAAAAGTAGATTTTTTTTAAAAAAAAGTATGGATAAATGTATAAATTATAGCCCTTTTGGTAGAGGTAAGAGAATTTCAAAAAATCTTTTTTTTTTAATTTCTGTTTAAATATGGGTTTTTTATTATTACTTTTATTTATATTATGTACATTTGAGTTTATTTACATGAACAAGTTTCATTAGAAGTAATTGTGAGTACTTTGTTGACGTTTGTAGATTTCGGAATGAATTTCTCGAATGAGGAATCAAATATGTATAATCTCCCATCATTCCTTCATCCCAGTACCCTTGGTAACGCCGCTCGATGGACTTCAATTCTTGGTGAAACCTCTCGCCATATTCGTCACTTACGTCGCCAAGATTCTCGGGGAAAAAGTTTAAATGAGAATGCAAGAAATGAATTTTAAGGGACATATCTACACTTGTTGGAATAAATAGAGCTAAAAATAAGTTGAAAGAATACATACATATGTGTTATATACATAAATATAAAAATATATATTTCTAAGCAGTTTTTTCATAATTTTTTAACAAATCATTAATCATTGTTTCATATTGCGGGACTTTGTTGGATTCAAGGAAATTTGAAACCACAAGCTTAAACGACCTGAATGCTGCAATTTCATCCGACATCAAATATGATTCGAAATTCACATCTTTCATCAGTTTCCTTATTTTAGGCCCATCAAAAACTCCTCCTTCGATTTTTTGAAAAGAAAGACTTTTAAAAAAAATGTTTAAATATGAGAGTGAATTACCATCTTTCCTTAAGGCTTTTATAAAATGTCGTTTATAATATTTCCTTAAGGCTTTTATAATATGCCGTGGTGGCAAAATATCGGCTATCCCAGAGGCATAACATACCAACTACTTTTAAATCGCAACAAATTTTCCAGTCATGTTCATATTTTATGTATTTTATCAATTTAGCCGTTGTTTCGTATAATTCCTTAGTGTTGACAGCTAGAGCAATGGGAATCGACGGTTTCTGATTTCCGTTGTGTAAAAGTACTGCTTTCAAACTTTATTTACTGCTGTCAACAAGTAACCGCCATTCCTTTGAATTGTATGTTTGATTAAGTTCCTCGAACAATCCGGGAATGTCCTTGCAAAAGCATCTGTTATCCACAGTTGTATATAATTGTTTGTAAGGTATATCACGGACTTTATAATATGATATGTTAAGATCTGGGGCCAAAATATTGTACTGTTTCATCCCAGATGCAAGTAGTTCTGCCTTATCTTTGGTCAGTTCCAAATCACTCACCAGATCAATGAGTTGAAACTGAGTTAAAAGCGATGACTTCTGACTCAAACTTGAATCACTCAGAGTTGAGTACTCAGTTGAACTTGATGATGTTTCCGTTATTAGGCTCTTAGCTATACTTGGACACTTCCTACTCCAATCTATTATCTTAGACAAAAATAGCAGTCCGTATCGTGAATGAATGGTTGTCTCCAAATCATTGGCATTCCAAATTGCACGTGAAGTCTAAAATTATAACGTTTTATTCCACAAAACATTGTAATACATTAATTTTAAAGTACTTACCGCATTCTTCCACTAGTCAATCGAGTAAGATTTACATGGCACGAATTACACAAAATACTAGGTGTTCACGGTTCGTTCATGTTTTTAACTCGTATACCAAAATATTACACATATATTTCTTCTATTATTTTGCTAAAAGCACGTCGATTTTTTTAATTACATATTTTCCGCAGATGTAGCAGAAATTGTCGGGATCATTTACACATTGAAAAGTTATTTGCCTTTTACTAATACTTCGAATATAACATTGTAATATTTTTCAGAAAATCGACTCATCTCCTTAAGGCGCTGAATTACACTAATTTATTAATAAAAAATTTCATTCATAAATTCCGGGTTTAAGGTTCATAAGTTGCAGTACCTGTAGCTGACATATATGTAGTTTGCTTCGAAAGTAGACACCCAATATTTTCAAGACTGCCGCGTACTACTTTGTATTGCGTACATATAATTTTACTACCTGTATATACGACTGGGATGTACATGCCCCTAAAAGGCGTAACTGAATGGAAACCTCATAAATGACAAACCACAAATATTGTGGATGACCCTCTATTTGAGCGGATCTCATCGAATAAAGCTCTCACATTGCATAGCATGTTTTATGGAGGGTTACAAGCGGCCATAAAACCTCGTCCTCTCTATAACTTTATAATGTCTGACATCAATCCTCATAAAATAAAATGCAAGTGCAATGTCTCTTATATGTCTCTCTCACATATGGCGAATTCAATACAAGCAAAAACGTCATTTAAAACCGAAAAAACATAAAACAAGATTTTTTGAATTTCCCTAACATTTACAAAATGGCTCATAACTTTTACTAAATTTAAATAGACATTATTCTCTTCGTTAGCATGCTGGCTTTTTAAAATTGTGATAAAATATTTTTTTCGATTTTTTTCTATTTTTTATGGTTTTTTTTTTTTGTACCAGGAAAAAGTGTTTTTTTAAAAAAATCATTTTTTTTCTCATATTTTTGACGAGTGTTACTAAACCAAAGATTCTACGTGAAAGCAATATTTGCAGCATATGTAACCATCATAATTCCCTTTAATTTGAGGCATAACACGGCTCAATCAGGCTTATACTTGAATAAATTATGGTCCAAATACTGAATGCACTTTCCATGAAAGCTGGAAATTAAAAAAAAAATTTACCATAACAAATTTTTTTAATATTTTTTTAGTCTTATTAATATGGATTTATTCCTAGAGATTTGTTTTGTAACAAAATTAGACGATTAAAGATCCCTTCTTAACATCCGTTAACTTTAGAACGTAAGAGTAACAATAAATCATATACGAGAATGTATGTATGTGTTTTATTATCAATCATACGTCACATATGCTCATCAAATGAAGTTTTTAATTCGGGTAGTTCTTTGTTTTTCTTATTTAATCGATTGGGTGGATTAATCGATTCTCAGAATGTTTAAAGTTTTCAGGATTCAAATGTCAAGTGTAATTTCCTTAAGAAGGAATGAGAATGAGTAAGTGAATTTTAAGTTAACTGTCTGTGTCTTCTGACCCAACTGGCCACTTACCTTGAGTATGAGACAACTGCGGGGCAGATTACCTAGTTTGAAGAAAAAAGTTATGAATTCGGTTATTAGTTTACGCTTGCCATTACCAAGCATACTACAAAAATTATTGTCATGCTGCAGGCTAGTACGATACGTCTGTCGCTTCGCATCCTGAGCTGAGCTGCTGAGAACAACATCTAACCATACATCTCGGCTAAAATCTTAAACGATATTCAGTACAACATCGATGCATCCATTATTTATGGTCAATTGATGGACGCCATGGTAAATGGGATTAAAGGAAACATTTGATATTCTGGGAAGAGAATATCGTAGTTAATAAAAATACAACAAGTGAAAAAATTCAGTTGGCTAAACCGACTAATGAATCCCCTCACCTTGAGTCTCAAGAAAATATTAGTAAACTTTTGGTGTAAAATGGTCCATTTGTGTGGGAGGTACCAAAAGGGGCGTGCCAATTACGGCCACTTTTCTCTAGACTCTAGGTACTATAAAAGCATTACACTGTACGAATTTTCAAGTAATTGTATGCACTGGTATTACATTTATAAGCTGGTAACTTTTGGTACAAAATGGTCCATTTGTGTGGGAGGTACCAAAAGGAGCGTGGCAATAATGCCCATTTTTCACTGTATTGTAGGTACTACTAAACCATTACACTGTACAAAATTGCAAGTCTTTGTATGCACTGGTAATACAGTTATAAGCTATTAACCTTTGGTTCAAAATTGTCTATTTGTGTGGGAGGTACCAAAAGGGGCGTTGCAACTTCGCCTATTTTTCTCGAGGTAATAGTGACTAATAAACTAATACTATATGTAGAATTTCAGAGGATTCAAATAAGTTGTATATAAGTTATTAAATAATCAATATTTCACTAAATGTTAACCCTTTGTGCTGGAGGTACTAAAAGGTGTGGACCAATGGCCCATCTTCGAACTTAGCCAGAGATAGAAGAAAATATTACCACATACCAAATTTGAAGTCAATCGGTTACTCCTTTCGAGAGTTATCGTGCGCACCAGCCAGCAGACAGGCAGACAGACGGACGGACGGACCTTGCTCATTCGACTTAAAATGACCCAAAACGTTGTTTTGTTATAATGGGAAAATAATTAGCTCCCCTGCATTTCCACAACAATAAATAATATTATTATTATTTTCTTATTCAAATGGAACTACACTGGATTATTGAAAAAAAAACAAATATAATTTTTTAATATTTTATATTTCTTATATTTTGATATTTTTGTATTTTTTCATTATTATATTTTTTTGTATTTTTTACACTGTTGTATTTAATATATTTTTGTATTTTTATATTACTACATATTAACATTGTTTATATTTTTTGTATATTTGTTTTTTTTATTTTTTTTAAATTTTTATATTTAACATATTTTTTGTATTTTTGCATTTTTACGTTTTTGTATTTTTCGTTTTTTTTTATTTTACATATTTTTGTATTTATACATTTTTATATTTTTGTATTATTTTTATTTCTTTAATTTTTATATGTAACATATATATTATATTTTTAAATTTTTATATTTTTACATATTTATATTTTTATATTTGTATACATTTCAATTTCAATTTATAAATTCACCATTATTACTTTTTGTAAATATATATACATATTTACATAGTTTGAGACTTTATACTACGATATTACAACAAATCAGATCATTATTTTTTATAACATTTTTATGGATTTTACATATATAATGGGTTTGAAGTAAAAATAGGGAAAAACCTTCATTCGAATATAAATAATTTCAAATATTATTAGAAAACAAAAATGTATATATTTTTATACTTTTATCTTTTTACGTTTTTTTTATTTTTATATTTATATTTTCATATTTTTAAATTTGTATATTTTTATGTTTTTATACTTTTATGTTTATATATTTTTATATAAAACTTCAATATAAACATAAAAACTTCAATTCAGCCTGGCTGAATGAGGTTTCCTTTAGGAAAACTTCAATTCAGCCTGGCTGAATGAGGTTTCCTTTAGGAAAACTTCAATTCAGCCTGGCTGAATGAGGTTTCCTTTAGGAAAACTTCAATTCAGCCTGGCTGAATGAGGTTTCCTTTAGGAAAACTTCAATTCAGCCTGGCTGAATGAGGTTTCCTTTAGGAAAACTTCAATTCAGCCTGGCTGAATGAGGTTTCCTTTAGGAAAACTTCAATTCAGCCTGGCTGAATGAGGTTTCCTTTAGGAAAACTTCAATTCAGCATGGCTGAATGAGGTTTCCTTTAGGAAAACTTCAATTCAGCCTGGCTGAATGAGGTTTCCTTTAGGAAAACTTCAATTCAGCCTGGCTGAATGAGGTTTCCTTTAGGAAAACTTCAATTCAGCCTGGCTGAATGAGGTTTCCTTTAGGAAAACTTCAATTCAGCCTGGCTGAATGAGGTTTCCTTTAGGAAAACTTCAATTCAGCCTGGCTGAATGAGGTTTCCTTTAGGAAAACTTCAATTCAGCCTGGCTGAATGAGGTTTCCTTTAGGAAAACTTCAATTCAGCCTGGCTGAATGAGGTTTCCTTTAGGAAAACTTCAATTCAGCCTGGCTGAATGAGGTTTCCTTTAGGAAAACTTCAATTCAGCCTGGCTGAATGAGGTTTCCTTTAGGAAATCTTCAATTCAGCCTGGCTGAATGAGGTTTCCTTTAGGAAAACTTCAATTCAGCCTGGCTGAATGAGGTTTCCTTTAGGAAAACTTCAATTCAGCCTGGCTGAATGAGGTTTCCTTTAGGAAAACTTCAATTCAGCCTGGCTGAATGAGGTTTCCTTTAGGAAAACTTCAATTCAGCCTGGCTGAATGAGGTTTCCTTTAGGAAAACTTCAATTCATCCTGGCTGAATGAGGTTTCCTTTAGGAAAACTTCAATTCAGCCTGGCTGAATGAGGTTTCCTTTAGGAAAACTTCAACTCAGCCTGGCTGAATGAGGTTTCCTTTCGGAAAACTTCAATTCAGCCTGGCTGAATGCATTTTTCATTTAGGAAAACTTCAATTCAGCCTGGCAGAATGAGGTTTCCTTTAGGAAAACTTCAAATCAGCCTGGCTGAATGAGGTTTCCTTTAGGAAAACTTCAATTCAGCCTGGCTGAATGAGGTTTCCTTTAGGAAAACTTTAATTCTGCCTGGCTGAATGAGGTTTCCTTTAGGAAAACTTCAATTCAGCCTGGCTGAATGAGGTGTCCTTTAGGAAAACTTCAATTCAGCCTGGCTGAATGAGGTTTCCATTAGGAAAATTTCAATTCAGCCTGGCTGAATGAGGTTTCCTTTAGGAAAATTTCAATTCAGCCTGGCTGAATGAGGTTCCCTTTAGGAAAACTTTCATTCAGCCTGGCTGAATGATGTTTCCTTCAGGAAAACTTCACTTCAACCGGTCTGAATGATGTTTCCTTTACGAAAACTTCTAAAATCTATTATTCCCGATAACAATATTAGCCTTAAGGGCAACTGACTAATACAAATTGAACGCACGCCGGATGAAAAAATAAAAAATAAATAAGTAAATACTTTCTAACTTTCATTATTCCAGAATTGAATGTAAAATACTTTCTGCAGATAAAATCTGTCTGGTGATTGCTCGTTTTTCAAGGTCAATTCCAATTCACTCTCTCTGGTCATTACTTTAAATACAACGCAATTTTCATTCAATGATTTAAAGTTAATTGCAGTATTATGTCAGAAAACCAAATTAATTATTGCTTCGAAATACTGTCAATAGTATACTCTTAGATTTTCATAAGAGCGCAACATGTTATCGGTTCGATATTTGAAATTCGTTGTTTTATTTATTTGGACATCCCAAAATGTTACTGCAATACGAATAATTCTTCTATCGGCCAATACATCTTATAATCCCATCTATCACCAAGCTCACCAATTCACCATTAATAATGGGTCTCTGGATGTCGTCATAAATGTACGCAAAACCTATCCTCGAGATATATGGGCTGAATTTATTATAGGAATGTGGCATTACAAACAGCAGACATATCGTACAATGTTGCAGTATGATTTTAATGTTTGTCGTTTACTTGGTAAAGGTGAAAGTCGCTTTTTAAATGCATTTTTAAGCTACCTATACCAACAAGGGACACTGCCACGAAATTGTCCTATTCTTAAGGTAAGACTAGCACTGAACATGAAAGGACATGACATTGAAATTGACATTTACTTCGAATTTTATGCAGGGCAATTATACATGGCATATGGACCCCGATGGCTTTAATATGCCTTCGTTTCTAATAACGCCCACTCGTTACCAGCTGTCGCTGAAAACATATTTTCGCAAAAAATCCAAGAAAGAATTCGTTGGAAATAATACAGTATATATAAAGGTGAATAAATAATTCATATTCATAATCATTCAATATACATACATATGTATGTACTTATTTAAATATGCAATATTATCTGTGTGTACGTGTTAAATAAATAAACCAATTCTTAATTGTATATTTCTTGTTGCCTTGATCCAGTTTTCCTAATGAAAACCTCATTCAGCCAGGCTGAATTGAAGTTTTCCTAATGAAAACCTCATTCAGCCAGGCTGAATTGAAGTTTTCCTAATGAAAACCTCATTCAGCCAGGCTGAATAGAAGTTTTCCTAAAGAAAACCTCATTCAGCCAGGCTGAATTGAAGTTTTCCTAAAGAAAACCACATTCAGCCAGGCTGAATTGAAGTTTTCCTAAAGAAAACCTCATTCAGCCAGGCTGAATTGAAGTTTTCCTAAAGAAAACCTCATTCAGCCAGGCTGAATTGAAGTTTTCCTAAAGAAAACCTCATTCAGCCAGGCTGAATTGAAGTTTTCCTAAAGAAAACCTCATTCAGCCAGGCTGAATTGAAGTTTTCCTAAAGAAAACCTCATTCAGCCAGGCTGAATTGAAGTTTTCCTAAAGAAAACCTCATTCAGCCAGGCTGAATTGAAGTTTTCCTAAAGAAAACCTCATTCAGTCAGGCTGAATTGAAGTTTTCCTAAAGAAAACCTCATTCAGCCAGGCTGAATTGAAGTTTTCCTAAAGAAAACCTCATTCAGCCAGGCTGAATTGAAGTTTTCCTAAAGAAAATCTCATTCAGCCAGGCTGAATTGAAGTTTTCCTAAAGAAAACCTCATTCAGCCAGGCTGAATTGAAGTTTTCCTAAAGAAAACCTCATTCAGCCAGGCTGAATTGAAGTTTTCCTAAAGAAAACCTCATTCAGCCAGGCTGAATTGAAGTTTTCCTAAAGAAAACCTCATTCAGCCAGGCTGAATTGAAGTTTTCCTAAAGAAAACCTTTATTAACCAATTTCAGATTAAATTGTGATGGATGATTTATATAATTATAATCCCAAAGACGTATCGGCGAATATGATAGGGATTCTTGCTAAACAAAGGGATTGTTTGAGAATCTGTCATATAAATTCATTTTTTAAACATCTATGTTGGATGTCATCTGTATATCCGAAACATGGCTTAACACTGCTACTTCAGACTCTTTTATTAGACTGGATGGGTACAAGCTTTTAAGAGCAGATAGGGGAAGCCGCGGTGGTGGCGCATACAACTTATATGTGCGCAACAACTTAAGGACTAATTTTTTTTCAAATCTGCCCCAGGTGATTACATTTAATATGTGCTTGTTGAAATCTTTTCTTTTGACAAGAAAATGCTCATTGGGTGTGTTTACAGGGCCAACAACAACATCGATACTCAATATTTCATTAACGTCCTGGAATACATATCATTGGGCTTCAGTGATGTTATTATTTGCGGTGATTTCAACTCAAATATTTTAATCGAATCCAGCTTGACTGAATCTATGACATCTCTTGGGCTATTTTCTCCTAATACCTCATTTCCTACACATCATACCCAAACCTCTAGTACACTCCTTGATTTTTTTTCGTTAGTAGCAGACAGAGCATTCTTCTTTACCATCAAATTTCGATCATGATCTAATTTTCTTATGTTATAGTTTTATTATAAGTAGACTGGTACAGTCTTTCACTTATAATGATTTTTATAATCTCTATTACAATCTTTTAAATGAGTCCTACTTTATAATATGGTAACTGTAGACCAACAGTTGGATTTTCTTCAATCTAATATTTGAAATTTACAACAACGCACACTTCCTGTCAAAACCAAGACAGTTTCATCTAAGTCTAATCCCTGGTTTTCCGAATCAATCAAAGCCGCGGTAAGGAGGAGAGACTTCGCTTATTCTAGATGGAAGAGGGTTAAAACGTCAGCTCTTCATTTTAGATACAATCGGCAAAAATGGCTTACTACCATCAAAGATTTGGCTCTGCTTTAGAATCAAAAAAAAAACCTAGAGAACTATACGGGATATAGGTATTGGTAAAACTATGATAGGATGTGATGCCGATATTGATGTAGATGATCTTAACAAGGATTGCGCTAAAACCCCGACTATACCGATAAACAATACTTTTTATAACTTTCCCCATCCCATCCACATCTTCCAACGATAATAATAGTTTCGAATTTTCCGCGTTTAATCAAACTGATGTATTGTTAAATTGTTCACGGGTAAAATCAAATGCTCTGGGGTATGTAAAGAGTGCTTGCAATCGATTTGATTCTTTTCATGTTGTAAGACTAATCTTTTCGTCGAGTGTTCCGTTTCATACATCATCGCCCTCTGTGTGTGAAATCTATGCAACCGAAATTGGTTAGTTATCATAGTTGACGTTCGCATTGTTTATTTGTTAACGCTTTCATCAGAAAGCTGGAATTATTGCGTTATCTTTACGCGTCTGCGAGGTTTCTTGTGCAGAAGACCATCTAAACACAGCCTTTTTCCGTTTGTATTTCTGTGGATCAGGTTCAACTCTTCGTATACAGCTCAAAGTTCTACTTACATTAACCTGTGCAAAGTATTTTTTTTTCCTAATAACACTGTGTTCCACAACAGTTGGTGAGTTGTTCGGTGTTTGTGATTTATTTTGACATATTTACCAACTAACTAGCTCTGTTTAGATACCTTGGTTAAAACGGAGTTTTATCGTTCTATCCCGAAGGAAAAGATTTGAGAGAGTTTTGCTGCTCTCCAGATTTCGTACATATTTTATTTACCGAAATCCACCAGGTGTCATCTCTTATAATAGGTAATATCATACTATTTATTATTTTATTTCTCTACAAGTCACAATATTACTTTATTTGTTGTTGTTGTTCAGATTTGACACCTAATTCTAGTACAAAAAAACATTTGGAGTACTTATCGGGAGAGGAAGAACCACCAACTGTTGCATTAGGCTCTCTCACCGTTTTAAATGCATCAATTTCATTACTGACAACTAGCGAAAAACTTTAAACGCAGTCATTTGGTGTGTGAGGGTGTAACAGAGCGAGCAAGGCTTTGTCGAGTATTAATAAAATTCGGGAAAAAGTTCCCAAAGAAACTGATTCGATTATACTAGAAGTCAAGTAGGAGGAGGAAACATTAGCAAAAGGCGCGATCTTTTCATGGGAATTTGCGATACTGGAGCGAAAAATTTGAAAAATCCCGGATACTCAAGTTCCAGAACGTATTTATTCATCTGAATATCCAGTTTCTTGTTGGATGCAATTTGCTGGTTCTGTTGTGAGCTTTAGTGTGTACATGGGATATGCTTATGGAAAAGGAGAGTGAAAATATGTGTTTCCAAAAGTGTAATAACAAAATTGAAACACAATTCATTAAGTGCAAAATTTCAGTAGAAATTTAATATAAAACAAGTGAGTGAGAAGAATAATAATCCCCCTGATTTTTATGGGGTTCTCAATTTAAGTACCTTTTGTTTCCAATGTTGTTAAAAAAATTAATTTCTTTTAAAAGTGAATTGTGTTTCAATTTTAAGAAAAATCTGTTACCCAGTGTTACGTCCACATTTGTTTTGTCACCTCACAATGTTAAACGGCTTCAGCTTAGGCAAGAACATAATTAGCTACACGCACAAATTAATATAATTAGTTGTGACATACAAACGCATTACGGTATTTTTTTTTGTCAAGTATGATTTTTGTCTCATGATAATTAAATACTTATCATCATCATCATATTTGTGTAGTCAGCTAATTCTGCTCTCTCCTAAATGTTGCTGAGGTCGTATCTATACATGTTAAGGCATTTAATAACGTAAGTCTTTTTAGATCATGTGGCTAGTCGTCTAGCAACATTATTCTCCTACTCTAAGCGCTACTCTCTCTCTCTCATAAAAAGTAAAAACCTACATCAACATTGTTGCTGAGACCAAAGCAAGGTTTGGTCATATACCCATATATCCACTCGTCGCAGTCATCCAGCATCCATCACTCTTCGAAAGGCCTTTCGTCGTGGGATCTTTGGACACTGAAGTAATGTAAGCGTGAGTAAAGAAAAAAAATCTCTTAATTGTTTCTCTTGTTAATAGTAAACTCAGAGTTTCAAGCTCATCTTACATAGTTGATTTGGGTTTTTTTTTGTAATTTTGTTGCGAGCGCAGTCTGAGAGGGTTAGGGTGACCATACCGAAAATACCGCCGTAATTCTTTATATTGTTTAATACTCTTCAACACTGGAGGTATCGTCTGGTCACCTATTGCATTATACTTGTATCCATTTGAATATTTGCTTTGCTCTGTTCAATGTTTTTTTTCCTTTTATTTGCATTTTTTTTGTTTTTTCTCTATGCTCAGTAAGATTCTCTAGATAACCAAAAATAGTATCTCATGAATTCATATTTTGTGTCTTGTTATTAAGCCAATAGATTTCAGATTCTAACATAAAAAAAGATTTGGAATTGTATACCTAGTGAATAAGAGAATATTATGAATTACATTAATATATTTCCATATCATGAATTTTATTGAACCTTTTTTTTTTCATTTCCAATAAACATATTATGATGTGCGTCTAATTTTAACTGAATCCTGTTTGATTTCCAGATAGTTTAGGTAGTTCGGTTGCATTCAGACATGGGTATCACAAATAAAATAGCGTTAGGATTATATCCATTTTGTGATTTGGTTGGGTGGGCATGCTAGACTTACTAACATCTCGAGGTCTAGTAATTTTGTCATGGAGAATTCTTTTCTATCCCTCCTTTATTGGTCATTAAGCACGTAAAAATAATTATTTGTAATTAGCTGAAGATTTTGCATAGAAGCCAGGAACCTACCCCACACGACGAGCAATAAGGCCGGTGAAAATACGTGCTATGCTTCAAATATATGCGAATAATAACATCCCTCTTCATTTTATGAACGTTATATGCTACATTATAAATTATTTTGGCGCCCAACGTGGGGCCCGAACAGGACAATTTTCGTAATATCACCATCTGATTTGTATTTCTTTAAAATTGAATCAGATCATATCGTTCGGCTCCCTTACTTAAACTTCTTTTTTTTTTTCTACAATTTCTTTTAAAACTTTAAATTTCCTAACTATATTGTTTTCTCCAAGAGTATTTTCGAAGTATGGATAGCGAGATAGATCTAATCTTCATTGGATGTATTCTTTTTCGACCTATTTAGAAAATATTCTTCCTTTCAATCTTCCATAATATTATTTTCTACACCTTTGACTGTCAGGAATGCAGTTTTTGGATATGTAAGCCGGATCTGACCACAGTTTGGGGCATGAAAATAATAGTATCCTTCCTCATTATATCTGGACCAATGGAACAGTTAGATTCCTTCCGATATTTTGAAATTGTTTCGTCCTTCTTTGCTTTCATTATATTTCTTTTCTCTTTTGGCTATTCAAACTGAAGCAACCAACTTCATCCGACTATCAGTGAATTCAAACAGGATAGTAATTACATACTAAATATAATCAGTACTTCTTCAGATTACTGTGAGAACTTTATTTTCTGGTAGAAATCATAAAATTTCCCTGCTTACTTTTTCTGAAATTATCATCAATTTTTAAAAATATAGAAGCAATCTAATTTAAAGTAATAATAAGAATAATAATTTTTGCTATAGTAATAATAATAAAAATAAAAATCACAATAATAATAATAATAAAAATTATACTAATAATAAAGATAAATAAATAAAAATATAATCGATTAATAAAGCTTACAATAAATAAACATATAAATAAATTAAATACATTAAATATATAACTGGGTAATTAAATAAGTGAAATAATATTAAAATACATAAAGGGAAACATTTTCAATTAATAGTGAACAATTATATGAAATTATAAAGTCCCTTGAAAATGAAAATTTGTTTTCATTTAAGATAGTAATTTTTAATTAGATATTAGCTTTTATTTAAGGTTATATCTTAGTCTCTGCTGGGCTTAATTTTTTTTTTGTTTAAGCCTAAATTCAATATGGAATCTAATTCTGGAGAGGAGTCTACTTCTGCACATATTCGTGAAGAACAGCCAAGTTGTCATGCCTGTGGGGAAGTAATTGATTCACCCACGTCTTCTCACAAGCTAACGTGTGGGCACATTTTCCACAAAACTTGCTTGGCTAAGTGTGTTAAAACTAGACCTTTTTGTCCTATTTGCAACACTAGAATAGTCTCAGAAACTCCAACTCCTAGCACCTCTCAGAGGACCACTCGATCCCAGAGTAAGTCAATCCTTGATATTAGCGCTTCTGGCAATGCGAATGCTAAGACTACTACTAACATTCCAGGCGACTCTGCGCCTGGGACAGACGTAGTCCAACAAGACAGGCTTCGAGAATTGGTAACAAGTATGGTTTCCGCTCATCAAGAGGAATTTTATGCCTCATTAAGTATTCAAATAGCTCAACTTATTGAAAGGAATATTGAGACTAGTCTCTCAAGACTCAATATTACAAATCCAGCTGCAACCCAGCCCTCACAACAACATATTCGTACACCCCCACATCAAATGCAAACACTTCCGGCTGTAGAAGACCGAACCTTTAGGGAACTATTTGGTATAGCTCCAAATTCCGAGAACAACAATAATCGACAGTATAGATCAAACCCAGGTAATGGACACTCAGCTCTGAATGTTTCTGGCTTGGGCACTTCTACATCTGACCTTTCTTCGCGTCCTGATAAAGTCCTTCAAATCATGTCTAATTGGAGGATAAAGTTTAATGGTGGTAACAACGGACTGTCGGTTGAGAATTTTATATACAGAGTTGAGGCATTGACTGTTCAAACTCTCCAGGGAAATTACGATTTGCTTTGTGGCAATGCTGGCACTTTGTTTGAAGGAAAAGTCAATGACTGGTTCTGGCGATATCATCGTTCGGTGGAAGTGATCAGGTGGACTGACTTGTGTAGAGCTCTCAGACAACAGTACCAAGATTCGAGGACAGACGTTGACATCCGCGAGTTAATCCGAGAAAGGAAACAGAAACCAAATGAGCCATTTGACGTATTTTACGACTCAATTGTCGCTTTAACTGATAGGCTTAAACAACCGTTATCTGATGATACCTTGGTTGAAATTCTGAGGAGAAATCTGCTGCCAGAAATACAGCATGAAATATTAAATCTAGAAGTGAAATCGCTACAATTTTTGCGTGACACATGTCGACGACGTGAATTTTTCATGCAAGACATGCGTCGCAGACATGGTTTTGCCGTTCCCAAATCTGTCCCAATTACTAAAAGGGTATCTGAATTAGATCAAGATTTAGGTGAAGAGGCCAATGATTCTGATGTGCCACCAAATGAGATATCAGCACTAAATCTTGTTTGTTGGAACTGCCGAAAGAATGGACATCGTTACCATGATTGTCTTTCAGATAGGACCATTTTTTGTTATGGGTGTGGAGCCCCAGATACTTACAAGCCAGATTGTGGAAAATGTAGTTCAAAAAACGGTCGGCCCAGTGCACAAAAGGGTGCACAGAATATAACGAGATTATTGAACCCGGAGTTAGAGTAGAATTATTAAAGAAACCACTAGTAGATAATTCTGTTTTAGATCGTAGTTTTATCGAAAGTAGAAATAAGGAAAATGAATTAGATAGATCCTATAACTTTAGATTTAAACCACTCCATATCCGATTGATGGAGTACAATGCCACTCGTGCAAGAATTTTTGATGATATTCCTAAATCCTCCAGATCATTACGCCGTTTAAAGTCTTTTTGGGGAAATGTAAGAAACATTAAGAAAAAATGTATATCTTCCGTATTAGATCAGTCTGCAGACATAAGACCCTATGCGGAAGTAATCCTTTTTGGAAGAAGAATGTTGGGTCTCTTGGACACAGGAGCTTCCATTAGTTGTGTAGGTGCGGAGGCAGCTAGGGATTTTTTGAAATCAGACTTGAAATTTAAAAAGTTGAAGTCTACAGTACGTACTGCAGATGGTAAATCTCAGGAAGTGGTAGGTTTTATCGAAACTATAATTACCTTTAAAGGAGTTGAAATGCCAATAACAATTTTTGTTATTCCCAGCCTTGAAAGAGACCTTTTTCTCGGCATTGATTTCTGGCATATGTTTAATTTACTTCCAGTGGAATTCCAGAAATCTAATTTGGCTAGAACTTCAGGGGTAGCAGAACTTTGTAGTCAGATTCCTCTTTCCGATATCCAAAGCAAGCGCTTAACAAACGTCATAGCTTTGTTTCCCTCTTTTTCTAAGGAAGGTCTGGGCAAAACCAATATTTTATGTCACACTATTGACACTGGCGATGCCAGACCGATTAAACAACGACATTTTCCCGTATCTCCGGCTATAGAGAAACTCATATACGACGAATTGGACAGGATGATAGCTTTGGGGGTCATAGAGGAATCCAACAGCGCTTGGTCCTCTCCGGTAGTACTGCATAGGAAGCCATCGAAGAATAGATTATGTCTTGATAGCAGAAAATTGAATTCTGTAACGATTGGTGACGCATATCCGTTGCCTCAAATCGATGGTATCCTAAGTAGACTTCCCAGAGCGGAATTTATTTCAAGCTTGGATCTCAAAGATGCCTTTTGGCAAATTCCATTAGATTTGAAATCACGAGAGAAGACAGCATTCACCGTTCCTGGGAGACCGTTATATCAGTTCAGGGTAATGCCTTTTGGCTTATGTAACGCGCCCCAAACCATGTCACGTTTGATGGACAAGGTGATACCGCCGGCTCTCAGGACGGAAGTGTTCGTTTATCTCGATGATTTATTGATTATATCAGATAGTTTTGAAAGGCATCTTGAAGTTTTGAGATGTGTAGCCAAGCAAATCCGTGAATCTGGTCTTACCATTAATGTTGAGAAAAGCCATTTTTGTGTCCCAGAAGTTAAATATTTAGGCCATGTGGTTGGGAATGGGGTCATTCGTACTGATCCGGATAAAGTGTCCGCCATTACTGAATTTCCTGCACCGAGATCAGTGAAGCAAATCCGCAGGTTTTTAGGTATGACAGGATGGTATAGAAAGTTTATTAGGGACTATGCTTCTATTACAACGCCTATCACTGATTTGTTACAAGGAAAGAAAAAATTTGTATGGACCGATGAAGCGCAGAAAGCTTTCGAGGTCTTAAAGTCTTATTTGAGCTCAGCCCCCGTTCTACATAGCCCTGATTTCACGCAGCCGTTTTTTATTCACTGCGATGCAAGTAGGACTGGTATAGGAAGCGTATTGGTACAAAAGACTGCGGAGGGTGAAGAAGTTCCTATCGCCTTTATGTCGAAGAAACTCAACAAAGCCCAACGCAACTATTCAGTTACCGAACAAGAGTGCTTAGCAGCAATGCTTAGTGTGAAAAAGTTTAGACCCTACGTCGAAGGACACGAGTTTACTATCATCACTGACCATGCGTCATTGAAATGGCTCATGTCCCAGACGGATCTAAGTACAAGGCTGGCTCGATGGGCTTTAAAACTACAGGGGTACAAATTTAACATTCAACATCGGCGAGGTAGTCTGAACATAGTGCCTGACACTCTTTCTAGAGCCAATACTGACGACATGTCCGCTCTATGTCTGTATAGTCTGTCCGATTTTGAGAACGACAGCGGGGTCTTCGTAGATTTAAATTCTACACACTTTCAATCAGATGAATATCGTCAACTTTTGGACAGAATTGGGAAAAATTTAGATAAAGTGCCTGACCTTAAAATAGTGGACGGATTTTTATATAGACGGACCGAACACGCCAGTGGTGAGCAGATTCAGGATGATTTAGCCTGGAAACTTTGGATACCCCGTGAGATGATTCCAGAAGTTTTAAAAAAGGCTCATGATAACCCCTTGTCGTCACATGGAGGAATTAATAAAACATTAGCCCGGATTCGGAAATTTTATTATTGGCCCAATTTGGTAGTCGATGTTAAGTCTTATGTCAATAATTGCGACACCTGTAAATCTACAAAACACCCAAACACAGTTCTTAGACCTCCCATGGGTAAAACTTCCGAAACGTTTAGGTTCTTTCAGAAGCTGTATGTAGATTTTCTTGGTCCTTACCCGAGATCTAGATCTGGACATATCGGAATATTTATTGTTCTTGACCATTTTTCGAAATTTCCGTTTTTAAAACCGGTTAAAAAGTTCACAGCGGATGTAGTAGTGAAGTATTTGGAGGGAGATCTGTTCCATACCTTTGGTGTGCCAGAGACAATTGTCTCAGACAATGGCTCACAATTCAAATCCCATCAATTTAATCAGTTTTTAAAACGTTACGGGGTTACCCACATGTACACGGCTGTGCACGCGCCGCAAGCGAATGCATCTGAGCGTGTAAATAGGTCAGTTTTAGCTGCCATTAAATCTTACGTCAAAAGTGATCAGAAGAACTGGGATGAGTTGCTTAGTAGCATTTGTTGCTCTCTTCGTTCTTCTGTGCATACAGCTATTGGTACTTCCCCCTACTATTTAGCGTTTGGTCAGCACATGATCACCAATGGGGCTACATATCCACTTCTGCGACAGCTCGAAATGCTAGAAGATCGTACAGTAAGATTTGCTCGGAACGATTCTAGAGATATTATGGCCAAGAGAGCTGCAGAAGTTATGCAAAAACAATTCGATAGAAATGAAAAAACTTATAACTTGCGTTCTAGGGATGTGTCGTTTGAGGTAGGCCAGGAGATTTACCGCAGAAATTTCAAACAGAGTAATTTTGAACAGAATTACAATGCCAAACTAGCTCCTCTGTTTTTAAAAGCTAGAGTACGTCAGAGATTAGGGAACTCTTACTACGTATTAGAGGATTTACAGGGTAATTTGGTCGGAACCTATCATGCCAAGGATATGAAGCAGTGAGTGTTTATTATATACAAAAATCTTGCAAGCATTATCAGCTTCAGGTATGTTGATCATCCCCGAAGTCTGATTTTGGTTGGGGGGAATGTAAAGAGTGCTTGCAATCGATTTGATTCTTTTCATGTTGTAAGACTAATCTTTTCGTCGAGTGTTCCGTTTCATACATCATCGCCCTCTGTGTGTGAAATCTATGCAACCGAAATTGGTTAGTTATCATAGTTGACGTTCGCATTGTTTATTTGTTAACGCTTTCATCAGAAAGCTGGAATTATTGCGTTATCTTTACGCGTCTGCGAGGTTTCTTGTGCAGAAGACCATCTAAACACAG
The DNA here is from genome assembly GCA_963930755.1 of Eudasyphora cyanicolor. Classification (NCBI taxonomy): domain Eukaryota; kingdom Metazoa; phylum Arthropoda; class Insecta; order Diptera; family Muscidae; genus Eudasyphora; species Eudasyphora cyanicolor. The sequence continues at coordinate 32,987,561 of OZ005735.1, read as the reverse complement.
CCTTTTTCCGTTTGTATTTCTGTGGATCAGGTTCAACTCTTCGTATACAGCTCAAAGTTCTACTTACATTAACCTGTGCAAAGTATTTTTTTTTCCTAATAACACTGTGTTCCACAACAGTTGGTGAGTTGTTCGGTGTTTGTGATTTATTTTGACATATTTACCAACTAACTAGCTCTGTTTAGATACCTTGGTTAAAACGGAGTTTTATCGTTCTATCCCGAAGGAAAAGATTTGAGAGAGTTTTGCTGCTCTCCAGATTTCGTACATATTTTATTTACCGAAATCCACCAGGTGTCATCTCTTATAATAGGTAATATCATACTATTTATTATTTTATTTCTCTACAAGTCACAATATTACTTTATTTGTTGTTGTTGTTCAGATTTGACACCTAATTCTAGTACAAAAAAACATTTGGAGTACTTATCGGGAGAGGAAGAACCACCAACTGTTGCATTAGGCTCTCTCACCGTTTTAAATGCATCAATTTCATTACTGACAACTAGCGAAAAACTTTAAACGCAGTCATTTGGTGTGTGAGGGTGTAACAGAGCGAGCAAGGCTTTGTCGAGTATTAATAAAATTCGGGAAAAAGTTCCCAAAGAAACTGATTCGATTATACTAGAAGTCAAGTAGGAGGAGGAAACATTAGCAAAAGGCGCGATCTTTTCATGGGAATTTGCGATACTGGAGCGAAAAATTTGAAAAATCCCGGATACTCAAGTTCCAGAACGTATTTATTCATCTGAATATCCAGTTTCTTGTTGGATGCAATTTGCTGGTTCTGTTGTGAGCTTTAGTGTGTACATGGGATATGCTTATGGAAAAGGAGAGTGAAAATATGTGTTTCCAAAAGTGTAATAACAAAATTGAAACACAATTCATTAAGTGCAAAATTTCAGTAGAAATTTAATATAAAACAAGTGAGTGAGAAGAATAATAATCCCCCTGATTTTTATGGGGTTCTCAATTTAAGTACCTTTTGTTTCCAATGTTGTTAAAAAAATTAATTTCTTTTAAAAGTGAATTGTGTTTCAATTTTAAGAAAAATCTGTTACCCAGTGTTACGTCCACATTTGTTTTGTCACCTCACAATGTTAAACGGCTTCAGCTTAGGCAAGAACATAATTAGCTACACGCACAAATTAATATAATTAGTTGTGACATACAAACGCATTACGGTATTTTTTTTTGTCAAGTATGATTTTTGTCTCATGATAATTAAATACTTATCATCATCATCATATTTGTGTAGTCAGCTAATTCTGCTCTCTCCTAAATGTTGCTGAGGTCGTATCTATACATGTTAAGGCATTTAATAACGTAAGTCTTTTTAGATCATGTGGCTAGTCGTCTAGCAACATTATTCTCCTACTCTAAGCGCTACTCTCTCTCTCTCATAAAAAGTAAAAACCTACATCAACATTGTTGCTGAGACCAAAGCAAGGTTTGGTCATATACCCATATATCCACTCGTCGCAGTCATCCAGCATCCATCACTCTTCGAAAGGCCTTTCGTCGTGGGATCTTTGGACACTGAAGTAATGTAAGCGTGAGTAAAGAAAAAAAATCTCTTAATTGTTTCTCTTGTTAATAGTAAACTCAGAGTTTCAAGCTCATCTTACATAGTTGATTTGGGTTTTTTTTTTGTAATTTTGTTGCGAGCGCAGTCTGAGAGGGTTAGGGTGACCATACCGAAAATACCGCCGTAATTCTTTATATTGTTTAATACTCTTCAACACTGGAGGTATCGTCTGGTCACCTATTGCATTATACTTGTATCCATTTGAATATTTGCTTTGCTCTGTTCAATGTTTTTTTTCCTTTTATTTGCATTTTTTTTGTTTTTTCTCTATGCTCAGTAAGATTCTCTAGATAACCAAAAATAGTATCTCATGAATTCATATTTTGTGTCTTGTTATTAAGCCAATAGATTTCAGATTCTAACATAAAAAAAGATTTGGAATTGTATACCTAGTGAATAAGAGAATATTATGAATTACATTAATATATTTCCATATCATGAATTTTATTGAACCTTTTTTTTTTCATTTCCAATAAACATATTATGATGTGCGTCTAATTTTAACTGAATCCTGTTTGATTTCCAGATAGTTTAGGTAGTTCGGTTGCATTCAGACATGGGTATCACAAATAAAATAGCGTTAGGATTATATCCATTTTGTGATTTGGTTGGGTGGGCATGCTAGACTTACTAACATCTCGAGGTCTAGTAATTTTGTCATGGAGAATTCTTTTCTATCCCTCCTTTATTGGTCATTAAGCACGTAAAAATAATTATTTGTAATTAGCTGAAGATTTTGCATAGAAGCCAGGAACCTACCCCACACGACGAGCAATAAGGCCGGTGAAAATACGTGCTATGCTTCAAATATATGCGAATAATAACATCCCTCTTCATTTTATGAACGTTATATGCTACAGGTACGATGATATAGATCCGCGAATTCTGAAGCTGTTACTACATCTACTACTGCCTTACATAACATATTTCTTTACCAATATCTTTATGAGCAGCACTTTTCCTTAAGCATGGAAACATTCGCCTAAGACTGGAAAGGAGTATCGACCAATCTTAAACTTTCTCTCAAAAGTATTTGAAAAAATACTACACCCTCAAATTACCACCTACTTGTATGCCAATAACTTAATCAGTTCAAAATAATCCGGGCTTAGAAGAAATCATAGCTGTGTCAGTGCCTTCTTGGAGGTTACGGAGAATATTAGATGTAGTTTAGATAACAACTTGTCTACAATCTTGGTACTGCTCGACCATTCGAAGGCTTTCGACACTCAACTCTCTGCTCCAAGTTATGCTATTTCTATAACTTTCATCCTACGTCTACACATTTAATTAGATCTTATTTACCAAATCGCGCGTAGTCCGTTTTTACAGCACTACATTCATCAAATACTCTTTAAGTATCTAAGGTGGTTCCTCAAGGTTCAATCCTGGGTCCACTTCTATTTACAATTTATACTAATGACCTGCCACAACAGTTGTCTCTTTGTAAAATACATACATATGTACGCTGATGATGTGCAGGTCTATATTAGTAGTCCAATGAAAGAAATAAAAGAAGTTGTCCTAAGATTGAATGATGATTTACAAAACATATATGTCTGGGCTTCAGCTAATGGCCTCTGTCTTAACCCAAATAAATCAAAGTTCTTATTAATTCGGAAAAAAGAAAACAAGAAGTTTTCTGAAACTAAACAAAATCGATAGTAGTAAGATGATAAGTGTTCTAATGGGACACTCAAGCTTACAAGCACATCTTCATCGCATAGGACTAGCAGTAACGACGAATGCAGGACATTCGGGGAAAACATTGAAACGATGGAACATTTTCTGTGTCACTGCCCCGCTTTCACACATGCAAGATCCCAACATTTCGGGTCCGACATGTTACCAGACTTGACTTATCTCAGAGGATATGACTGAAAGATACGCAATAATGCGGTCGCTATGGGCCACCCAGTATTACACCCCTCTTAAAATCAGGTCACTAATAGCTAAATCTTATTTAATATCTGGATTGATTTATGGATGTGAACTGTTTGCCAGGTGTGATGCAGCTAGTAAACTTAAATTGAATATTCTTTACAACAATATTATTCGATATGTACACGGAGCAAAATTCGCCTTTTTTGATATGTTTGAATCGAAAGAAAATATATTTGGAAAACAAATTTTGAAATATTATATATTTCTGAACAAATAAATTTTATTTGAAAACCAATACAATTTATTTGGAACGTATATATTAATATATTAGAACAAAATATATTTGCAAACTAAATTTCTCAAATAAACTATGTGTTTAATTACAAATACAATTATTATTTAGAAATTTCTCTAAATATATTTTATTTAAAAAGATTTTCAAAGCTTTGCTGACTTTTTCAGTCATAGCACCATATATAGCATTAACTTCTATTTTAAAGCGATCATTTTAAATTTATGAGTATTCCATCGTCATCATTTGTTGTCAATCCTCCAAGTAATTTATGTATATCCAACATTACACGACTTAAATTATCAATATTAATTATTTTTAAAAACAAAAAAACTGTAAAATTAATTTTGAATTGCTGAAAAATTTAACACTTAAATGAAAATAAATCTTTGTTTGGAAATATATGTATATAAATATTTGAGACAAATAACAAACCAGTAAGGAAAGGCTAAAGTCGGGCGGTGCCGACTATATAATACCCTACACCACTCTCGTAACATTGAATAACTCTGATATATACATTTTGTAATTCATGTCTAAATTGTTTACATAAATTTACTTTTGGGACATTTTATACTTAAATAATACTCTGTACCACAGTGTGGTGGAGGGTATAAAAACGATTGGATCTAAAGAGCCAAATCGGACGAAACATATATATGGGAGCTATAGCTACATCTTAACCGATTTTCTTCAAATTCGGTAGTGTTGGTTTATGGATCAAGAAACTCTACCATTCTAAATTTCAAAATGATTGGATGTAAACTATAGCTTCTATAGAACTAAAGGGCCAAATCGGACGAAACATATATATGGGAGCTATAGCTACATCTTAACCGATTTTCTTCAAATTCCGTAGTGTTGGTTCATGGATCAAGAAACTCTACCATTCTAAATTTCAAAATGATTGGATGTAAAATACAGCTTGTTCAGGACTAAAGAGCAAAATCGGACGAAACATATATATGGGAGCTATAGCTAAATCTTAACCGATTTTCTTTAAATTCGGCAATGTTGGTTCATGGATCAAGAAACTCTACCATTCTAAATTTCAAAAAGGTTGGATGTAAAATTCAGCTTCTATAGGACTAAAGGGCCAAATCGGAGGAAAGATATATATGGGAGCTATATCTAAATCTGAACCGATTTCAACTAAATTCAATAGCGATCTTAACAGCCGCGAAATACTCTAAACTGCAAAATTTCAGAACGATCGGAGTGAAATTGCGACCTGTAGCCGACGAACAACTTTACATGGACAGACGGACGGACGGACGGACAGACATAAATCGACTCAGCTAGTGATTCTGAGTCGATCGGTATACTTTAAGGTGGGTCTAGCTGTGTTATTTTCAGGTGTTACAAACATCTGCCGTGAAACAAACTTATAATACCCTGTACCACAGAGTGGTGTAGGGTATAATTATACAGGTTTGTAATCTTAATTATTATTATTATACCCTACACCACACTGTGGTACAGGGTATTATAAGTTTGGTTTTAATTTTTAAATGTTTAATGTTTGATTTAATTTATGTAATACTTTTCAATCAATCGGTTTACATACCTGTACTGTAAATATAAGAAAATACTTCTTGTTGTACAGAAGATAAATAAATCAAAACCAGTAAGGAAAGTCAGAAAGACGGGCGGGGCCGACTATATAATACCCTACACCTCCCTAACAATGCGATAAGGGTAGAAACATATTATCTAATTCTGATCGGACATAAAATAACATTTTTACAGCGTTTACATGTCAAATCGGGGGTAACGTATATATGCGGGATATATCTAAATCTGAACCGATTTTCTCCGAATTTAAAAGTGTTCATTCATATAATAGGAAACCTCTTTCTGCCGAATTTCATATTGATCGGATATAAAATACAGTTTTTAAAGCGCTTACATGTCAAATCGGGGGTAACATATATATGGGGGCTATATCGAAATCTGAACCGATTTTCTCCGAATTTAACAGTATTCCTTCATGTAATAAGAAACCTCTTTTTGCCTAAATTCGCGCTGATCGGTTATAAAATACAGTTTCTACAGCTGTTACACGTCAAATCGGGGGTTACATATATATGGGGGCTATATCTAAATCTGGACCGATTCTAACCAAATTCAATAGGGATCGTCCTTGGGCCAAACAAAAGATATGTGTAAAGTTTCGTCGAGATCGGACCATAATTGCGACCTGTACTTTGATTACAAGAATACATGGACAGACAGACGGACATGGCTAAATCGACTCAAAAATTGTTTCTATGACGATCGGTATAATAAACTATGGTTCTATTTCTTCTCTTTTTGGGCGTTACAATCAAATCCACAAAGTCATAATACCCTGTACCACAGTGTGGTGTAGGGTATAAAAACCTCATTCAGCCAGGCTGCATTTAAGTTTTCCTATCGAAAACCTCATTCAGTTAGGCTGAATTTTTCCTATAGTAAAAAAAGTTTTCCTATAGTAAAATAATAAAGGATGATAATATTTCGACCGTTTCCCTCAAAGATCATTATTATTTTAGGAGTTATATATATTTTAAAACTTTGTTTCCAGAAAAAACAAGTAAGAAAGTTCAGTCGGGTAAACCGAGTTACGAATCCACCCACCTTGAGTCCCCAAAAAATATTGGTAAATATATTTTTTTTTTGTTGTAATTAAATTATTATCAATTGTTGTTATTTATTGTTGGTCTGTGCTTTTGTTATTCAGTCAGAATTTATTTTGGTTTATTTATTATCAATTTATTTTGATAACTTTAAAGTATGTTAAAGTTAAAAGCTGTTTAATTTTGGTACAAAAAGGTTTATTTGTTTGGGAGGTACCAAAAGGGCGTGCCAAAAACAACCAATTTTCTCTAGGCTCTAGGTACTAGCATTGCACTGTACGAAATTTCAAGTATTTGTATGCCCTGGTATTAAAGTAAAAGCTGTTAACTTTTGGTACAAAAATTGTCCATTTGTGTGCGAGGTACCAAAAAGGGCGTGCCAATAACGCCCATTTTTCTCTGGACTTTTGGTAGTATAAAAAAGCATTACACTGCACAAAATTTCAATATTTATACGCACTGTTATTAAAGTTATAAGCTGTTATATTTTGGTGTAAAATTTTCCATTTGTATGGGGGGTACCAAAAGGGGCGTGTCAATAACGTCCATTTTTCTCTGGACTCTACACGCTGAAAAAAATCGCTTCTGTAGTATATTGTTCCAAACATATTCTGCTGGAAACATACATATGTTTACGGTAGACTCCAAATATATAATATTTGACACTCACAAATATTATATGTTTGTAAGGATGTTGTTCTAAACAAAATTATGTTTGCATCCTAATATTTTTTTTTATTTGGAAAAAATATTTCCAAAATAATGATTAATTTGTATTTAAGTATTATGGCAATGTTTCGATGCCTTAATTTAAAGCAAAGTTTTCAGTTTTGTAGAAAGTTAAGGTTTAATTTTTAGAGTTTTTATATGTTTGAAAAATTTAAATCGTATAATTTTGGGTTACGACAAATAGCATTAATGAATTGACAATTGGACTATTTATAAATTAAAAATTAGTGCTGTAAAACAAAGGAAAATGTTGCTTGCAAAATTTTTACCTATAAAGTATAACACAAAATCTAGGAAAAAATAAAATTAAAAATTGCCAAAGTCAACAAAGTTTTAAAATTTTTTTAAATATAATGTATTTGGATAAATTCTTAAACAATATCTTTGTTTGTTTGTAAACACATATTTTATTTGTGATGGTAAGTTCGCAAATATATTTTGTTGTATATATTAATATATGTGTTCTAAACAAAATTTCTTGATATTCAAATAAAATATATTTGTTCAAAAATATATAATATTTAAAAATTTTGTTTCCAAGTATATTTTCTTTGAATTCAAACATATCAAAAATGGCGATTTTCCTCCGTGTAGGTACTATAAAAGCATTACACTGTACAAAATTTAAAGTTGTTGTATGCACTGGTAATAAAGTTAAAAGCTATTAACTTTTGGATCAAAATTGTCCATTTGTGTGGGAGGTACAAAAAGGGGCGTGGCAACTGCGTCCATTTTTATATATAGCGACTAATAAACTAATACTATGTGTAGAATTTCGGAGGATTCAAATAAGTTGTATAAAAGTTATTAAGTAATCAATATTTCACTAAATGTTAACCCTTTGTGGGGGAGGTACTAGAAGGAGTGGACCAATATGGCCCATCTTCGAGCTTAGCTGGAGATAGAGCAAAATATTACCGCATACCAAATTTGAAGTCAATCAGTTTCTCCTTACGAGAGTTATCCTGCGCACCAGCCAGCAGACAGACAGACAGACGGACGGACGGACGGACATTGCTGAAACGACTTGACATGACCCAAAACGGATATCCGCCGAACATACTTAGGGTCTTAGGTCACTCCTTCGATGTGTTACACTTTTGGCTCGTAGCAAATGATATATACCCTCCTCTCTACATATGGTGAGGGGATAATAATACTTTATTGTGTATAATACAATGTTATGTTATACGAGTACATATTTTAAGTTCCTTGACCCACAAAAAATTCCACAAAGATACAATAATAAAAATAAAAAAATTACATAAATTCACATGTTTGTTATAAACGACATTTTACAATCTTCGTATGCAAACGGTATATCTTGCCGAATTATTTAGTTATTTTTAAAATCACTGTGTTATTAGCTATATAATCTTTTGCAGGTGTTCTGCGAAAATAAGAATTCAATACTAACTTATACTGGGTTGAGACAATGAAAAAAGGTGGTATTTGAAACAATTCCGTTTTCAAATGCCACGAGTAATTACCCTGTAAATAGAAAATTTAAAAAAATTAATATTATTGGAAAAAATAATGCTATTTGTTGTGTCTGCTGTCTGCTACTCTTACCTTCTTAACAGGACAATCACGCGGCATATTACCTTGTTTGGAAAGAAAATTCAAAAATTCATTCAATAGCTTACTTGGTCCCTTACCAAGTATACGACAAGAATTAAAATCATACTTAAGTATTATACGATATGTCTGCTCTTTCCTACGCCACAGGCTTATAACAAGCTCTGCCCAGACATCACGAGGATAATTTTTCGGAATACTTAATACTATATCCAGTGAGCCATCTTTGTTGAGGGTTAGACGATGGATCGAATGATATTTGGGATTAAAGGTAGAATTAGCCGAAAGAAGTGCTATGCCCTTAGAGCTGATGTGCGGTAGAAAAGATATAGCTGACAAAAGAAAGAAAAGTTTGAACTCTAAATCCGTCGTCAACATGTTGCGTTTTGTGGGAGGTTTAGTCAATACTACAGCAACATTTTTAATGGAATTTGAAAGCATTTCAATTTGTATATATGTATTATTCTTAATGGATCCATAATAAGAATATATATGTAAAGGCTTAGTGCAATTTTCAGTAATCGATTGAAATTTGATCAATAATGGATTTTAATAATAATGCCAGCAGGTTTGAACTTTATCTTGTAAAGAAGTTTCATATTTCGTCCATTGGCATTAGTCAATTATACATATAAAAGGCTTGTGTCAGTAAGTAGTCAATTCAATCTGTAATCAACCGGTTTCCATTTAGAAAACTGCCAGCTAAAAACAAACCATTAATATTATCAATACCCTTGGCGAATTTGTAATAAGTATACTACGAGTATTTAATTTTAATTATATTTAAAGTGTATGAGTAATTCTAATATAAGCATATCAATAATATAAAAACAAATTACTAAGAGCGTATGAGTAATAATAAATATTTTTTGGTAACTAGTATACATTTGAGGTGAAGAAGTAACTAGAAGTAGGTCTGTATGACGTATGATAAATTGCCATATATTTTAAATAATTATTATTAATCATAGGCCATATATTGATTTGTCACAAAATCATTGTGAGAAATTAATTTTCCCCAACATTTTTGTCCAAGGGATGTGGATAACAGTTTCTGGTGCAACTAGGTGTCACAAACACGAAAAAAATATTAAAAAAAAATTTTATGGTAAAATTTTTTTTATAATTTTTTTTAGATTCCAGCTTTCATAGAAAGTACATTCAGTATTTGGACCATACTTTTTCAAGTATAATCCTGATTGAGCCGTGTTTTGCCTTAAATTAAAGGGAATTATGAGGGCTACATATGCTGCAAATATCGCTTTCACGTAGAATCTTTGGTTTAGTAACAGTCGTCAAAAATATGAGGAAAAAAAATGATTTTTTTTTTTAAAAACACTTTTTCCTGGTACAAAAAAAAACCATAAAAATAGAAAAAAATCGAAATATTTTATCACTTTTGTAAAAAGCCAGCATGCTAACGAAGAAAACGCTGTCCATTTGAAAAAAATCTATGTATAGATGTAAAAGTTATGAGCCATTTTGTAAATGTTAGGGAAATTCAAAAAAATCTTGTTTCATATTTTTTCGGTTTTAAATGATGGTTTTGCTTATATTGAATTCGCCATATGTGAGAGAGAGAGAGACATATAAGAGACATTGCACTTGCATTTTATTTTATGAGGATTGATGTCAGACATTATAAAATAATAGAAAGGACGAGGTTTTATGGCCGTTCGTAACCCTCCATAAAACATGATATGCAATGTGAGAGCTATATTGGATGAGATCCGCTCAGATAGAGGGTCATTCAACAATATTTGTGTTTTTTTTTATTTATGAGGTTTCTATTCAGTTACGCCTATTATGTGCATGGACATCCCAGTCGTATATACAGGTAGTAAAATTATATGTACGCAATACAAAGTAGTACGCGGCAGTCTTGGAAATATTGGGTGTCTACTTTCGAAGCAAACTATATGTCAGCTATAAGTACTGCAACTTATGAACCATAAAACCGGAATTTATGAATGAAATTTCTTATTAATAAATTAGTGTAATTCAGCGCCTTAAAGAGATAAGTCGATTTTCTGAAAAATATTACATAGTTATATTTCGAAGTATGAGTAACTGGCTAAGAACTTTTCAATGTGTAAATGATCCCGACAATTTCTGCTACATCTGCGGAAAATATGTAATTAAAAAAACGACGTGAATTTAGTAAAATAATAGAAGAAATATATGTGTAATATTTTGGTATACGAGTTAAAAATATGAACGAACCGTGGACACCTAGTATTTTGTGTAATTCGTGCCATGTAAATCTTACTCGATGGACTAGTGGAAGAATGCGGCAAGTACTTTTAAATTAATGTATTACAATGTTTTGTGGAATAAAACGTTTTAATTTTACACTTCACGTGCAATTTGGAATGCCAATGATTTGGAGACAACCATTCATTCACGATACGGACTGCTATTTTTTTCTAAGTTAATAGATTGGAGTAGGAAGTGTCCAAGTATAGCTAACAGCCTAATTACGGAAACATCATCAAGTTCAACTGAGTACTCAACTCTGAGCGATTCAAGTTTGGGTCAGAAGTCATCGCTTTTAACCCAGTTTCAACTCATTGATCTAGTGAGAGATTTGGAACTGACCAAAGATAAGGCAGAACTACATACTTGCATCTGGGATGATATAGATTATAGAGTCAGTGATATACCTTACAAACAATTTTATACAACTGTGGATAACAGATGCTTTTGCAAGGACATTCCCGGATTGTTCGAGAAACTTAATCAACCATACAATTCAAAGGAATGGCGGTTATTTGTTGACAGCAGTAAAGAAAGTTTGAAAGCAGTACTTTTACACAAAGGAAATCAGAAACCGTCGATTCCCATTGCTCATGCTGTCAATACTAAGGAGTCATACGAAACAACGGCTAAATTGATAAAATATGAACAACATGACTGGAAAATTTGTTGCGATTTAAAAGTAGTTGGGATGTTATGCCTCTGGGATAGCCGATATTTTGCCACCGCTGCATATTAAGCAGGGTCTCTTTAAAGATTTTGTAAAAGCCTTAAGGAAAGATGGCAATTCACTCTCATATTTAAAAAGTTTATTTAAAAGCCTTTCTTTTCAAAAAATCGAAGAAGGAGTTTTTGATGGGCCTAAAATAAGGAAACTGATGAAAGGTGTGAATTTCGAATCATATTTGACGTCGGATGAAATTGCAGCATGGAGGTCGTTTAAGCTTGTAGTTTCAAATTTCCTTGGATCCAATAAAAGCCCGCAATATGAAACAATGATTAATTATTTGTTAAAAAATTATGAAAAAATTGGTTAGAAATATATTTTTTATATTTATGTATATAACACATATGTACATATGTATTCTTCCAACTTATTTTTCGTTTTATGTATTCCAACAGGTGTAAATATGTCCCTCAAAATTCATTTCTTGCATTCTCTTTTAAAGTTTTTCCCCGAGAATCTTGGCGACGTAAGTGACGAACATGGCGAAAGGTTTCACCAAGAATTGAAGTCCATCGAGCGGCGTTACCAAGGGCACTGGGATGAAAGAATGATGGGAGATTATATTTGGTTCCTCATTAGAGAAACCGATTCCGAAATCTACAAACGTCAACAAAGAACTCACAATTACTTCTAATGAAACTTGTTCATGTAAATAAACTCAAATGTACATAATATAAATAAAAGTAATAAATAAAATCGCTATTTAAACAGAAATTTTAAAAAAAAAGATTTTTTGAAATTCTCTTACCTCAACCAAAAGGGCTATAATTTGTACATTTATCCATAGAATCCAAACCAAAATGTTGGTTGTCCTGATGAAATCGCATGGTAGTAGGCAGAACTACCAAAATTCGGTTGGCAAAAAATTTGGTTGAGACAACCAAACGGTATTCTTTGCGTTTGAAGAAATTATTCCTCAGGAGTACTCTTAATTTCTTTCTCAAATTCCTCCCCAAATTCAACTGAAAATGAATAACATTCACGATTTCCCAGCAATCTTTGAAACCGTATATAAATTGAATCATTTTTTTTAACTACTACAGCAAAATGATTAATGGTATTTAAAACCGTTTTCATGTGGGTTATTTTCCCTAATGGATCAAGATGAAAATGCATAGACATATTACACAGTTCAGTAATGTATTTCAAATGTACTATTATATATCTCCTGACTAATTTAAGTGGTAAAGACCAAACAGCTGCTAATCTGGAGATCGGTAATCGCATATATTGGGTGGTCTCCAGGCACATGCCTCATGAAGCTGTAGTACCGACAGCTCTCCTCAGGGAAGTAAGAGAAGAAGCAACGTCTGACGAGCTCGAGCTGATTACACTATGCAACAAAAAATTTTTTTTTGTGTCCTAGACCTAACAATTATTTTTTTTGTATAGATTGTGGCATACTGTTATATAAAATCAAAACCAAAAATTGTTTATGGATAATTTTTTTTTTAGTTTTTTTATTAAAAATACTATTATCATCGTATTTGCACAATAATTTTTGGAGTATATGCTCCATAAGGTCGACAGTGGTGTAGTAACAGTCATTAAACAAACTGGAAAAAGTAGACTTTTTCAGAAAAAAAAAAATCCCGGGCCGAAAAAAAACATAAAAAATAGAAAAAATATTTTTTTTTAAGTTTGCATCCTAATGAAGAAAATAATGTCTATTTGAAAAAAATCTATGGATAAATGTAGAAATTATAGCCCTTTTGGTAGAGGTAAGAGAATTCCAAAAAATCTTTTTTTTTAATTTCAGTTTAGCGATTTTATTTGTTACTTTTATTTATATTATGTACATTTGAGTTTATTTACATGAACAAGTTTCATTAGAAGTAATTGTGAGTTCTTTGTTGAGGTTTGTAGATTTCGGAATCGGTTTCTCTAATGAGGAATCAAATATAATCTCCCATCATTCTTTTATCCCAGTGCCCTTGGTAACGCCGCTCGATGGACTTCAATTCTTGGTGAAACCTTTCGTCCTGTTCGTCACTTACGTCGCCAAGATTCTCGGGAAAAAGTTTAAATGAGAATGCAAGAAATGAATTTTGAGGGACATATTTACACCTGTTGGAATACATAAAGCGAAAAATAAGTTGGAAGAATACATATGTACATATGTGTTATATACATAAATATTAAAAAATATATTTCTAACCAATTTTTTCATAATTTTTTAACAATTCATTAATCATTGTTTCATATTGCGGGCTTTTATTGGATCCAAGGAAATTTGAAACTACAAGCTTAAACGACCTCCATGCTGCAATTTCATCCGACGTCAAATATGATTCGAAATTCACATCTTTTATCAGTTTCCTTATTTTAGGCCCATCTAAAACTCCTTCTTCGATTTTTTGAAAAGAAAGACTTTTAAATAAACTTTTTAAATATGAGAGTGAATTGCCATCTTTCCTTAAGGCTTTTACAAAATCTTTAAAGAAACCCTGCATAATATGCAGCGGTGGCAAAATATCGGCTATCCCAGAGGCATAACATCCCAACTACTTTTAAATCGCATTAATTTTTCCAGTCATGTTGTTCATATGTTATCAATTTAGCCGTTGTTTCGTATGACTCCTTAGTATTGACAGTATGAGCAATGGGAATCGACGGTTTCTGATTTCCTTTGTGTAAAAGTACTGCTTTCAAACTTTCTTTACTGCTGTCAACAAGTAACCGCCATTCCTTTGAATTGTATGTTTGATTAACTTTCTCGAACAATCCGGGAATTTCCTTGCAAAAGCATCTGTTATCCACAGTTGTATAACATTGTTTGTAAGGTATATCACGGACTCTACAATATGATATTTTAATATCTGGGGCCAAAATATTGTACTGTTTCATCCCAGATGCAAGTATGTAGTTCTGCCTTATCTTTGGTCAGTTCCAAATCTCTCACTAGATCAATGAGTTGGAACTGGGTTAAAAGCGATGACTTCTGACCCAAACTTGAATCGCTCAGAGTTGAGTACTCAGTTGAACTTGATGATGTTTCCGTAATTAGGCTGTTAGCTATACTTGGACACTTCCTACTCCAATCTATTAACTTAGACAAAAATAGCAGTCCGTATCGTGAATGAATGGTTGTCTCCAAATCATTGGCATTCCAAATTGCACGTGAAGTCTAAAATTATAACGTTTTATTCCACAAAACATTGTAATACATTAATTTTAAAGTACTTACCGCATTCTTCCACTACTCCATCGAGTAAGATTTACATGGCACGAATTACACAAAATACTAGGTGTCCACGGTTCGTTCATATTTTTAACTCATATACCAAAATATTACACATATATTTCTTCTATTATTTTACTAAAAGCACGTCGATTTTTTTCAAATTACATATTTTCCGAAGATGTAGCAGAAATCGTCGGGATCATTTACACATTGAAAAATTATTTGCCTTTTACTCATACTTCGAAATATAACTTTGCAATATTTTTCAGAAAATCGACTTATCTCTTTCAGGCGCTAGATTACACTAACTGAATGGAAACCTCATAAATAAAAAATCACAAATATTACCTGAGCGGATCTCATCCAATATAGCTCTCACATTGCATATCATGTTTTATGGAGGGTTACGAACGGCCATAAAACCTCGCCCTCTCTATAAGTTTATAATGTCTCACATCAATCCTCATAAAATAAAATGCAAGTGCAATGTCTTTTATACTCGTATATCTCTCTCACATATGGCGAATTCAATATAAGCAAAAAACATCATTTAAAACAAAAAACAAGTAAGAAAGTTTCAGTCGGGTAAACCGACTAAGGTATACCCTCACTTTGTGAGTAATGTAATATTGAATATTACACAAATTATTCTGTCAATTTTTGTGGTAGGTACCAGAAGGGGTTTAAGAAATACACCTATATTTCGCTGAACAGTAGATACTTTAAATACATTGCACTGTGCCGAATTGTAACCGTTTATATGGACGTTGAGATATTAAATTGTGTGGGAGGTACAAAAAGGGTCGTGGTTATAACGCTCATTTTTCACTGGACTATAGGCATTATAAAAGCATTACACTGTACAAAATTTCAAGTAATTGTATACACTGATATTAATGTTATAAACTGTTAACTTTTGGTGCAAAATGGTACCTTTGTGGGAGAGGTACCAAAAGGGGCGTGACAATAACGCCCATTTTTCAATGGACTGTAGGCACTATAAAAACATTACGCTGTACAAAATTTCAAGTATTTTTATACACTGGTATTAATGTTATAAGCTGTTCACTTTTGGTGCAAAATGATGCATTTGTGTGGGAGGTACCAAAAGGGGCGCGGCAATAACGCCCATTTTTCACTGGACTGTAGGCACTATAAAAGCATTACACTGTACAAAATTTCAAGTATTTCTAAACACTGGTATTATTGTTATAAGCTTTTAACTTTTAGTGCAAAATGGTGCATTTGTGTGGGAGGTACCAAAAGGGGCGTGGCAATTTCGCCCATTTTCCTCGAGTTGATAGCGACTAACAAACTAATACTATGTGTGGAATTTCAGAAGATTCGAATACGTATAATATCAGTTATTAAAGATTCAATATTTCACAACATTTTAACACTTTGTGGGGGAGGTACTAGAAGGAGTGGACCAATATGGCCCATCTTCGAACTTAGCCGGAGATAGAATAAAATATTACCACGTACCAAATTTGAAGTCAATCGGTTACTCCTTTCGAGAGTTATCGTGCGCACCAGCCAGCAGACACACAGACAGACAGACAGACAGGCAGACAGACAGACAGACAGACAGACAGACAGACAGACGGACGGACATTGCTCATTCGACTTAAAATGACCCAAAACGGATTTCCGCCGAACATACTTGGTGTCTTAGGTCACTCCTTCGATGTGTTACACTTTTTTCCGTAGCAAATGATATATACCCTCGTCACACTAAAGTGAGGGTATAAATATGAAACAGGATTTTTTTTAATTTCTGTAACATTTACAAAATGGCTCATAACTTTTACATCCATCTATAGATTTTTTTCAAATAGACAGTGTTTTCTTCGTTGGCATGCTGGTTTTTTTTCTATTTTTTATGTTTTTTTTTTTTTTTGTACCAAGAAAAAGTGTTTTTATAAAAAAAAAAGTTTTTTTTTTTCATATTTTTGACGACTGTTACTAAACCAAAGATTCTACGTGAAACCGATATTTGCAGCATTTGTAGCCCTCATAATTCCCTTTAATTTAACACGACTCAATCAGGCTTATATTTACTTGAAAAATTATGGCCCAAATTCCATGAAAGTTGGAATTAAAAAAAAAAATTAAAAAAAGTTATGGTCCAAATACTGAATGTACTTTCCATGAAAGCTGGAATTAAAAAAAAAATTAATATTTTTTTAGTGACACCAAATTGCACCAGAAACTGTTATCCACATCCCTTGGACAATATTTTTGTTGCATAGTGTTATTGGCGCAGACACGAACGCTCATCACACTATCTGGGGTAGTAGGGATATAAACAATAGGGGTGATTCGCTTCTTGACTTTATTCTAACTATTTTATTAAAGACAGACATGAAGTACTAGACGTAACGTTTGCTACTGACCGGCTGTCAGACAAAATTATTGGGTGGAATGTACTGGACGATCACTCATTCTCAGATCAACATTATATTGAGTTCAAACTCGCTGAAAAGGTGCCTAAGCCTGCTTTCCACAGAAATGTGAGGAAGACAAAGTGGCACCTGTATAAGATGAATTTTAAAAAGGTCCTCAACTCTAAACTTCTTTATGAACCGAATGACAAAGCCGGTCTGGATAATCTGGTCGAGCATATCACCACATCATTCAATAGTTCCCTTGAAGAAGCCTGTCCAAAAACAAGGTACAAGTGTAACACTAAACTTCAATGGTGGAGTTCTGAGCTAACGGCAAGGAAAAATATCTGCAACAAGCTATTCAAGAAGGCGAAATCTACTGGAGCCTTTAATGATTGGGATGCATATAAAGGGCAACTCAAGATCTATAAGAAGGAGCTTTGGAAGGCGCAATGATGCTCTTGGTATTCCTTCTCTGGCGAAGTGGAAAAGGTCTCCGACGCCGCAAGGCTGAGGAAGATACTATCCACTTCTCCTTGTACAGTGGGGTATTTGCAGGATGAGCGAAACAACTGGACAAAAAACAACGAGCAATCGCTAAGTGTACTGCTCGACACACATTTCCCGGGGAACTCCCTAACAAAGCCCGAGGATCCGCAAGACCAACAAGAGTGTGAGTGGACTGCGTGCGTCGCTACCTTGTTGACTGAGAGATCCAGAATAAGCTGGACTAATAACAGCTTTGAGCCCTTCAAGTCACCTGGACCAGACGGCATCACTCCAGCAGAAATCCAGAAAATGTTGAAGTACATTATCCCCTGGCTGGAGAAAATTTATGTAGGCTGTATCAGGCTTTCATACATCCCGAATCGATGGAGGGATACCAAAGTGGTATTCATAACTAAAGCGGGAAAGATATCACACACTAGGCCAAAAGACTTCAGACCAATTAGCCTATCCTCCTTCCTATTGAAAGGTCTGGAAAGACTTTTAGATTATTTCATTAGGGAAAACCTGGGTACAAAACTCCTGTCGGTGAACCAACAAGCTTACAATAAGGGGAATTCTACAGAATCAGACCTGTACGATCTTGTGAGCACTATCGAATCGTCCCTTCATTTCAAGGAATTCACCATGGTGGCATTTCTCAGGGGCACTCAGATGCGGTAATTGCGGCACTGTCACATTTAAAAGTTAACTCTAGTTTGATTAGACTAATTCAAAGACTGCTCAACAGAAGACGCATAGCAGCATGTCTTGGGTCCACAACTCTAACAAGGCTTGTAAACAGAGGGACCATACAAGGAGGAGTATTGTCTCCACTAATTTGGAACCTAGCGGTCAATGAAATCCTGCTAGATCTAGAACACTGTGGCTCCAAGGTCGTGGCGTATGCGGACGACGTGGCAATCGCAGTGAGTGGCGAATTCGAAAACATCCTCAGAGACATCCTACAGGTGGCTCTGAACAAGTTGGCTAGATGGAACAGAAACAGCGGTTTGGGCGCTAACCCAATCAAGACAGAATTGGTTCTCTTTACTAGGATGAATAATGTCCCACATGTGGACCCCTCACCTCGGATAAATGGAACAGATCTAGTCTTTTCTGAAAGTGCAAAATTTTTAGGAATATTTCTATATAGGAAACTGTTATTTAGACTTAACGTATTGGAACATGTAAGGAAGGCCAACGTCGCCTTATAGGCTTTAGGGACGCGGTGTATATAGCAGTAGTTTGTCCTATACTGTTGTACAGCATTGGGGTATGGTGGACGGCAACTGACAAACTAACCATCACCAACCTACTAACATAGGTTCAGAGAACAGCCTGCCTGAGCATTAGCAGAGCCTTCAGGACTACAGCGACCGAGTCTCTACAACAAAGAGATTCAATATAAGAAGAGATACCATTTCATTCACCACACGGAAAATGTCAATTCCACCTCATGTGCAAAGATGAGTTCATGAAAAAATGTATTGAAAAATCATGTATTTTGTGTGCTTTTCTTTCACTTTTTCACATGCACGTCAATAAACACACAAAATAAAATTCTTATACGTTAGCAGAAACAAAGAAAACGCAGAAAAATCTCTTTTTTAATCAATTTAATTTTCCTTTTTGTCCATCATTTTGATAGAAAAACTCACCTCTGCACATGAATTTTCGCCGTGATTACTCTTTATATACAATCTCTTTGCTCTACAAGCCCTACTCCATATACTGCCGATTAATATAGTGGCGTGAGAAGTTGCAACCAAAGCGGCAATAAGATTAAACTGCCTATCAATGTGCAGGTACAAGAACTACGGTCACATGAGGATATCAAAGTGTAGTGCTATGGTAACCGACCAGGATCCGGGAGGAACTACATCACTATGATTCCAGCGAGAGATGAATGGGTTTGACAGAATACCAGGTAATATAAACCATCTCCATTGTTTATTCGAAGCTTGATGAAAAGGTTGACTTCCGAGTACACTGTGAAGAACTTAATTTGGATATAGCTCACAGACTACCAGATACCTGCAGTGTCTATCAATCCGAAATAATGGCAATAGGGGAAGTCGCCAAGTTGCTGAGTCGCAACATAGTAACCAACACTGGCGTTGTCATTTACTCGCACAGCCAGGCTGCAATCAATTCTCTGGAGGCAACATCCCTAAATTCACTAATAGCCCTCGACTGCATCAAATCTCTTAACGAGATGGCTGAGCAGTTTAATATACACCTCATATGGGTGCCTGGGCATAGGGATATCCTGGGAAACTGCAAAGCTGATAAACTTGCTAGGAAAGGGACGACATTAAAAATTCTCGAAGAATTTGTATATATTGGTGCGCCACTATTCACGTGCAAGCTTTGGCTTAGGCAAGTGGCAATCAGGCAGTCCAACGAAAGATGGACAGAAACCTGCACCTGCAGAGTAGCTAGACAAATCTGGCCAAGGTATGACCTGAGAAGATCAAAATATCCCCTCGCACTAGAGAGGCAAAGATTGTCTACGTTAGTATCAGTTCTGACGGGACACTGCTTGATCGGCGAACACGCCAAAAGATTGGGTATTGACTCTAATGACTGCAGAAGCTATGGAGATGAGGAAGAAGTGAAGAGCACTGAACACTTGCTAAGCGACTGCCCCGCTCTGAGTAAACGACGACTGGACATGCTGGGGTCGGCTTTTCTAGGCAGCCTATCAGATCTTTCCAGTACCGACATTCGTACTATCGACAAATTTGTATATCAAACAGGTTGGTTTCGATGAGGAGCATTTCAGCCCGTGGTAACACTAGGGACCTGAACTAGTCTATGTGAGCTTGTATAAAAAAATACGGCTTCCACCCTAATCTAACCTAACCTATTATATATAATAATAATGCGCACAGGGCTGGAACCCTCATTTTAACTCAATCGTCCAAAGCTATTCTATATTTCGTTTATTAACATCCGCCAATTATTTCAAAGACTTCTGTTGGTATATATTCAAATCAATCGGAAATTTATGGAGTTTTGTTTAGAAAATTATCAGTTAAATACACAAATTAATACTAAGCGAATCAAAACCAAATGTGTAAAAGGAATACAACATAAATGTAATGATATTTAAGACGTATGAGTAATTTTAATACCTGCATATCAATTATTATCAATCATACGTCACACATACCCAGCAAAATTTCTCATTACCAAATAATCCGACGAGTAAGCAAAGTTCGATAATGGTAAGTACTTATTATTTAGCCACTTTTCTCATTATTTTAACATGGGGATGTCATTGGTGGGAAGTACTTCCCAAAAGCATACAATAAAGTAGCATAAGAAGTACTTATTTGTAGCATAGGCATACCACATAAATATGTGCTTATGTTTTCACGATTTTAAGTATTTGAATAATGCATTACCAATAAGTTACAAAATACGTAGTAGATATGGTAGATATGTAGAGATGGCCATTGAAAGCATATTTCGAATTTCTGAAACCAAACCACCATGTGAAAAATTCTTCAATGGTCTAACATCATACGATATACGTAAATATTTTTGGTATTTTCATTCAATTTGGAAAACTTCTTGAAAATAAATAAATCTTCTACAATAACTCACATATATCCAAAATTGCATTATACTAAAATTTGCCAAAAATTATTTTGATAAAAAAATCACTTATTTCTGTTATTATTAGTAAGTCATTATTAATAAGCCGAAAGTAATTCAGCGAATAATGAGATGTCATTATTTGGTAATGCAGGGAATAATGACAGGTACTTAACAAGATTTTGCTGGGTAGCTCCTATAATTTAAAGCAAGCTAGCATCATAATTATTCTAAGTATGAATTACTACCAGAAGTATTTTATAGGCACAAATGCGAATGAGTAATATAAATAGAAACTTATGTTAATGGGCTGTGAGACGTATGAGTAATAAGAATTGCTGTTTTGTGTCTTCTGGTGAGCAAATGATGAATTAGTCTAGTCATGCTATAGTTCACCCGAAGATGCAACATCGCCGCAATTACCGCATCTGAGGAATGTTGTTAAAAGCTCATTCAATATCAAGAAAGTACACCATAGTGCAGGGACGATTCAATAGTGCCAACCAGTTTATGCAGGGCCGATTCTGTACTCGTAGACTTGCCCTTATTGTAAGCACATGGAAGCTTTAGAAAAATTATTTTAAAATTTCAATTTTTTTTATTTTATATACATATTTTATAACACATTTTATCCTTCACTGTAAAAATTAAAAAACTAAAAATCTTTGAAACATTTCTTTAGAGAACTTTTGGCATTTAGAAACTAGACAAAACGAAGCAAACAAAACTACTCTCTGCTAAATGAACTTCAACAGCCATTTGTTCCCCGCCTCCCAAAAAAAAAGGAACATCGGACTAATTTTTTTTAACAAAATATGAACCCCATAAAAGTGCCATCCAGATGTTGATGCCGACACTGGGAAAGGGGAAATAAAAAGAGAGCATCCCTGGCAGAATCTGAACTGAAAATGAACACAGAACTACTACGACTACTACTATTTCTCTAACATGGACTCAGACTAAAGAAAACTAAAGTTTTTTTCTGGTAACCAACACTGCACTCGGTGTCCTTTGTCCCTTCCCTTTGGTAAAATGAGTGTGAAAATAAATTTCATTACAACCCAAATGGAGTCACAACATCTGTTTTGCATGTAACAAAAGATGGTTAACATAATTCTCTATACACCAAAGAATACCACGTTCTCCAAAGCGGAAAGGGAGTTCTGACCCCTGAGTGTCGAGTGGCTGGTCTCATACCCAATCACTAACTCTAAACTTGTAAAGTTCACAGCCTCACGCCGTAATGGTTGTCGTGAAAAATAATAGAATTTCTCGCCAAACAAAAGAAAATCCTTTTTCCTTCTAATTGTTTTAAAATAATAATGATAATAGATGAGGGGAGGAGAGCAGAGAAGGCGAGGAGATACTTCAGAGATATAAAACAAATTCAGCTTCACATTTTTATTTAAACACACAAAGGAGACTTGAACTAAATGAAAACATTAAAATAAGTGGGAACCGCTCTCTAGTGGCCATTGACCAGGCCGCAACAATGTTCAGTTTCAAGAGTAAGTACTTGCATTGTCAGATAAATCATGTGGCACAGTGAGGTGATCTAATAAAACTGGTAAAGAAATTGTTAAGAAATCAAAAAAACGCTCTTCAGGAAAGGATCTTCATTTAAGATCTTTCTACAGGATAAGATCATAGTTGATAACTTTTCTATACGAAAATATCATCGTTGGTGACTTTTCTACAAGTTTATCGTTGATGACTTTTCTATGTGAATAGTTTATCGTTGATGGCTTTTCTATGTGAAAAGTTCATCGCTTATGACTTTTCTATACGAAATGATCATCGTTGAAAAATTTTCTATACGAAAAGATCATCGTTGAAGACTTTTCTATACGAAATAATCATCGCCGATGACTTTCTGTACGAAAAGATCATCGTTGATGACTTTTCTATACGAAATAATCATCGCTGATGACTTTCTGTACGAACAGATCATCGTTGATGACTTTTCTAAACGAAAAGATCATCGTTGATGACTTTTCCAAACGAAAAGATCATCGTTGATGACTTTTCTATACGAAAAGATCATCGGTGATGACTTTTCTATTCGAAAAGATCAACGTTGGTGAGTTTTCTGTATGAAAAGTTCATCGTTGATGACTTTTCGATATGAAGAGTTCATCATTGATGACTTTTCTATATGAAAAGTTCCTTTTTTAATGACTTTTCTATATGAAAAGATCATCGTTGAAGACTTTTCTATATGAAAAGTTCATCGTTGATGACTTTTCTATATGAAAAGTTCATCGTTGATGACTTTTCTATATGAAAAGTTCATCGTTGATGACTTTTCTATATAAAATGTTCATCGTTGTTGGTTTTTCTATATGAAAAGATCATCGTTGATGACTTTTCTGTATGAAAAGTTGATCGTTGATGACTTTTCTATTCGAATGATGTTGATGATTTTTCTATATGAAAAGATCATCGTTGATGATTTTTCTATATAAAAAGTTCATCGTTGATGACTTTTCTGTATGAAAAGTTGATCGTTGATGACTTTTCTATTCGAATGATGTTGATGATTTTTCTATATGAAAAGATCATCGTTGATGATTTTTCTATATAAAAAGTTCATCGTTGATGACTTTTCTATATGAAAAGATCATCGTTGATGACTTTTCTGTATGAAAAGTTGATCGTTGATGACTTTTCTATTCGAATGATGTTGATGATTTGTATACCCTACACCACACTGTGGTACAGGGTATTATGACTTTGTGCATTTGTTTGTAACACCCAAAAGGAGAAGAGATAGACCCATTGTTTATTATACCGATCGACTTGTAATCACTTTCTGAGTCGATTTATGTCCGTCTGTCTGTCCGTCTGTCTGTCTGTCTGTAGACGTATTCTTGTAATCAAAGTACAGGTCGCAATTATGGTCCGATCTCAACGAAACTTTGCACATATCTTTTTTTAGGCCCAAGGACGATCCCTATTTGGTAAAAATCGGTTCAGATTTACATATAGCTCTCATATATATGTACCTCCGATTTGGCATATATGCACTGTATAAGCAACATTTTGTAACCGATTTGTACAAAAATTGACAGAGAGTAGTCTCGTGATACACTTAGATACAATACAAAATTTGGGGGAAATCGGTTCAGATTTATATATAGCCCCCATATATATGTTAGCACCTATTTGACATTCAAGCGCTGTAGAGACTGTATTTTATATCCGATCTGTACGAAATTCGACAGAAAGAGGTTTCTATTTTACATGAATGAGTATTCAGGGAAAATCGATTCAGATTTATATATAAGCGTCATATATATGTTCCTCCTGATTTGGTTACAAAGCGCTATAGAAGTTGTACTTTACTTCCGATCATTACAAAATTCTCCATAAAGATGTTTCTCAATTTAGGAACGAATATTGCTTAATTTAGCGATTATCGGTTCAGAATTAGATATATCCGCATATATATGTTCTTACCCATTTACCAATTATTCTAAATTATTATCGCAATAACCCTTATCGCATTGTTAGGGAGGTGTAGGGTATTATATAATCGGCCCCGCCCGACTTTCTGCCTTTCCTTACTGGTTCTATATGAAAAGATCATCGTTGATGATTTTTCTATATAAAAAGTTCATCGTTGATGACTTTTCTATATGAAAAGTTCATCGTTGATGACTTTTCTATATGAAAAGTTCATCGTTGATAACTTTTCTATACGAAAAATTCATCGTTCATGACTTTTCTATACGAAAAATTCATCGTTGATGACTTTTCTAAGCGAAAAGTTCATCGTTGGTAATACGAAAAGACCACTGTCTCGAGGTGGCCGTTTGGCAGAACTTGCCCAGTGTCGTATATCCCAAAAAAAACAGAAGAAAAAACAAACAACAGGACAACATGTGCCACTTAATCACAGCAATGCCAACCGCACTTGTGTTAAGGAAAGCTGGGAAAGCAGTAACTACTTCTGTTACAAGTTTGCCCGAAGAAGAAAAAATTTAAGTCAAAACCGACAATAAGTCAACACAACAATGCAACAAAGTATCTGAGACTCGAACAGACACCATAAACAAAAGAGGACACCATCGTCCAGCAACTACAGGGCCAACAGGAGCAACGCCAGGACATGTACATGAACAGGACCCAAAAACAACAGCGAACAACACCGCTGGCACTGTGCGTGATTTAAAATACGCGACCCATTCTGCGGCTAAGTGAACGGCCGAACGGCCCTAAAGGCTTGTGAGACTTTTTAAGGTTTTTGAGGTTTTTAAACAACGCTTGCTAAAGTTTTTAACAAAAACAACAATCCAAAATGTGGCCGGGAAAAAAGTTATGAGGGCATCACCTATCGCAGTCACCCCTCCCAAGAACAATTACAAATGTTAAACATGTCTTAAAAAACTATTAAAGAGCTATTAAATTGTGTTGGTAGTTGAAAGAAAAAAATTAACAAAAATTTGGCGGCTAAAGCATAAAAACCCTAACATTATTTGTTAGCAAAATTCCCATTGTTCAAATTCCTGTATTCATGACATAAAACCATTTTACAGCTTTTGTCAAACGTTTTTGAAATTTTTAAAGATTTTTATCAGCCATCTTGATGTCGTTTTTTAGCTTTTTTCAATTTTGTAAAACTTATAAATTTCCAATAATGACACTTTAATAGTGTTTCGATTTATGACCATTTCGAAATTAATTTCTCGTTGAATATACATACATTTTTTTGTAGTTGTCTACAATTTACAAAAATATACGGATATAGTCATGGATCTTGTGTGAAGAATTTGTATAGCAAATAAAATTCAAAGACAGATACACCCAATTGCTGAAGAGCCAAGAAAATGATGGTGGGTTATGGGAAAGTTCCAAAATTTAATAGAATTGGTCAATGGTGACATTGCAGACACTTTACACTCCGGGGTTTCGGGAAGATAAAATATGCAAAACTGCTTCTAACTAAACAGCACATATTATTATACGAGTCTAACGCAGGGATGTAACGAATATTCGCATATGCTAAAGCGAATTATTCGCATCATTTTTAGATTCGCTTTCGCATTTGAATTCGCAAAAACCTTCTTTGGAATATTCGCTTTCGCAAAAATACATTTCAGTATTCGCTTCCATTTGTTTTATCTTCATATCCGCTTCACACATTTTAAAGATTTTAATGCCAATGAAAACCACTGCGACTTCTCTTCAAAAGGGTTGAAAAAAAGTTTGTCCTTGTGGAAACTGGAGGTCGAATATGGTCACATTATTAATACTTGAATATCCTGGAAAAAGTATAAATTCTGGTTCTCAATTTTGTTGGTACTAAAGGGTCAAACTATTATTCGCATTCGCTAGAAGTATATTTCAATATTCGCTTTCGCTAAAGTCACTTTCGTTACATCCCTAGTCTAAAGGAATAAATAAAACAATAACAGTATCCTGACAAAGTCACGTTACTCATACGCTCCCTGGTCATGGAATTTATATTAATTATCCACACCAGTGGTAAACTACAATTAAATTTTGTTTAGAGGTCCAAAATTATTTAATTCAATAAAATATTTCATTTTTCGTTTTAAATAATTCACAGTATCTTCCTAACACCATAGGAAATAGTAAAAATGTGCAGAAAAATATGACAAAACAAGGTCATCCTGGAATGGAAGTGATGTCCTGGCATAATAAAATCATATGAAAATGTTGAAAAGTTATCCATAGATTTAAATAGGCATTTGAATTAAGTCGAAATTCACTCAACTGGATCCAGAAGGCATCGATATATGACTGTTAATCGATATATGACGCTTTTATAGTGAAAAACCTCAATGGTCGACTTCTGTATAGAGGAAGACCTCAGAAGTCGACACTAGTATAGAGGAAGACCTCAGAAGTCGACTCTAGTTTAGAAGAAGACCTCAGAGGTCAACTCTAGTTGAGAGGAAGACTCTCGATTGGTCGACTCCTGTATAGAGGAAGACCTCAGAAGTCGACACTAGTATCGAGGAAGTCCTCAGAGGTCGACTCTAGTTTAGAAGAAGACCTCAGAGGTCAACTCTAGTTTAGAGGAAGACTCTCGACTCTAGTATAAAGGAAGACTCTCGACTCTAGTATAGAGGAAGAAGATTGAATCTGGTTTAGATGAAAACCTCAAAAAAGGACGTATTTTGTATAGATGAAAACCTCCGAAGAAGTCGAGTCTTGTGTAGAGGAAGTCCACAAAGGAGTTGGCAGAACATTTCAGAGGAGATCGACTCTGGTATAGATGCAGATATCGGAGAAGGTTGATACTTTAATAGAGGAAGATATCAGAGAAGACTGATTTCAGTATAGAGGTGGATATCATTGGAGATCGACTTTGGTACAGAGGAGGTTGACTTTCGTCTAGAAGAAGATTTCAGATTATGTGGGGTCCTGTGTAGAAGAAAACTCCACTAAAATGCCTTTGAGGAGGTAAACTCTAATATAAATAAAGAGGTCGACTATTCATAGTATAGATTATGACTCCATACGAGATCTGCTCTAGTAGAAGTATATGGGAAGACCTCAAAAGTAGGCTCTACATATAAGTAAAGTGACCAGCAGTCTTTGTTTCAAAAGCGGGATTTTGTAACAAAAAGCGGGACTTTTTTTAAATCACTGAAATAAATTCCGTATGGAGTGGTTTTTTAAACAAAGCTGATATATATTTACATATTTAATAAATAATAACGATTAACAAGATAAAAAATTATTAAATTTTAGTGAAACTCAAATAAATGAAAAAATATTCCTTATTTAACATAGTTTATATCATATATAAATTCAAAATCAAGCAATAAGACAATTCAAAAATGTTGAAAAAGCGGGTCTGGCTTAAATTTAGGCGGGACTCTATTGCAGAAATCGGGATGGTCCCGCCAAAAGCGGGATGGATGGTCACTTTATCTATAAGTAGTATGTGTAAATACCTCAAAAGAGGAAGACAAAATCTGAGGTTAGGATGACGACTCTGCTATAGACCTCGACTAATTAATATCGATCATAAACTACAATGGCAAGCATAATAACTATAAATGAGATTTTCTATATTATTTATAATTATTTGTACAATTGATATAATTGATTAGACGCTAAACGGAAAATGAGAGAAATTAAATCTTCCTATCAGGATTAGATGTCATCCATTTAGGGTTACTACTCGTATAAGAATAGATCTCAAAGGATTTTCTCACAAAAACATTTAGAAGACAATTAAGAGGACCCCTAGACAAATATTCCTGGTAGTGTACAAGACCCGCCAGTTAGGCCACTGGGTACGGCTTTCACTTCTGGTTAATATTAAATGTTATTAGAATAGTCTAAACAAATATCTAAACGCATCAGTCATACGCACACAGTAACGTGATAAATTAATTACACATACGCTCCCTGGTCATTGAATTTATATTACTTATCCACAACCATGGTAAATTTCTTTAACCAGTAAGGAGTGCTGAAGATGGCCTATATAATACCACTATAGTAATATCGAGTAACACTAAAATAACGGGAAATACAGCTTCTATAGCGCTAAAAGGCCATACTGGAAGGAACATATATACAAGTAAAAAGTGTTTTTCTAAATTTGAATTGATTTTCCTCCAATTTGGCATGAAGAAACTCTACTCCGAACCGATTTGGATCAATTTCAATAGGGTTAAAAGATAGCTTATTGCCAAATCTCTGCAAGTTTCGAGGGAAATTGTGACCTGTTTCTAACGAACAGCTTAAGATGATCCGACGGACGAACGGACAGACATGATAGGGAATTAAGCAGCTTTGTGCGTACTAATTCCCCACTCGCTTCCCTAACCGATTCTTTTTATAAAGGGAACTAATTCTGAACTAATAAATCAACGCTAAATTGTACTAAGTATTTAAGGGAACAAGATTTTTTCGATAGCCTCGGTTCCTTTTTAGGATTTTTGGAATTAAGCTGACAATTTGACTGTTCTATTTTTAGACTTGGTTACTTTTGCGGATTTTTGCAATTAAGTTCTCCATTAGAAAATCCAGAAAAAATAAAGCACATTATATTCCGAAAGGAAAGATTACAATGAATAATTAATGACTTGGTGCCAGTTCTACAGCTACCTGAATAGAATGCAGAGAGCAATGCTTAATTGAATCTTGGCAAACGAAACTGGAAGTATTTCTCTGCGAGTCAGTTACAAATAACCAGTATAACCAGCAATTTTTACTGGGATGTGTCATGTGACGAATATTATAGAAATCGTAAAGGTTTTCACTCCGGGTCCACTAACGTCATATTTAATATTACTAGTATAAGTATAAATATACTAAACAATAAACCTGGAAAATAAATACTCATACGCTCCCTTGTCAATGAATTTATATTAATTATACACACCGGAGGTAAACTACAATTAATTTTCTTCAAAAATTCAAAAATGTTCTTACTAGTGGGAACAAAGGAAAAAGACATGGTATATATTTAAATTTTGTCTACGCTGCTATCTTCTTTACATAAAGTTGCAGGGACAATTCGTCCTTGTAAATCAGGTCAGCAAAAGTCCCAGGTATGGAGCCAAAAAGTGATACTCACACCTTAAGATAGAAACGCGATATTTGGTATGATAGTCGTTCTCGGGACACTTTACTTTAGCGCAGACCCAAAGGGTCGGACAAAAAGGGTATGACCTCATAATCCTTGTGGATAGAGCTAGAATATTAAAATTTGGTGTGGGGCAAACCCAAGGGATATAGACTCTAAATGAAAAACGATTTTCCGAAATTACTACTTTTTACTGAGACACAAGTCTTACATTTGGAGAATACGAGTATGTAGACTAGAATGGTCAAATTTGGTGCAAGGATAGACCTTGGAATGTAGACTCAAAACATGAAAGTATTTTAGGATTATTTTTTTGCTTTACATGAAAGTATGTTAGGCTTTTTTTTTTGCTTTACGGCATTAAATGAAGGGCAAAATATGTATATAAATATGGTACCACCGCTAAATCTAAATAGCCGGAATTATGTGTGAGAGCAGACCTTGGGACACTCGTAATCTGGTTTTGGTATAGCCCTTGCAACGTTGACAGAATTGAAATTTAACAGAAATGTTTAAATATTTATTTAACAGAAAAATAAATATAATCTTCAAACATAAATGGCTAGAATTTCGTGTGAGGATAGCCGGAATACTAAAGTTTGATGTGGGGGCTTTAAATCGGACACAATGAGGAATAAGTGATAAATATCGTACCAACAACAAATCACAATTGCTAGGGGAGGCCTTAAATTTTGAGCTTGGGGCACAGTACTTTTAAAGGCTAAACGGGGTACAAAATGTCAAATGGGTTACACATAATATCAATTCCAAATGTAAATGTCTGGAATGGTGAAATTTGGTGTGAGGTTAGCATAGAGATATAAAATCGGAAAATGAAGCAATTTTCTAAAAAAAATAAATTTGGAAGGCTAAATATGAAGGCAAATAGGGATAAATATTTGTTCACCTCTAAAACTAAATGCGCAGAACTAGAATGAAGAAATTAAATAATTTTTAATCTCTAGAAGATTGTAGTATATTTGGGGCCTTTTAGTGCCATTTTACTGAATGAAGAAGTACGAATTTCGAAAGGACCATTAGCGAAACTCCTTGATAAGAACCCAAATGTAAATGTCTGGAATGGTGAAATTTGGGGTGAGGTTAGCATCAATTTCTGAAGCAATTTTCTAAAAAAAAAAAAAACAAGTAAGAAAGTTCACTCGGTTAAACCGATTTATGAATCCCCTCACCTGGAGTCCCAAAAAAATATTAGTAAATTAATTTTTTTTGTTTTAATGAAATTATTATGAATTTTAATATCATTTAATAACTTTAAAGAATTTACAGTTATTAAAGATAATAACTGTTTACATTTGGTACAAAATGCTCCATTCGTGTGGGAGGTACCAAAAGGGGAGTGCCTATATCGATCACTTTTCTCTGGACTCTAGATAGTATAAAAGCATTACACCGTACACAATTTCAAGTATTTGTATTCACTGGTGTTCAAATTTAAATCTGTTAACTTTTGGTACGAAATGGTACATTTGTGTGGGAGGTACCACAAGGGGCGTGACAATAACGCCCACATTTTTGTGGACTCTAGGTACTATAAAAGCATTACACTGAACAAAATTTCTAGTATTTTTTTGCCCTGGTATTGAAGTTAATAGCTGTTAACTTTTGGTACAAAAAGGTCCATTTGTGTGGAAGGTACCAAAAACAGAGTGGCCACTTCGCCCATTTTTCCTGACGTGTTAGGAACTAACAAACTAATAGTATGTGTGAAATTTTGTAAGTAGTGTAGAAGGTATTAAAGAATCAATATTTCTTTAAAAGTGAACCCTTTGTGAGGAAGGTACTAGAAGGAGTGGACCAATATGGCCCACCTTCGAACTTAGCCGGAGATAGCGAAAAATAGTACCACATACCAAATTTGAAGTCAATCGGTTACACCTTTCGAGAGTTATCGTGCGCACCAGCCAGCAGACAGACAGACGGACGGACGGACATTGCTTAAAAGACTTAAAATGACCCAAAACGGATTTCCGCCGAACATTCTTAGGGTCTTAGATCACTCCTTCGATGTGTTACACTTTTGGCTCGTAGCAAATGATATATACCCTCCTCTCTAAGGTGAGGGGATAATAATTTTGGAAGGCTCAATATGAAGGCAAATAGGGATAAATATTTTTTCACCTCTAAAACTAAATGCGTAGATCTAGAATAATGAAATTATGTGTTGTGGTAGCGTTTGGGACGTATTCTTGTTATTTTCCAAAATTCGTACTTTTTGGGGTTAAATGGGGATTTGGCTTGTTAAGTAAACCCTCTTCTTATGGGAGGGAAAAGGAAATTATGTAGTACCATTGCTACAGGAAAGTGGCTAGAGCTTGAGTCGTGAGATTTATGGATCCGAGCTCATCTTAAGGTCCTTTCGAAATTCTTACTTTTTCATTAAAAATATACTAAAAGGGCGCAAATATAGTACCCTATTCTATAGATTAAATTATAACAGTTTTCGTAGTTTTTTTGGTAAAATTGAGGTAAAAGGAGAACATTTGGTATATTTAAATTAATGGATTTACACAATTCGTACTCTTTGGGATAGAAGGGTGTGATGTTCCATCTTTCCGTATAAATGAGTTAATCTTAAGACCCTTTTTAAATTTTTTTAACTTTTGTGTAAAAGGGACCAAATATAGTACTCTCTTCTAGAGATCAAATTAAAATGGATTTCACACTTTATTTGGTAGAATGGGACTAAAAAGGGGCCCAAATATGGTACTCTCTCCTAGACATAAATTTTAATAATGAAATTAGAGGCGATGTCTCATTTTTCCGAATAAAAGTATATAAAAAAATAGAAATTAAGGTTTTGAACTTCGTTCTTTTTCAGTTGAAGGGGGTTTTAAATCGGGGGTGATGTTCCATCTTTCCGTATAAATTTTTGATTACAAATGGTACTAATAGGGTCCAAATATAGCACTCTCTTCTAGAAATTGAAAGATAGTGGATTTCATTGATAATTTGGGAATAAAATGGGCCCAAATGTGGTACTCTATTCTAGAGATATACATATTAAAATAATGACATATCACAAAAAATTACATCTCAAGGTCCTTTCAAAATTCGTACTTTTTGAGTAAAAGAGTTCTAAAAGTGTCCAAATATAGTACGCTAGAATAAATTTCATACTTTATTTTTTTTTTGTAAAATGGACCAAAAGGTGGCTAAATTTTGTATATTTAAATTAAATATTTAGTGATTTTGAATATTCTGAACTTTTGGAGTAGAAAAGCGCGATGTTTAATCTTTTTTTTATAAAATAACGCATCTTGAGGTCCTTTCAAAAATTATCCTGTTTAAAAAAATGTGTACAACAAAATAGCTCAAAAAAGAGATTAAAATATGATGGATTTGGTAATTTATTTGGTAAAATTACACTAAAACAAGTAAGAAAGTTTCAGTCGGGTAAACCGACTAAGGTATACCCTCACTTTGTGAGTAATGTAATATATAACATTACACCAATAAATCTGTCAATTTGTGTGGGAGGTACCAGAAGGGGTTTTCCAAATACACATATTTTTCGGTAAACAGTACATTCTTAAATACATTGCATTGTGCTGAACTATAAGCGTTTATGTGCACTGGTATATTAAAGTTACGAGCTATGTAATTTTGGTATGAGTTGGTCATTTTGTGTGGGAGGTACAAAAAGGGGCGGGGTGATAACGCCCACTTTTTACAGGACTATAGGCACTATAACAGCATTACACTGTACAAAATTTCAAGTATTTGTATGCACTGGTATTAAAGTTACAAGCCGTTTACTTTTGGTACGAAACGGTCCATTTGTGTGGGAGGTACCAAAAGGGGCTGTACAATAATGCCCATTTTTTACCGGACTATAGGCGCTACAAAAACATTATACTGTAGAAAATTTCAAGCATTTTTATGCACTTGTATTAAAGTTATAAGCAGTTAAATTTTGATGCAAAATGGTCCATTTGTGTGGGAGGTACCAAAACGGGCATGTCAACTTCACCCATTTTTCTCGAGTTAATAGCGACTAATATACTAATATTATGTGCAGAATTTCAAAAGATTCGAATAAGTAGTATAGAAGTTATTAAAGAATCAATATTTCACTAAATTTTAACCCTTTGTGTGGGAGGTACCAGAAGGAGTAGACCAATATGGCCCATCTTCGAACTCATCCGGAGATAGATCAAAATATTACCACATACCAAATTTGAAGTCAATCGGTTACTCCTATCGAGAGTTATCGTGCGCACCAGCCAGCAGACACACAGACAGACAGGCAGACAGACAGACAGACAGACAGACAGACAGACAGACAGACAGACAGACGGACGGACATTGCTCATTCGACTTAAAATGACCCAAAACGGATTTCCTCCGAACATACTTAGGGTCTTAGATCACTCCTTCGATGTGTTACACTTTTTTCCGTAGCAAATGATATATACCCTCGTCACACTAAAGTGAGGGTATAAAGATCAAAAATTGGTATAATGAAATTAAATATTAAAGTAATTTAGAAATTCGTCCTTCTTGCGGGTGATGTTCCATTTGTCCTTATAAAGGAGTTTCATCTAAAGGTCCTTTCGAAATCCATAGTTTATAAGTAAAAGCTTACTAAAAGGACCCAATAATATAGTCAGGATTATATTGAATTTCGTATTTTTTTTTGAAATAAAGGGCTATAGAGGCCCCAAATATGATACCCTCTCCTAGAAAAACATAAATTAAAATAATGAAATTTTGGGCTATGTGTCATTTTTCCGTATAAAGGACATTTTAAGGTCCTTTAGAAATTTGTACGATTTCTGTAAAAGGGTACTAAGAAGGCCCAAATATAGTACTCTCTTCTAGAGAATAAAATATAATTGATTTCGTACTTTATTTGGTAAAATGAGGCTTCTTTTGGGTAGAAGGAGACTATGTTGCATATTTCCGTGTAAAGGAAATGTACACATTTTTCGAAATGTACACATTTGAATAAAAATCTTAATATATAGATTTCGTGCACTATGTATTTTGGTTAAATGGGGGGGCTAAAAGAGCCCAAATATGGTACTCTCTCCTAGAGGTTAATAAAAAAACACTGAAATTTGTGCGATGACCTATATGTCTTTATAAAGGAGTTCATCTTGAGGTCCTTTCGAAATTCGTAATTTTTTGTAAAACTATACTTAAAGGCCCAAATACAGTAGTCTATACTAGAAAATAAATTTTAATGGATTTACTACTTTATTTGGTAAAATAAAAAAGGTGCCTTTTTAGCTACATTTTAATTAAATATTAACGAAATTCGTACTTGGAGTGGAAGGGAGCAATATGCCATCTTTCCGCATAAAGGAGGTCATATGAAGGTCCTTTCTCTTTGAATAAAAGGGTATAATTATAGAACTCTTTTCGAGAGATTAAATTATAATTGATTTCGCAACTTAAATAAAACAGCTCATCTCAAGGTCCTTTCAAAATTCGTACTTTTTCTATACTAGAAAATAAATTATAATGGATTTACTACTTTACTTGGTAATATAAAAAAGGTGCCTTTTTAGCTACATTTTAATTAAATATTAACGAAATTCGTACTTGGAGTGGAAGGAAGCAATATGCCATCTTTCCTCATAAAGGAGGTCATATGAAGGTCCTTTCTCTTTGAATAACAGGGTATAATTATAGAACTCTTTTCGAGAGATTAAATTATAAGTGATTTCGCAACTTAAATAAAACAGCTCATCTCAAGGTCCTTTCAAAATTCGTATTTTTTGAGTGAAAGGGTCCAAATATAGTACTCTCTTCTAGAGATTAGATTAGAATCGAATTATATAAGAATACATTTCGTACTTCATTTTGTCAAGTGGACCAAAAAGTGGCCAAATTTAGTATATTTAAATTAAATATTTAGAGATTTTGGAAATTCTGACCTTTTCGGGTAGAAGAGGATGATGATACACCTCAAAAAAAAAGGAATTCATCTTAAGGTCCTTTCGAAATGCATACTTCTTGAGTAAATGTTACTAAAAGATTA
Source organism: Eudasyphora cyanicolor (assembly GCA_963930755.1). Lineage (NCBI taxonomy): Eukaryota > Metazoa > Arthropoda > Insecta > Diptera > Muscidae > Eudasyphora > Eudasyphora cyanicolor. Next base: position 32,951,644 of record OZ005735.1, on the reverse strand, counting down.
TATATTAGATTTCGTATTTTATTTAGAAAAAATGGACTATAAAGGGCCCAAATGTGGTACCCTTCCCCAAAAGATATATAAATTAAAATAATGAAATATGAGGCGATGTCTCATTTTTCCTTATAAAGGAGGATAATCTTAAGGTCCCTTCGGAATTCGTACTTTTTCAGTAAAAGGGTACTAAGAGGTCCCGAGTATAGTAATATCTTAAAAATAATGGATTTGTTTATGTATTTTTTAAAATGGGGCTAAAAAGTGTCAAAATTGATATATGTATATTTAAATTAAATATTAATGGAATTACGAAATTCATATTTTTTGGGGACGTCCTTTCGAAATTCGTACCCTTCTATCCCAATTTACATATTCCAAATTTGGCCGTTTTAGCTCCATTTTACCAAATATAATAAGAAAACCATTATAATTTAATCTCTAGAAGATTTTAGTGTATTTGGGGCCTTTTAGTACCATTTTACTGAAGAAATACGAATTTCGAAAGGACCATTAGCTAAACTCCTTGTAAAGAACTGCTTTGTACCCCAAAGAGTACGAATTCCATAATCACATTAATATTTAATTTAGATATACCAAATGCGGTCCTGTTTTTACCAAAATATTTCATCTTAGGGTGCTTTCGAAATTCGTTGTTTTTCAGTAAAACGTTACTAAAAGATCCCAAATATAGTACTCGTTTCTAGAGATTTAAATTTAATGGATTTTGTAATTTATTTGGTAAAATGGGAATGGAAATGTATTAATGGATTTACAAAATTCATACTTTTCGGGATAGAAGGGGCGATGTTCCATCTTTCGATATAAAGGAGCTCTTCTTAATATCCTTTCGAAATTCTTACATTTTGAGAAAACAGGGCACTAAAAGGGCCCAAATATAGTACATTTATCTAGAGATTACCTTAATTGATAAAGTGGGAATAAAAACGGCACAAATACTGGTAATCTCTTCTAGAGATATATTAAAATAATGAAATTTGGGTGACGTCGCAGATTCGGTAAAAAGGTGTTTATCTTCAGGCCCCTTCGAAATTCTAACAAATTTATCTTACAACTGACATGGTCGCAATGAAATGTTAAGAAGAATCGTTCAAGATCTTCTATCACTTTAGTACTAACTGATTAGGTATATCTATTATTACGAGAATGTATTTATATTACTTGAATCGAATGAAGCAAGTATTTTTTAGTTTGTTCAATTTGTATACCCTACACCACACTGTGGTAAAGGGTATTATGACTTTGTGCATTTGTTTGTAACACCCAAAAGGATAAGAGATAGACCCATTGTTTATTATACCGATCGACTTGTAATCACTTTCTGAGTCCATTTAGCTATGTCCGCCTGTCTGTCTGTCCGTCTGTCTGTAGATGTATTCTTGTACTCAAAGTACATGTCGCAATTATGGTCCGATATCAACGGTCCGAACTTTTCACATATCTTTCATTAGGCCCAAGGACGATCCCTATTGAATTTGGTTAAAATCGGTTCAGATTTACATATAGCTCCCATATATATGTAACTCCGATTTGGCATATATGCACTGTATAAGCAACATTTTTGAACCGATTTGTACAAAAATTGACTGAGAGTAGTCTTATGATACACTTAGAGACAATACAAAATTTGGGGAAAATCGGTTCAGTTTAAGATATAGCCCCCATATACAGGGTGGTTGATATGTATTGCAACCAACTTCAGGTTGCTATCATTTCTAAACCGATAGTCTGATAGCTGACAGATTTATTTCAGTGGCAGTCCATTTTATTGTTTACAAGCTTACAAAAGCATTTTGATCTATTGCATTCAGATAAAAGATATTCGTGATGGAATTCAAGCGTGATAGTGTGATTGCTTTATATTTGGGTGGAAAAACACAAGTGGCTATTGTTAGAGCCCTCGAGCATTTAAATGTGAATAAATCTTTTGTTTCTCGTACCATTGCTCTTTACCGTGATACTGGCAGTGTTACATCGCGTCCAAAAAGTGGACGAAAAACCAGTAAGGAAAGGCAGAAAGTCGGGCGGGGCCGACTATATAATACCCTACATCTCCCTAACAATGCGATAAGGGTTATTGCGATAATAGTTTGGAATAATTGGTAAATGAGTGAGAACATATATATGCGGATATATCTAATTCTGAACCGATAATCGCTAAATTAAGCAATATTCCTTCCTAAATTGAGAAACATCTTTCTGGAGAATTTTGTAATGGTCGGAAGTAAAGTACAACTTCTATAGCGCTTTGTAACCAAATCAGGAGGAACATATATATGGAGCTTATATATAAATCTGAATCGATTTTCCCTGAATACTCATTCATGTAAAATATAAACCTCTGTCTGTCGAATTTCGTACTGATCGGATATAAAATACAGTCTCTACAGCGCTTGAATGTCAAATCGGAATGTCAATGGGGGCTATATCTAAATCTGAACCGATTTTCTCCAAATTTGGCAGTATTCCTTCGCGTAATAAGAAACCTCTTTCTGCCGAATTTCGCTGTGATCGGATATAAAATACAGTTTCTACAGCTACTGAATTTCAGATCGGGGGTAACATATATGTGGGGGCTATATCTAATCTGAACCGATTTTCTCCGAATTTGGCAGTATTCCTTCATGTAATAAGAAACCTCTTTCTGCCGAATTTCGTACTGATTGGATATAAAATACAGTTTCTACAGCGCTTACATATCAAATCGGGTGCAACATATATATGGGGGCTATATATAAATCTGAACCGATTTCCCCCAAATTTTGTATTGTATCTAAGTGTATCACGAGACTACTCTCTGTCAATTTTTGTACAAATCGGTTACAAAATGTTGCTTATACAGTGCATATATGCCAAATCGGAGGTACATATATATGAGAGCTATATGTAAATCTGAACCGATTTTGACCAAATTCAACAGGGATCGTCCTTGGGCCTAAAAAAAGATATGTGCAAAGTTTCGTTGAGATCGGACCATAATTGCGACCTGTACTTTGATTACAAGAATACGTCTACAGACAGACAGACGGACAGACAGACGGACATCGACTCAGAAAGTGATTACAAGTCGATCGGTATAATAAACAATGGGTCTATCTCTTCTCCTTTTGGGTGTTACAAACAAATGCACAAAGTCATAATACCCTGTACCACAGTGTGGTGTTGGGTATAAAAACGGTAACAACACCAGAAATGATCCGAAAAGTGAAGGCAAGATTTGATCGAAATCCACGCCGCAGTGGTAGAAAAGTTGCTCGTGAGCTGAACATATCGCGAGAACGGATACAACACATATTAAAAAATGAGCTTGGACTACAGCCATTGAAGTTCCAAAAAGTGCAAGAGCTCACCGATGCACAAAAAAAGTTAGACTGGAAAGAGCCAAGGAGTTGCTTCGCTTGCACGGAAGTGGCCAGTTACCGAAATTGGTTTTCTCCGATGAGAAGCCATTCCAAATTGAGCAGTTTGTGAACAAACAAAATGATCGGTATTACTTGCCAAAGAGGTCAGCTGAAAATTTACACTTTCGATTGGCCACCAGAACTCAAGCGCCGCCGATGGTAATGGTGTGGGCCGCCATTGTCGCCATTGCTCAGTGAAAATCGTATTCTAGGGATCAAAATAAGAAACTTTGCCGAAGGAACCATACCTTTAAAACGAATTCTGATGTCCCGGAATTTGGGTCGAACTTTTGGGTAGGGGCAAATTTTGAAAAAATCCCACTTTGACCCATTTAGAGTGCTCCAATCGAGTCCAAATGTATGACCGACCCCCACTAACTTTGGAGGCCCGATGCCAGTGGCACACCCCCAGTGGCACACCCCCATACATTTGGACTCGATTGGAGCACTCTAAATGGGTCAAAGTGGGATTTTTTCCGGGACATCAGAATTCGTTTTAGAGCTATGGTTCCTTCGGCAAAGTTTCTTATTTTGATTCCTAGAATACGATATTCGCTGAGCAATGGGCGATTTTTAAATCGACCCGCCCTACTGTATATGTTACAGTAGGGCGACTTGTAATCACTTTCTGAGTCGATTTAGCTATGTCCGTCTGTCTGTAGATGTATTCTTGTAATCAAAGTACAGGTCGCAATTATGGTCCGATCCCTATTGAATTTGGTTAAAATCGGTTCAGATTTAGATATAGCCCCCATATATATGTTAGCCCCGATTTGACATTTAAGCGCTGTAAAAACTTTATTTTATATCCGATCAGTATGAAATTCGGCAGGAAAAGGTTTCTTATTACATGAATGAACTCTGTTAAATTTGGAAGAAATCGGTTAAGATTTAGATATAGTCCCCATATATACATTACCCCCGATTTGACATATAATCGCTGTAAAAATGTTATTTTATATCCGATCAGTGCGGAATTCAGCAAAGAGAGGTTTCTTATTACATGAAGGAATACTGCTAAATTCGGAGAAAATCGGTTCAGATTCAGATATAGCCCCCATATATATGTTAGCCCCGATTTGACATTTAAGCGCTGTAAAAACTTTATTTTATATCCGATCAGTATGAAATTCGGCAGGAAAAGGTTTCTTATTACATGAATGAACTCTGTTAAATTTGGAAGAAATCGGTTAAGATTTAGATATAGTCCCCATATATACGTTACCCCCGATTTGACTTGTAAGCGCTGTAAAAATGTTATTTTATATCCGATCAGTATGAAATTCGGCAGAAAGAGGTTTCTTCTTATATGAATGAACACTGTTAAATTTGGAAGAAATCGGTTCAGATTTAGATATAGCCCCCATATATACGTTACCCCCGATTTGACATGTAGGCGCTGTAGAGACTATATTTTATATCCGATCAGTACGAAATTCGACAGAAGGAGGTCTTTTTACATGAATGAGTATTCAGGGAAGATCGGTGCAGATTTATATTGATTGTTCCTCCTGATTTGGTATCAAACCGCTATAGAAGTTGTATTTTACTTCCGATCATAAAAATTTTCCAGAAAGATGTTTCTCAATTTAGGAACGAATATTGCTTAATTTAGCGATTATCGTTTCAGAATTAGATAATATGTTTCTACCCATTTACCAATTATTCCAAATTATTATGGCAATGCCCCTTATCGCATTGTTAGGGAGGTGTAGGATATTATATAGGCGGCCCCGCCCGACTTTCTGCCTTTCCTTATTGGTTATTTATGTTGTTCCCCCCAAATTTTCTTCAAAAACTCAATAGCCATATCCCACATAAGTAGCGCAGAATTTCAATAAACTTTCAAACTTCTCTGTTACCATTTTTGCTGCCGCTGCTTTAATAGACCATCTTGGCTGGTGGCCAAATGACGCTTTGGGCATAGCTATTTTCTACTTCTATTCCACTTTTTAGTCATAAATTTAAATGATTCTTTTTTTGTATATAAAAACGTACATACAATGACTGTTTTTACTGGAGGAGAAAGGAAGCCGTTCGTCCGTCCGTCCATTCAATTGAAATTCATTAGATAACTTCGATATTAATGTCGTACACAAACTTAACAGAGAATTTTAATTGGACACCTTGTGCCACAAAATCATACGATTTGCCGGCCGGTGTAAGGAACAACAAAAAAAGCCGGTAAAAACAAAAAAAAGTGATCTATTTTCTATAAAAAAAAATAGAATATTGGATTATTTTAAAATGCTTAACGAACCATGTGTTGTAATTTGTTTTTCTTATTTTGTTATAAATTTTAAATTTTATGTTTTAAATACTCCAGTTTTGGAGAACATTGGTCAATTTGTTGCTGGCAAAAGTAGACAATTAATTGACAATTGTATTCCTCCTCTCTATCGGGTGATAAAATAAACTCACTTCAATTTTATCTATACCCTCATGTGCTCATTTTATTCGATTCTGTAATTTATGGCCTCAAATAAATCTGATTCCATTAAGTGTTGAAAAATAAATAAAATGCAAATGACATGAAACAAAATGATTTTGAGGATTTTTCTGTGATAGACCTACAATTGATTGCAATTTATGTAATATATGAAAATATTCTAAAATTTTATTTTGTCTGGATTTTCTCCCTCAATTCTTTTCTCTTGTTCTGGGTATTTCCCAGTTATTTAAAATTCTTTGGAAGCCGAATATTTAGGATTTTGGGTGTGCTTTCTAGTACATTAGTCGGTCATAATCGCCGTAATAAACCGTCGCCACCGATATTGTTGGCGAATATTAATAATCACATTCATATCGTACTTCTGTTAATTTTTTATGTTGATTCTTCACTCATTGAAATTCGTTGGAAGTACTTTGGAATTTCATATTTTACACATGCTTAACAACGGCTGTGAGCACCTTAAATGGTGTCTTTAATAACTCAAATCCGTTAGCAAGACACTAACAGGTGGGAATAATTGAAAAAAAATAAAAAGAAATAACATACGAACCATTCTGAAAAACCCACAATTAAACCAAATTCAAATATACTCCTAAAAAGTAGAATATATAATATAAATGTTTTCTAACAAAAAATCCACAATAATAAACTTCATATAAAAAAACATAAACGATAACAATTTCTTAAAAAAAGACATCAAAGAAGAGATTAGCTTAAAGAAAATACTTCAACAATAAAATTTTCACAAAGAAAAATCATCGTTGATGACTCTTCTCTAAGAACAGCTCAATGTTGATGACTTTTTTACAATAAAAGTTTATCGTTGATGGCATTTCTCTAATAAAACTTAATCGTTGTTTACGTTTCCCTTAGAAAAGATAGTTGATGACTTTTCAGTAGGAAAACATCATCGTTGATGACTTTTCTCTAAGAAAAGATCATCGTTGAAGACTTTTCTTTAAGAAAAGATCATCGTTGATGATTTTTCTCTATGAAAATATCATCAACGATGTATTTTTTCTAAGAAAATATCTCAGAAAAGCCTACAGTTGATAACTTTTCTCTAAGAAAATATCGTCGTTGATGACTTTTCTCGAAGAAAAGTTCATAGCTAATAACTTTTCTCTAAGAAAAGACCATCGTTGATGACTTTTCTCTAAGAAAAGATCATCGTTGATGACTTTTCTCTAAGAAAATATCATCGACGATGTCTTTTGCCTTAGAAAGTATCATCGACGATAAGACAATCTCAACGTTGATAACTTTTCTATACGAAAATATCATCGTTGATAACTCTTCTATACGAAAAGATCATCGCTGATGACTTTTTATACGAAAAGATCATCGCTGATGACTTTTCTACACGAAAAGATCATCGTTGATGACTTTTCTATACGAAAAGATCATCGTTGATAACTTTTCTATATGAAAAGATCATCGTTGATGACTTTTCTATACGAAAAGATCATCGTTGATGACTTTTCTATACGAAAGGATCATCGTTGATGACTTTTCTATACGAAAGGATCATCGTTGATGTCTTTTCTATACGAAAAGATCATCGTGGATGATTTTCTATAAGAAAAAATCATCATTGATGACTTTTCTATACGAAAAGATCATCGTTGATGACTTTTCTATAGGAAAACATCATTGTTCATGACTTTTCAATACGACAAAAGCATCTTTGATGACTTTTCTGTTCGAAAATATCATCGTTGATAACTTTTCCATACGAAAATATCGTCGTTGATGACTTTTCTACACGAAAAGATCATCGTTGATTACTTTTCTACACGAAAAGATCATCGTTGATGACTTTTCTACACGAAAAGAACATCGTTGATGACTTTTCTACACAAAAGATCATCGTTGATGACTTTTCTATATGAAAAGTTCATCGCCGATGACTTTTCTATATAAAAAGTTCATCGCCGATGACTTTTCTATACGTAAAGCTTACAGTTGACGACTTTTCTCGAAGAAAAGTTGATTGTTAATGACTTTTCTCTAAGAAAAGATCATTGTTGATGACTTTTCTCTAAAAAAAATCATCATGATGTCTTTTCTCCAAGAAAATGTCATCGACGATGTCTTTTTTCTAAGAAAATATCACCGTTGATGACTTTCCTCTAATAAAAGATCGTCGATGATGACTTTTCTATACGAAAAGATCATCGCCGATGACTTTTCTATATGAAAAGTTCATCGCCGATGACTTTTCTATATGAAAAGTTCATCGCCGATGACTTTTCTATATGAAAAGTTCATCGCCGATGACTTTTCTATATGAAAAGTTCATCGCCGATGACTTTTCTATACGAAAAGATCATCGTTCATGACTTTTCTATACGAAAAGATCATCGTTGATGACTTTTCTATACGAAAAGATCATCGTTGATGACTTTTCTATACGAAAAGATCATCGTTGATGACTTTTCTATACGAAAAGATCATCGCTGATGACTTTTCTATACGAAAAGACCATCGTTGATGACTTTTCTATAAGAAAAGATCATCGTTGATGACTTTTCTATACGAAAAGATCATCGTTGATGACTTTTCTATACGACAAAATCATCTTTGATGACTTTTCTATACGAAAATATCATCGTTGATGACTTTTCTATACGAAAGGATCATCGTTGATGACTTTTCTATACGAAAAGATCATCGTTGATGACTTTTCTATACGAAAAGATCATCGTTGATGACTTTTCTATAGGAAAAGTTCATCGTTGATGACTTTTCTATAGGAAAAGTTCATCGTTGATGACTTTTCTATAGGAAAAGTTCATCGTTGATGACTTTTCTATACGGAAAGGTCATCGTTGATGACTTTTCTATACGAAAAGGTCGTCGTTGATGATTTTTTTTAGAAATGATTAATTAATGCTTTAGCTTTACGTAATCAAATTAGGTGGTCTATACGAGTATATATAACAACCTTAGTATGGTATGATTTATTTTAAGCCTATTCCGCATATTTTCCTATCTCTCTGGGCAGGGTCATTTGGTTTAATTTAAAGGTCTTTCACTTCGAAATCACAGCAATTCCCTGTAAAATCCCAAAACAAAAACTGCCGAAACATTCGATTCTGTCAAAGAGATAAAGCCAAAATTGTTGTTTATCATAATCGTGTTTTGAGTTTCAAAACGTGAAATGAAACATTTAAATGTGGCGTATTGAAGGCAAAGGGGATTGTGCGTTTATTCAAAGCAAAAAATCAATAATCTGTAACATGTATTGAATTTTTTATAAATATGCGAATAAGGTTTATTTCTATACAGTGCGACACACTATTTATTTTTTGCGTTTTACTTCAATGTATATAGCTTTAATTCAATTTCTACCCGATTTATATTTTTAGAAATGAAGATCGTTCATTGCTAGATGGGCGGAGGGGAGGGTGGATGAATGGCCTGGATTCAATCACCTCAAATCATGCAGAAAACGTTAAAACGTCGCAAAAACATAAAATTTCAAATTCGCCATTTATAATATCTATAAAACGTTATGGTGTTTGCTTTCAAAATTTGCATATAAACTGTTATTGCCCTTACTGTGTCGGAATTAGTTTAGCAGTTTTTAGTTTTTTTGTTCATATATTGTTCAATAATATTCAACTCGTCTATTATATATTCCATAATAATTGTCGCAATATTATGATTATTGTTTATTTAAGCACATTTTTGATGGCGCCAATGCATTAAGGATTTTCAACAATGTGCCATGCAAAGAAAGTGAGTTGCCATATTGTTTAAAAAATATTATTTATGGGAAGCTATACTTAGTACATAGAACAAGGTCTAAATTATAAATTAGAAAAGTCACAGATAGTGTATTAGAAATCTATAAATCTAAGTAACGTTTTAACTTACTAATATTCTATTCGGCACAACTCAGTTTAGATGTCGTAGTAATTATGCATTTCAAAAAAGTCTTAAGAATTAATACCGATTTTAAATTACTTACCTTAAATAAAATTACTTACCTTATATCATATATTAATTATTATACCAATCAACGATGAACTATCCTTTAAAAAAACTAGACTTTGAGTTTTTCGCATAAACAAATCATGAACGAGCTTTTCTTATAGAATAGCACTCAGCCATGACCTTCTGTTCTAGAAAATTCATCAACGATTACATTTTCTTATAGAAAAGTCATCAAACATGTTATTTTATTATATATACTTATATATAGGAAGCCATTAATGACCTTTTCTTATACTTGTAGAAAAGTCATTGACGAAAACATTTTCTTGTACAGAGATCAACAGCAATTAAGTTAAGAAGAATCAGAAAATACAAGATGAATGAGCTTTTCTTATGAAAAAGTCATCAGCCATGAACTTTTCTTATGAAAAATTTATCGGTGATAAGCTTTTTTTTATAGAAAAGTTATCAGCTATGAGCTTTTCTTATAGAAAAGTTATCAGCGATAAGCTATCAATACGAAAATTCATCCGTGATTAGCTTTTCTTATAGAAACTTCATCAGCGATCAGATTTTTTACAGAAAAGTCATCATGCTTTCATTATAGAAAAGTCATCAAAGATGAACGTCATCAACGATGAACTTTTATTATAGAAAACTCATCAACAATGAACTTTTCTTATAGAAAACTCATCAACGATGAACTTTTCTTATAGAAAACTCATCAACGATGAACTTTTCTTATAGAAAAGTCATCAACGATGAACTTTCCTTATAGAAAAGTCATCAAAGATGAACTTTACTTATAGAAAAGTCATCAACGATAAACTTTTCTTATAGAAAAGTAATCAACGATGAAATTTTCTTATAGAAAAGTAATCAACGATAAGTGATATGCTTGTAATCAGCGATAAGCTTTTCTATACGAAAAGTCATCAGTGATGAGCTTTTCTTATAGAAACGTCATCAGCGAAAAATCATCATGCGATGAGCTTTCATTATATAAAAGTCATTAAAGATGAACTTTTCTTATAGAAACGTCATCAAAGATGATCTTTTCTTATAGAAAAGTCTTCAACGATGATCTTTTCTTATAGAAAAGTCATCAACGATGATCTTTTCTTATAGAAAAGTCATTAACGATGATCTTTTCGTATAGAAAAGTCATCAACGATGATCTTTTCGTATAGAAAAGTCTTCAACGATGATCTTTTCTTATAGAAAAGTCATCAACGATGATCTTTTCGTATAGAAAAGTCATCAACGATGATCTTTTCGTATAGAAAAGTCATCAACGATAAGCTTTTCGTGTAGGAAAGTCATCAACGATGAGCTTTTCGTGTGGAAAAGTCATCAACGATGAGCTTTTCTTATAGAAAAGTCATCAACGATGAACTTTTCTCCTTAGTAAGGGAATATTTTGGATATCTACTACTTACAAATAACAGTTCTTAGTTTACGACCAGTTGGGTTATCTACTTCTTAGTTTACGACCAGTTGAGTTATCTTCTTCTTTGTTGGCGACCAGAAGGGTTATCTAGTCTTTAGTAATCGCCCAGTTGAGTTACTCCTTAGATGACAACTGTTGGGTTATCTACTCCTTACGTAGTAGGGATCACTTTAATTGTCTACTCCTCCCATTGGGTTGTCTACTCCTTAGCAGACGATCTACTCTTTAGTTGACGACCAGTTGTGTTTTCTACTTATACTACCGGGTTTTCCAATAGGGACATAACAATTTCGTATCTTTATGTCAACGCACCCTCAAACATTTTTAATGATCTTTCAGTGTCAAAACGTTGATCGAAGTCAACTTTTTCATCATGGTAAAGTTCACTTACACGCAACGTTTGAAAATCATTAAAAATTACTACCGAAATTCTGAGTCGGTGGTCGAAACTTTAAGAGCGCTTACACCAATTTTCGGCCGTAATAATCGTCCCTCCTGACCAGAGAATGATGCCGATCCAAAATTGGCGGCGGCGGCTGCCATTAAAAATTATAGTTCGGCGGCGGCGGCTAGGCGGCTAAGCCGACCTAAAATTGACATACGGCGGCGCTATAATAGACATTTTAACATTTAAAATAATAGTTGAAAAGTTAAGCTCTGGTATTTATTCTTACAAAATAGATGTTTTTAAGTTAATTGTAAGATATTGTGAGGTGAAAAAATCATCAATTCCATGCCACTAGGCGGCTGTATGATATATTCTATTTTCAAAGTATGCTAAAGCTATGTATAGACGATTGTCAGATCGGACAACTTTATCAACCCTGTGAAAGTGCCGCAAATGTACGGACAATGACATATTGTTAGGCAAAGGTGAAGACGATTGCAATAAACCCTTACAATTTCATATATTTAAAATATATTTTGTAAATATTTATATGCAGGATTGCCAATAAAAATATTTTATAGACAGTGGCCAATAAAATGTTTTACTGACAATGGCGCCATTTTTCCGCCGTTCGTCTATACATAGCTTAAGTCGAAACAGGTTGTTTCCAGGAGAGGCGAATCGACGTTTTAGTGAAATTTTAAATTTGTGTGGAATTACCTTGTGGTTTAAATAGAATGACCTCTACTGTTTTGAGCTTAACTTGATTGATTCTTTAGAATGGAGGTATTAATTTATATATTATACTATTCTTTAATACTCCATTGATTTTTTTCCGAAAATATGTTTATCTCTATATGTACATAATCTAATAATAAATAAAAAATCTTGTTTCCTTTAAAAAATAATTTTTCTAATTATTTTTCTTTACTATCAATATTATGACTTGTTAATCTCCCGCTTGTGACAATAAACCAATTTATTTGTCGTTTCGAGAAAATCATATTTGAAGTTTTTGTGAAATTGAAACTCGATACTATTATTTATTACCGAACAATTTCAAACACCGAATTTGTGGAAGTAGAATTTCACCTGATATAGAACCAATTGCGTACACGGGGGATCGTCGTTTTTAATATGTTTGCATTGAAAGGAAATATATTCGTAACCAAAATTTTGAAATATTATATGTTTTTGAACAAATACATTTTATTTGAAAATCAATAAATGTTATTTGGAACGCATATATTAATATATTACAACAAAATATATGTGCAAACTGACTTACACAAATAAAAGATTTTCTTACACACAAACAAATTTTTTGTTTAAAATTGTTTCCAAATATATTGTTTTTAAAACTTTCTGACATTGTCGAAATTAAGTTTTAATTTTTCCTAGAATTCCTGTTATACTTTATAGTTGAAAATATCATTATTATATAATTATTTTTATTTATTAAAAAAGTTATTGTTATTAACAAAAATATATATTTTTTAAATATTCCAAATCATTAGTCGTTGTCAATCCATCAATGCGATTTATCGCTACCCAAGATTGTACAGTTAAATTTTAATTAAATTCTACAAACATACAAAATTTATAAAAAATTTGCTTTGAATTTCTGAAAAACTAATTTTGGAAATATTAATTCCGAATAAAAACCATTAAGGAAAGGCTAAAGTCGGGCGGGGCCGACTATATAATACCCAACACCACTCTCGTAATATTGAATAACTCTGATATATAAATTTTGTAATTCATGTATAAATTGTTTACATAAATTTACTTTTGGGACATTTTATACTTAAATAATACCCTGTACCACAGTGTGGTGTAGGGTATAAAAACGATTGGATCTAAAGAGCCAAATCGGATGAAACATATATATGGGAGCTATAGCTAAATCTTAACCGATTTTCTTCAAATTCGGTAGTGTTGGTTCATGGATCAAGAAACTCTACCATTCTAAATTTCAAAATGATTGGCTGTAAAATACAGCTTCTACAGGACTAAAGAGCAAAATCGGACGAAACATATATATGGGAGCTATAGCTAAATCTTAACCGATTTTCTTCAAATTCGGCAATGTTGGTTCATGGATCAAGAGACTCTACCATTCTAAATTTCAAAACGATCGGATGTAAAATACAGCTTTTATAGGACTAAATGGCCAAATCGGACGAAACATATATATGGGAGCTATAGCTAAATCTTAACCGATTTTCTTCAAATACGGCAATGTTGGTTCATGGATCAAGAAACTCTACCATTCTAAATTTCAAAACGATTGGATGTAAAATACAGCTTCTATAGGACTAAAGGGCCAAATCGGACGAAAGATATATATGGGAGCTATATCTAAATCTGAACCGATTTCAACCAAATTCAATAGCGATCTTAACAGCCGCGAAATACTCTAAACTGCAAAATTTCAGAACGATCGGAGTGAAATTGCGACCTGTAGTCGACGAACAACTTTACATGGACAGACGGACGGACGGACATCGTTAAATCGACTCAGCTAGTGATTCTGAGTCGATCGGTATACTTTAAGGTGGGTCTAGCTGTGTTATTTTCAGGTGTTACAAACATCTGCCGCGAAACAAACTTATAATACCCTGTACCACAGTGTGGTGTAGGGTATAAATATTAGGATATAAGCATAGTTTTGTTTAGAACAACATCTCCCTAAATATTTATACCCTACACCACACTGTGGTACAGGGTATTATAAGTTTGTTTCACGGTAGATGTTTGTAACACCTTAAAATAACACAGCTAGACCCACCTTAAAGTATACCGATCGACTCAGAATCACTAGCTGAGTCGATTTAACGATGTCCGTCCGTCCGTCCGTCCGTCCGTCCGTCCGACCGTCCATGTAAAGTTGTTCGTCGACTACAGGTCGCAATTTCACTCCGATCGTTCTGAAATTTTGCAGTTTAGAGTATTTCGCGTCTGTTAAGATCGCTATTGAATTTGGTTGAAATCGGTTCAGATTTAGATATAGCTCCCATATATATCTTTCGTCCGATTTGGCCCTTTAGTCCTATAGAAGCTGTATTTTACATCCGATCGTTTTGAAATTTAGAATGGTAGAGTTTCTTGATCCATGAACCAACATTGCCGAATTTGAAGAATATCGGTTCAGATTTAGATATAGCTCCCATATATATCTTTCGTCCGATTTGGTCCTTTAGTCCTATAGAAGCTGTATTTTACATCCCATCGTTTTGAAATTTAGAATGGTAGAGTTTCTTGATCCATGAACCAACATTGCCGAATTTGAAGAAAATCGGTTAAGATTTAGCTATAGCTCCCATATATATGTTTCGTCCGATTTGGCCCTTTAGTCCTATAGAAGCTGTATTTTACATCCGATCGTTTTGAAATTTAAAATGGTAGAGTTTCTTGATCCATGAACCAACATTGCCGAATTTGAAGAAAATCGGTGCAGATTTAGATATAGCTCCCATATATATCTTTCATCCGATTTGGTCCTTTAGTCCTATAGAAGTTGTATTTTACATCCGATCGTTTTGAAATTTAGAACGGTAGAGTTTCTTGATCCATGAACCAACATTGCCAAATTTGAAGAAAATCGGTTAGGATTTAGCTATAGCTCCCATATATATGTTTCGTCCGATTTGGCCCTTTAGTACTATAGAAGCTGTATTTTACATCCGATCGTTTTGAAATTTAGAATGGTAGAGTTTCTTGATCCATGAACCAACATTGCCAAATTTGAAGAAAATCGGTTAGGATTTAGCTATAGCTCCCATATATATGTTTCGTCCGATTTGGCCCTTTAGTCCTATAGAAGCTGAATTTTACATCCAATCGTTTTGAAGTTTAGAATGGTAGAGTTTCTTGATCCATGAAACAACATTGCCGAATTTGAAGAAAATCGGTTAAGATTTAGCTATAGCTCCCATATATATGTTTGGTCCGATTTGGCCCTTTAGTCCTATAAAAGCTGTATTTTACATCCAATCGTGTTGAAATTTAGAATGGTGGAGTTTCTTGATCCATTAACCGAATTTGAAGAAAATCGGTTAAGATTTAGCTATAGCTCCCATATAGATCCAATCGTTTTTATACCCTACACCACACTGTGGTACAGGGTATTATTTAAGTATAAAATGTCCCAAAAGTAAATTTATGTAAACAATTTATACATGAATTACAAAATTTATATATCAGAGTTATTCAATATTACGAGAGTGGTGTAGGGTATTATATAGTCGGCACCGCCCGACTTTAGCCTTTCCTTACTGGTTAACATTTATGTATGTCAAATATTATATATTTGGAGTTTACCCTAAACATATGTATATTTCAAGCAGAATATGTTTGGGACAATATACTACGATACAGAAGCTATTTTTTTTTTCAGCGTGTAGATTCTTAGAATGCATTAAAAAATAATAGTGAATATGCGTACACATTATGCTTCTATTAAGGGGACGATATATCTGCTAAATAGCTATTTGCTTATCAAAAATGTAAATTGTATCTCTCCATATTTTAAAGTTTATCTTTGCAACGGCGGCTGTGTTTCAGCCGATTTTAGCCGCAAAGATCGGCGGCGGCTTCGGCTGGTGAAAAAAAGGTCGGCGGCGGCTAAATTCGGCTGCTCGGCTCGGCGGCTTCATACTCTGCTCCTGACAGGCTGTGCGTAGTTTTGTCAATAAACAAAATATGCGTTATTGGACAACATCAAACCCACATGTGCTTTAAGAGACACAATGGCATCCGCAAACAAATAATTTCATGCCGGAGGTGTGATTGGGTCGTGTTTTTTCGTCGTTATGTTACCGTCAATGGAGAGCGCTATCGTGCCATGTTAGAAAATTATTTTTGACCAGAATTGGGTGAGCTTTAACAAGGCAGTGCCACTAGCCACACAGCACGCGGTAAATCGATTTACTGAATGGCAAATTCGATGAACGTGTTATGTCGAGAAATGGTCCGGTCGAATGGCCACCATGTTCATGCGATTTGACGCTATTGGATTTTTTTTATGGGGCCACATCAAGTCATTTGTCTATGCCAAAAAGCCAACAACTTTTGACGAGCTCAGAGACAACATCCAACGCGAAATTGCCAATGTTCCGGTCGAAATGTGTGCAAGAGTGGTGGAAAATTGGGTCCAAAGAATAGATCGCGTGGCGGTCGTATGACCGAAATCGAATTTCATTCATAAAATGTAACATTTGCACTACGCCTGGAATAAATTTGAACTTATATCTTAAATATTCTGTGTTTTATTAATATATAAAATTGTTATGTCCTTAATAGAAACCCTTTACATAGTAAAAACATATTGGTTTATCTACTCCTTGGTAGGAGGTCAGTTGAGTTATCTACTCCTTAGTAGCGGATCACTTAGGTTATCTACTCCTTAGTCCATGACCAGTTCATTCATATATTACTTAGTAAAATACAAGTTGGTTTATCTGCTCTCAGTTGACGGCCAGTTGTGTTATATAATTGTTAGTAGATGACCAGTTTAGTAATCTACTCCTCTCTTGACAATCAGTTGGGTTATCTACCCCCTATTAGATGACCTGTTGATTTATCTACTACGACCAGTTGGATTTTCTAGTCATTAGCAGAGGACAGTTGGATTATTTACTTCTTAGTAGGAAGTCAGTTTAGTTATCTACTCCTCCGTAGATGGTCCTTAAGGTTGTCTACTCCTGAGTTTACAACTCGTTGTGGTTATCTACTCCCTAGTAGAGGACCAGTTGGATTACCTACTATTTAATAAAATAACAGTAGGTTTATCTACTCCCTACTTGACAACCAGTTGCGTTATGTACTTTTTATTTGACGACCAGTTGTGTTATCTATTTATTAGTAGAACCAGTTGGGCTATCTACTAATTTCCATATGTTTTATCTACTACTTATTAAAATAGAAATTGGTTTATCTACTCCTTAGTAGACTACCCATTTGGTTATCTAATCCTTAGTTGACGACTAGTTAGGTTTTCTACTATTAAGGTGACCACCACTTGGGTCATCTCCTTAGTAGAAGACCAGTTTGGTCCAGTTTTCAAAGTTCATGGATTAAAGATTATCTTAATATTAAACTGGTTTAAAATCTGATTTATGCTGTGCCTAACATAGAAGGTTCTAGTACTGTAGGTATTCCTTTAGACCAGTACATGGATATGTCACAAGGTGGCAATTCACCACTTCCAATAACAAAGTCATATTGAATTTGCCGGTTGTTCTCTTATAAAATGGATAGTCTGTGAAGCGATCCCTGTTCTTAATGGACCTATCTTGCGTTTTAGTGTAGGTACTCGTACATTGAGAAAGGTACATTATAAGTGGAAACAGTGAGTAAACGATAGAAACTTCTAAATTTATAAATCTAATTCGGTTAAAGACAGTCAACAAATATAAAAGGCTATCTTTAGCAAAAGCCGCTATTCTTCGTAACAAATGTTTATGATTTTATTAAAACCTTTTTTCCATAACGTTTATGGGTCAAAGACAATTTTGGAAATCCCTACACTTGGAATTGCCAAAAAGATTGCTTATCTCTTACTAAAATCCGTTACCTTTTCAAATAGACTTTCTTATTCTCTATAATACATTATTCATAATCTTTAGCCTCATATTTTGCACCGATTACATTATAATAATAATAATATTACATCATATATTTGGAAAGAGGCAAAGAAGCCAATGAATCACACTCATTTCATTGTAATTTGTAATTAAGATTCCGACAATGTTTTACAAAATGGATAGTTACAAATAAGTTTTGGGATTGTTTTCGTACTTTTTGTTTGTTTTTTTGGTCTTCTAGTTCTGTTACGAGCAGTTCATAACTTGCCTCAACTCTATGAATATTTTATGTTTATTACTCCCACTCCTATGTATGTGTGTGTGTCGATGTCTGTTCTTTTTCTGTTGTCCATATTTATGTTCCTTTGGGTAACAAAACGAGACCCACGACTTCATGGAGAAATGTTATGAATTCATAATTTGCTGAAAACCACAACTTAATACGAGACACCGAACATGGAATTCTGGACATGAGCATGAAGATGGAATCATAGAAACACTAATCTACAAGCCAAACAACTCTATCTCGTTCCATAGGAATGATGAGTCAACAATAATAAAATTCCTACTAAAATTCCTTAAACCTCTTCTCCTTTTTGTTGCCGAGTCCATTCATTCAAATGAAGTGTGAATTATTGCGGTGGCTCTGTTGATGACTTCCTTGTTTCAGGATAAAATCCCTATAAATTCCTAGAAACTGTCACTCTGGAGTATTTTTTTCGTCAGCGCCGTATCCCAAGTCATTAGCAATTCCAGTGTGGTGCAATTGATATGATGAGAAGACAGCGACTGTGACATATGCATGGTTAAAAATTTATTATGTTTGAGATAATACCGAACATGTCACATTACCAGGCAGTTCGATTGACAGGGACGGTCTGGAGAACCAGGCCACAATGAGGGGCCCAAAAAGGAGAAAATAGGAAACAGGAGTTCAATGAAAGCCTATAATTTGAGGGATGGCCACTGTCAAGAGAAAATGGGAAGACATTTCTTTCCCATTTGGGTTTCAAAAGTACTAGAGATCTACATCTTCAGATGTAGATCTCAGACACCCTGCAATCTAGAACATTCACCACAACTATCGTTTGCGTTCATTACCTCAATCATAGTTACTTTATGTATCCGAGACCTCTTCTCAAATTTAGGTTCTATTCTGTATCTACTAAGACCTTTGCGACCAATATCTGCTCTCAGATCTATCTTTAGCCCTACTGACTCCGAACTAGCCAATCTTTCACCACAACTGTAGTTATCACCTTTAATATATCTCCAGTTAATATCTTCATCCTTCTAAAGTGGACAGAATCGCCTCTTCTACCTGCTCTCGGAAATAACTGCATCTCTACTAGACTTCTAGGTAGTCGGAATCACGACCAATAGTACTCTTTGATAGCCTCCATAGCGGACTGTTCTCAGATCTAATACGGTCGCACTCTGGAATTCCAACCACAACTAGAGTACGCGTTCATCGCCTAAACAACCTCACAACTATAGTCTGTGTTTATCGCTTATGCCATCGTTTCCTTCTCTATTTATCACTGACTTCTTGTGTATCTGATAAAGTAATGTCGAAGCCTCAGATCTATCCAGTTTAGAACTTATTCGTAAATCCCGGACCTATCAATACAACTCGAGTACGCCTTATTTACCTCTATCGCCGCCTCACAGATGTATGCTAAAATATCTGTGGTCGAGACTTTAGCTTCAGATCTAATCTGGTCGCTCCTAGATCCCGTAGTTACAATCCACCATCACAACTAAATTATGCGATGCTCGCATCTATCGTCGTCCTACTCTGTACTACTACTAAAACCTAACCTAACCAAACAAAATCCCCTTAGAGTTTGGAATCAGGGATCTAAATATCCCCTAACCCCTTTGTTGTAGCGTGCCGTCTTCTCTTCGAGTAACCATAAATGCCTCTATAGTAGGATCTCTCCTCATATCGAAACTGATTCCTTCTATAAACCGAAGTCAAGGCTGGAGTATTTGTCTGCCAAAGCCTCTATGGCAGGTACCTGATTTCATATCTAATTGGATCTTGAGACTTCGAAATCGTAAACCTCTCACCACAAACCTCTTAGGTCCCTAGTGATACAACGTGGTAAAATGCTTCTCATCGAAACCAACCGGTTTGATATACAAACTTATCGATAGTACGAATATTGGTACCGGAAAAATCTGTTAGACTGCCTAGAAAGGCCGACCCCAGGGATAGCCGCATAGCAAGTGCTCACTTGTGCTCCACTTCTTCCTCATCTCCACAGCTTCTGCAGAAGTCATTAGAGTCAATACCCAATCTTTTGGCGTGTTCGCCGATCAAGCAGTGTCCCGTCAGAACTGATACTAACGTAGACAATCTTTGCCTCTCTAGTGCTAGGAGATATTTTGATCTTCTCAGGTCATACCTTGGCCAGATTTGTCTAGCTACCCTGCAGGTGCCGATTTCTGTCCATCTTTCATTGGACTGCCTGATTGCCTCTTGCCTAAGCCAAAGCTTGCAAGTGGATTGGCGCAAAAATATATATGTAAATTCTTCGAGAATTTTTAAGTCGTCCCTTTCCTAGCAAGTTCATCGGGATATTCCTATGCCCAGGCACCCATATGAGGTGTATATTAAACTGCTCAGCCATCTTGTTAAGAGATCTGCGGTAGTCGAGGGCTGTTTTTGAATTTAGGGATGTTGCCTCCAGAAAATTGATGACAGCCTGGCTGTCCGAGTAAATGACAACGCCAGTGTTTGTTACTATGTTGTGACTCAGCCCCTCGGCGGCTTCCATTATTGCCATTATTTCGGCTTGATAGACACTGCATGTATCTGGTAGTCTGTGAGCTATATCCAAACTAAGTTCTTCACAGTGTACTCCGAAGCCAATCTTTTCATCAAGCTTCGAACCATCCAAAAGGAAATGGAGATGGTTTCCATTTCCTGGTATTCTGCCAACCCTGGCTGGTATCAAAGGTGCGCACCGTTGATATATAGTCCACTCGGTCGGTTACCATAGCACTACACTTTGATATCCTCATGTGACCGTAGTTCTTGTACCTCCACATTGATAGGCAGTTTAATATTATTGCCGCTTTGGTTGCAAGTTCTCTCGCAACAATATTAATCGGCAGTACAATGGAGTAGGGTTTGTAGAGACTCGGTCGCTGTAGTCTTTAAGGCTCCGCTTATGCTCAGGCAGGCAGTTCTCTGAACCTTTGTTAGTAGGTTGGTGATGGTTAGTTTGTCAGTTGCCGTCCACCATACCACAATGCCGTATAACATTATTGGACGAACTACTGCTATACGAGTATATATCCAGTGGACGATTTTAGGAGAGAGGACCCACCGAGACCATACAGTCTTTTTGCAGGAATATAAGGCGACGTTGGCCATCCTTGCACTTTCCAATGCGTTAATTCTAAATAACAATTTTCTATCTAAAATTATTCCTAAAATTTTTGCACTTTCAGAAAAGACTAGATCTGTTCCATTTATCCGAGGTAGAGCGTCCACATGTGGGACATTATTCATCCTAGTAAAGAGAACCAATTCTGTCTTGTTAGGTTAACAGCCAAACCGCTGCTTCTGGCCCATCTAGCCAACTTGTTCAGAGCCACCTGTAGAATGTCTCGGAGGATGTTTTCGAATTTGCCACTCACCGCGATTGTCACGTCGTCCGCATACGCCACGACCTTGCAGCCCGTTCTAGATCTAGCAGAATTTCATTCACCGCTAGGTTCCAAATTAGGGGAGATAGTACTCCTCCTTGTGATGTCCCTCTGATTAAAAGATATTACTTTATCCCTGCTAGACTCCGAACTCGTCTTCTCTTCGTGTAACTAATTATAAATGTCTCTATAGTGGAATATCTCCTCATATCGAAACTGATTCCTTCTAGAAATCGAAGTCAAAGCTGGAGTATTTGTATGCCAAAGCCTCTACGACAGGTACCTGATTTCATATCTAATTGGTTCTTGAGACTTCGAAATCGTAAACCTTTCACCACAACTGGATCTCAGTTCTCAGATATAACCTACTACACTCCCAAATTGTCAATCTATCAACACAACTGGAGTATGTCGTGATCTCTCCTATCGTCATCTCCTAGTATACCAACAAAAAGTCCAAATTTGTGTACATATCGTAGGATAAGATCGCCTCTGCTTCCGTCTTGTTTGTACTTGCTTTATCTAACCTAGTCTCTCCTAGATGCAAAAGTCATGACCTACTATCACAACCGTAGCACACGTTGGTAGCTTCTATCGTCGGCACCTGTTCTTAAAGCTAACTCCAACTCTCCTAGGTTTATAAATCGCCAACCTCTTACTATAACTAGCGTACACCGTGATCTCCCCTATCGTAATCTCGTAGTCTATCAGCTGTTACCACCTTCAGTCTGCTATCTTGGTCCGTCATAAACTGCAAACCCACGGACACATCGATTGAGAAAATGTGCTTTAGGTTAGAGTTATTATTAGTTATATACGAGTATATTCATTAGATAATTTTGAGATTATGAAACTAAAACGTTGTTAAATATCAACAATACGCATGATGAGATCGCTTCTGCTATTGTCTTTTTGTACCTGCTAAATACTTAATCTTCAAGACCTTCAGCCTTCTAAAATATTCCATCCAAAACATCGAAATCGTGAACCTAGGATCTTTGCTTCCGTCACTTTTGTAACTGCTACGTAAGGACTTTATTTTCGGGACCTGTTATCAGTGCAATCGCCTTCTACTTGTCTCCCCAGTTTTAAAATAATCCCCCATAGAAACCGAAATAATGTATCTACCACAACAGGTGGAATACACCGAGAATGTCCCAATTATCATTTCATTGTCTGTTAAATCATCTTTGGATGATAAGTCTCCTGATACCCTGAAATCGCACCTAGTATCATTACCTACCTGAAGTTACCACCATCAATCTGGAGTGCAGGACAGAATCACTTGTACTTCCGTATAATTTTTACCTTTTAAAGCTTTTATGTTCTAGACCAATTCTTATGCCAAATGAAGATTCCCTCACGTATATGTATATCTCCTTTGCTGATGCATTCCTTAGTCGTCTTCACCTTGTGTGACTGACAATGCCTCTATAGCGGGATCTCTTCTCAGATCTAAACTGATCCCTACTAGAAAGCAAATCATGTCTACCATAGGAGCTGCGTTAAATATTGATCCTCTCTATGGCAATTTATTTGTCTGCTAAAAACTCTATGGCCGGTACTTGATCTCAGATCTAATTGGATCTCCTCTAGAATCCGCCATCTTCTAACATTACCCCTCCAAATCGTCAAAATCATAAACCTGTCACAGGACAGAATCACATTCATCACTTTTGGCCTTAGACCAAAACAATACCCCCTTAGACTTCAAAATCACTGATCTACCACCTCCGATTGAGCGTGACTTAATCTTATTTTCCTTCCGTAACTAATAAGGACTCTAAAGCGGGATCCCCCCTATATAGGGATATCATGTATCTACCACCTCAGTTATAGTATACCATCAACATTTCTATTGTAATTTATTTGTCTACCAAAGACTCCTCTGATATCTAACTAATCCCTCCTAGGCCCTGAAATCACGGACCAGTCACCAAAACTGGAGTAAACCTCAAAACCAGCTGAATACTATATGGTCGAGAACTGTCTTCAGATCTAATCTGATCCCCCTAAGACTCCGAAATTACTTTATTGTATTCGGGAAAGCCTCTATGGCCGGAACCTGTCCTCAGATCTTATTAAGAACCAATCATCAGAACTATATGACTCTTTGTTCGACTCTTTCACCGGCTTCTTGCGCATCTATTAAAAATTCTCTTCGAATTTGAACTTATCCAGATGTCCCAATAGGATATGGTACTTCTTCTGGTCTCTATTGACATTTATTTGTCTGCTAAAGCCTCTACGACTGGTAACAACCCCGATATCTAACCCGATCCATCTTAGACCCCGAAATCACGAACCTGTTAATACCAGTGAAGACCCCCTGGATCGCGACCTGTCCTCAGATCTAATCAGATTCGTCCAAGACAAAGTAATCTGTCTGTATCTGGAACAACCTCTATGGTCGGAACCTTATGAAGGACCTATCATCACAATTATACGCCTATCACCAGCTACTTGTATATCTGTCAAAATCTCTATACGTGATAAATCTCTTCAGATCTTATACGAAAATCCCAAAATGACACGGATGTCCGTCTGATAGTACAATTGCGGTGATCCCAAATATCCTACAAAACGCAAAGAATAAAAGTATTTTGGCTTAATGCTGCATGTCATACTCGGGTGTCTTGGAGTGAGAGATTATGAACTTTCTGTGAAATAGGTTGTTAACCGTGACCCAAAGGAGTTAATAGTTTTTCCATTGCTGTACTCGTCCCATTGGCGTAGAGATTAGGTGGTTACCCTTAGAGTTTCACGATCCATATCATTGCTTGGGGGTATCGGCTCGAGAAAATTTCTTTAGTTTCCAAGGCTCTTGAGGTTCATATTCGACGTTAAGATTTAGAATCACAAACCTATATGCCAATCTGATCTTTGAACCTGCTTATATGGGTGACTGTAGCTTCCTGTCCAGTTTCTATATATGACATAATTCGAACATACATTGGTTGCGGGAACGCATCCCTGCCCGGGCACAGGTTCGCTTAGCAATTCACTAGCAAATTAGTAAATTTTCGTTAAAGTTATACCAGAAATAATAACCTCAGTTTGCATACCTCACAAGGAACAAACAAACAAACTTCTTACTCTAGATGACAAGAATGTTATAAATACCCGAAGCGAAAACAGAGAATATAATGTAGATTAGAAAGCATCTCAGGTATTATTCACAATTGCGTCTTCTGGAGGAAACAACACAAAACCTCCAAAGGCCCCCACATACTAAGACCTTATATCTTTTTACGGACTCTTGCCTGATTTTCTTTAATGTATACCAGATTAATAAAAACATTACTTAATGAAATATCGCACACACAGCCATGTAACCTATCAAAAAGAGCTTGTTATTAATCAATTTATACAACAACGTTTTGTCGTTGAATTAAAATAATTTCCATCTTTTTGACATTTTAATGTTTTATTGAATTGCAGAAAAAAACATCAACTCTTCATCATCAGCACCAGAAGTAAGTAAAGTGCAATGACAGCACACTGCACAAATGATGTATAGTAGTGCACAGAAATATGCACTGAATCCTGTCTGTCATATTGTAGAATATCTTTGTGGCATAACCCAGTGAACATTTTTAGACAATGTTATAGAAGGAGAACTCAGAAGGTCAATGTTTGTATTGAGATACTATCGTAGATCATAGATCGTCGCTGACATTTAGGAAAATGTCTGAGATCGTCTCTATTATAGAGAAAGATCTTCAAGAACTACTCTATTCTAGAGGAAGATCTTAGAGATCGATTCTAATATATGTAGATTAATTTAGTATAGCAGAAGATCACAGATATCGACTTTGGCAACGAGGAGAGATCGGCCTTAGTAAAGAGGAGGGTCTCAGCAATCGAACCCCAGCTATCGACGTAAGTCTCGAGAATGATATCAGTGATCGACTCTAGTCTATCTTCTAGAAAATCTCCAAAATTTACTCTAGTATAGAGGCGTAGGTTCAGTATCTCCGAGATCAGTTAGATCGACAATAGTAAAGATGGAGAAATTCTAGATCTACTCTTCTAGATCTTACCGATCGAGTCTTGTGTCGAAGAAAATCTTAGAGATCGACTCTAGTGTAGAGGAAGATCTTAGAGTTCAACTTTAGTCTAAAGGAAGATCGCAAAGATCGACTCTAGTCTCGAGGAAGATCTCTGAGATAGACTCAAGTACAGAGGTAGATGTCGGAGTTCGACCCTTTTATAGATGAAGATCTTCGAGATCTACTCTTATATGGATGAAATACTTTGAGATCGATTTTAGTGTAGAGATAGATCTCTAAGTTCGGCTCTAGTGGAGAGACAGATCTCTAAGATCGACTCTAGGGTAGAGGAAGATCTCGCAGATCGACTAAAGTATAGAGGAGGATTTCTGAGATCGACACTATTTTAGAGGAGGATTCCTGAGATCGACTCTAGTATAGGGGAATATCTCGAAGATCGACTCTAGTATAGGGGAATATCTCGAAGATCGACTCTAGTAGATATAAAGTTATCTGGACCCTAGTATAGAAGAGGATCTCTTAGATCGACTCTAGCACAGAAGATCTCCCATATCGACTCAGGTATAGAAAAGAGATCGACTCTAGTAAAGAGCAAGATATACTCTAGTCAAGAGGAAGATATTAGAGATCGACTGTAGTCCAGAGGAAGATCTTAGAAATCGACAGCAATCCAGAGGAAGATCGTACATATCGAGTTTAATGCAGAGGAAGATCCCAGAGGTCAACTCTCTATAAAGGAAGATCGCAGAGATCGACTCTATTCAAAAGGAATATCGCAGAGATTACCTCTAGTATAGAGGAAGATCTCTGAGATAGACTCTAGTAGAGAGGAAGGTGTCAGAGATCGACTCCAGAATAGAGGAAGATCTTTGAGATCGACTCTTGTATGAAGGAAAACCTTGAGATCGACTCTGGTGGAAAAAAAGGTCTCTAAGATCTTCTCTATTATAGAGGAAGATCTATGAGATCGGCTCTAGTCTAAAGGAAGATCTGAGATGATCTGGTATAGAGTAATATCTTTGAATTGGACTTGTGTATAGATGATGATCTCAGAGATCGACTCTAGTATAGAGGAAGAATCTCCCAGATTGACTATAAGATCCCAAAGGTCGACTCTTGTATAATAAAAGATGGCACAGATAGACTCTAGTATTAAGGAAGATCTCTGAGATTGACTCTAGTATAGATGAAGATCTCTGAGATACTCTAGTCTAGTGGAAGATCGACTCCAGTCTATAGGAAGATATCGAAGACCGACTCTAGTGTATAGGAAGATCTACGAGATCGACTCTAGTGAAGAGGAAGATCTCTGAGATTGACTCTAGTATAGAGGAATATTTCAGAGATTGACTCTAGTACAGAGGAAGATCTCAGAGATCGACTCCAGTCTACAGGAAGATCTCAGAGATCGACTCTAGTATTAAGGAAGATCTCAGAGATCGACTCTAGTACAGAGGTAGATCTCAGAGATCGA
Organism: Eudasyphora cyanicolor; assembly: GCA_963930755.1. NCBI lineage: Eukaryota > Metazoa > Arthropoda > Insecta > Diptera > Muscidae > Eudasyphora > Eudasyphora cyanicolor. The sequence goes on along the minus strand of OZ005735.1, from coordinate 32,924,265 downwards.
CTCTAGTATAGAGGAAGATCTCAGAGATTGACTCTAGTATAGTGGAAGATCTCAGAGATCGACTCTAGTATAGAGGAAGATCTCTAAGATCGACTCTAGTATAGAGGAAGATCTCTAAGATCGACTCTAGTATAGAGGAATATCTCAGAGATCGACCCTAGTATAGAGGAAGATCTCAGAGATCGACTCTAGTATAGAGGAAGATCTCAGAGATCGACTCTAGTATAGAGGAAGATCTCAGAGATCGACTCTAGTATAGAGGAAGATCTCAGAGATCGACCCTAGTATAGAGGAAGATCTCAGAGATCGACTCTAGTATAGAGGAAGATCTCAGAGATCGACTCTAGTATAGAGGAAGATCTCAGAGATCGACTCTAGTATAGAGGAAGAACTCAGAGATCGACTCTAGTATAGAGGAAGATCTCAGAGATCGACCCTAATATAGAGGAAGATCTCAGAGATCGACTCTAGTATAGAGTAAGAACTCAGAGATCGACTCTAGTATAGAGGAAGATCTCAGAGATCTTAGAGATCGACTCTAGTATAGAGGAAGATCTCAGAGATCTTAGAGATCGACTCTAGTATAGAGGAAGATCTCAGAGATCGACTCTAGTATAGAGGAAGATCTCTAAGATCGACTCTAGTATGTAGAGGAAGACCTTAGTGTAGAGGAAGTTCTACGAGATCGACTCTAGTCTAGAGAAATATTGTAGAGAATGGCTAGTGTAGAGGAAGATCTTATAGATCGACTCTAGTCTAGAGGAAAATATCCGAAATCGGCTCTAGTCCAGAGGAATATCTCACAGATTGACTATTGTACAGAGGAAGAACCCAGAGGTCGACTCTTGTATAAAGGAAGATCGCAGAGATCAACTCCTGTCTAGAGAAAGATTGTAGAGATTGACTCTAGTTTAGAGGAAGATTTTACAGTTCGAATCTAGTGTAGAGGATTATCTTAGAGATCGACTCTAGTCTACAGGAAGATTTTAGAGATCGACTGTAATACAGAGAAAAATCTCCCAGATTGACTATAAGATCCCAAAGGTCGACTCTTGTATAATGAAAGATGGCACAGATAGACTTAGTATTAAGGAAGATCTCTGAGATTGACTCTAGTATAGATGAAGATCTCTGAGATACTCTAGTCTAGAGGAAGATCGACTCCAGTCTATAGGAAGATATCGAAGATCGACTCTAGTGTATAGGAAGATCTACGAGATCGACTCTAGTGAAGAGAAGATCTCTGAGATTGACTCTAGTATAGAGGAAGATTTTAGAGATCGACTCCAGTCTACAGGAAGATCTCAGAGATCGACTCCAGTCTACAGGAAGATCTCAGAGATCGACTCTAGTATAGAGGAATATTTCAGAGATCGACTCTTGTATAGAGGAATATCTCAGAGATCGACTCTAGTATAGAGGAAGAACTCAGAGATCGACTATAGTATATAGGAAGAACTCAGAGATCGACTATAGTATATAGGAAGAACTCAGAGATTGACTCTAGTATAGAGGAAGATCTCAGATATCTACTTTAGTATAGAGGAAGATCTCAGTGATCGACTCTGGTATAAAGGAAGATCTCAGAGATCGACTCTAGTATAGAGGAAGATCTCAGATATCTACTTTAGTATAGAGGAAGATCTCAGTGATCGACTCTGGTATAGAGGAAGATCTCAGTGATCGATTATTGTATAGTGGAAGATCTCAGAGATCGACTCTAGTATTAAGGAAGATCTCAGAGATCGACTCTAGTACAGAGGTAGATCTCAGAGATCGACTCTAGTATAGAGGAAGATCTCAGAGATCGACTCTAGTATAGTGGAAGATTTCAGAGATCGACTCTAGTATAGAGGAAGAACTCAGAGATCGACTATAGTATAGAAGAAGAACTCAGAGATCGACTATGGTATATAGGAAGATCTCAGAGATCGACTCTAGTGTAGAGGAAGATCTCAGAGATTGACTCTAGTATAGAGGAAGATCTCAGAGATCGGCTCTATTATAGAGGAAGATCTCAGAGATCGACTCTAGTATAGAGGAAGATTTTAGAGATCGACTCTAGTATAGAGGAAGATCTCAGATATCGACTCTAGTATAGAGGAAGATCTCAGAGATCGACTCTAGTATAGAGGAAGAACTCAGAGATCGACTCTAGTATAGAGGAAGGTCACAGAGATCGGCTCTAGTCTAGATGAAGATCTAGTATAGAGGAAGATCTCTGAAGTCGAATCTGGTATAAACTAAGAACACTGAGATCAACTCCACTATTAAGGAAGATTTCTGATATCGACTCTGGTCTAGATGAAGATCGCATAGATTGGCTCTGGTCTAGAGAAAGATCTCTCAGATCAACTCTAGTTTAGAGGAAAGTCTGTGAGATCGACTCTAGTAGTGAAGAAAATGTCAAGGACCAACCCTAGTATATAGAAAGTTCTCAGAGATATGCCCTACACAAATTTCTTTCGTAATGAGAATTTGTGTTACTAAATCTTTGCTGGGACATTCCCACTCAATGTCTGACAAAAAAAAACTACCGATGAATGCGTAAACTGTGACATGTTTCACATACAAAAATAAAATCGACTCCGAATGAATGCAGTGAGTTATGCTGAAGCAATTCAATGCCGGCAAGCAGGCCGGGAAGCATACATGGAACATGAATGTGCACATACGGGTGTTATGCATAATTATGCATTGCAATCGTAGTACGAGTCGATAGAAAAGAAGTGCATCATTGTCAGGCGTCAGCGTCATTGTCGTTACCATGATTATCGTCAACGACATCGTCAGCACCCACCATCCTCCACCAACCGTGCCTGCTCAGAACTGCATGGCACTAAAGCGTTTAATAATAATGGCTTTTTAATTAACAAATTAATACACGTTTAAACACGCAGCACGTGACGATATCAAATGACTTTGTTGCTCCGCAGTGTGGTTGCTGGAAGTGGAGACGAAGGAGTTATCATTTGCATCATAGCTACCACCGCCTCCACTGCCACCACTGTTCTTCCAATGCAAAAACTGACGGTGATGGCAGTGGCTACGCAGCGAATGCGTTTCATGCGTGTTAATTATGCGTCACGCATGCGTTTATAAATTAATTGTTTTTTAAATGTTTATTTAAACGTTTAACAATGGCGCATTTTTGCATTCGCTTTACTGCATTCTGCCGTATGTGGTGGCAGTCTTTTTGGCGAAATAACGTAAATTACTGTCTAATGTCTGTTTATGGCGGTATTAATGACGCACAACCAATTCAATTCCTTCAAAGGAATGTATTTATAAATAGCTAAATTTTCAACTGACTTGTCATAGTAATGATATTGCTAACGTAATGCCAAGCGATGAGTAACTATTGCCAACGAGTCATCATTATAAAAGAAGAAAATTTGGTATGGAATAGAATTAAAAGGATCTTATATTTATTCATGTACAAATTTTTGATTGATGATTCGCTTTAGACAATTTATTTTCAGCACGTCAGCGTTCGTATTTTAACGTTCACATACACAATATTCATATACTATAATCAAAGAATTTTGGCCATTTTTGGTTGAGTTGGATGGTCAAAATGACTCATCTTCAAATATCAACTAAAGTTGGGGAAAATATTATCACATATAAAATTTGAAGTCCTTCATTTACTGTTTGCTAAAATTATCAAGCTTACTATTCAGACAGACGGACAGACCTAGCCGGCCGACATCGTCTTGGTAGTGGACGACAACGTGGGGTTTCTACTCTATAATAGAGGACCACTACAATGTATTCGGAGATATTCGGGTCATCTACTCTACAATATACGAACACTTGGGTCATTTTCTCTACAATATACGAACACATGGGTCATTTTCTCTACAATAGACGACCACTTTGGTAATCTACTCTGTAAGGGATGAAAACGTGGGTCATCTACTCTACAATAGACGACCACTTTGGTCATATACTATTTATATGACCTATAGATGGCCATTTGGTGATCTACTGTATTTACTGTTTGCCTTCATTTACTGTTTGCTAAAATTATCAAGCTTACTATTCAGACAGACGGACAGACCTAGCCGGCCGACATCGTCTTGGTAGTGGACGACAACGTGGGGTTTCTACTCTATAATAGAGGACCACTACAATGTATTCGGAGATATTCGGGTCATCTACTCTACAATATACGAACACTTGGGTCATTTTCTCTACAATATACGAACACATGGGTCATTTTCTCTACAATAGACGACCACTTTGGTAATCTACTCTGTAAGGGATGAAAACGTGGGTCATCTACTCTACAATAGACGACCACTTTGGTCATATACTATTTATATGACCTATAGATGGCCATTTGGTGATCTACTGTATACGTATATTAGTCGACCAATTTGGTCATCTATTGTATATTAGACAATCAATTATGTTACCTACTGTAAAGGACATGACCAATTTAGTCACCTACTGTATATTAGACGACCAATTTGTTCATCTAGTGTATTGTAAACGACCAATTCGTCGTATATTGTATAGTTCTGAACAATATGGTAACATTTTAGCAATTACGTGCCACATAGATCATTTTCTCAGTAGTGGACGACAACGGGGAGGTTCTACTCTATAGTGAACGAAACCGTGGGTTTTCTACTCTGGACGACAACATGGGTCCTCTACATTATAGTAGACGGGCACTAGGCCATCTACTATGCAGTGGCCATAAACAGGGATCATCTAATCTATAAATGATGACCTTTTGATAAATATACTCTACAATAGACGACAAATTGGGTCATCTACTATGTAATAGACGTACACTTGGGTTATCTTCTCTATAATAGGAGAAAGATTGAGTCATATGTAGTCAAGTAAACGATCAATTTGGTCGTCTACTGTAAAGTAAAGGACCAATTTTGTCATCTACTGTAAAGTAGAGACCAATTTGATCAACTACTGTAAATTAGACAAACAATTTGGTCAACGGCTGAAAATTAGACGACTAATCTGGTCAACTACAGTAAAATAGATGAACAATTAGGTCGTCTATTGTGTGTTAAGCGATCAATTAGGTCACCTACTGTATAGGACACGATCAATTCGGTCAACTACTACATAGTAGACGACCAATTTGGTCATATACTGTACAGTTGTGGACAATTAGACGGCCACTTCGGGGGTCCTCTACAATATGGTACAGGACCACTTCGGCCGTCTATTTGTAGTGGACGAAAACATGGGGCTTCTACTTAATAATGGACGACATGGTGAGTCCTCTACTTTATAGTAGATTGACACTTGGGTTACCTTCTCTATTGCAGGCGACCGCTTGGGTCATATAATCTATGGTAGACGACCAATTTTGTCATCTACTGTGTAGTAGACGACCAATTTGGGCATCTTCTGTTTATTAGATGACTTATTTTGTCATCTATGGATTAGTAGACGACCAATTTGGTCATCTACTATATAGTGGACGACCAATATAGTCATCTACTGTTTATAAGACGACTAATTTGGTCATCTACGGTTCAGTAGACGACTAATTTTGTCATCTACTGGTCATTTACTAAACAGTCATCTATACACATCTACTGACGACCAATTGTTCATCTACTGTATAGTAGACGGACCAAATTGTTCATCTGATCTATAGAAAATGCCCAATTCGGTCATCTTATCCATAGCAGACGACCACTTAGGTCATCTACTATATAGTAGACATATACACTATAGTAGACGGTCACTTCGGTCATCTATTCTATAGTAGACGGCCACTTCGGTAATCTGCTCTATATTAGACGACCACATCGGTCATCTAGTCTTTATTAGACAACCAGTTTGTAATCTTCTCCATATAAATATTAGAAGTGTATAGTTGTACCTGACAATTTATTTTTTCTATATTCACAAAAATAGCTTTTGCATGAATATCGTTCAGGAGCTATTGAATGACGTCAACGACTTTCCATATATGTATGCTCAAAAGGGTCAAGACTGTTGATGAAATATGGTCGAATGTTAGTCGAAATCAAAGGTCAATCCCAATGAAAACCGTCCGTAGATCTAAGACGGAAAAAGCAAAGTTCGCCAAAATGTCAAGAGTTTTCTCAATGTTTTCTTCGATTAGCGTGGCGTTGTGTATCTAAAGTCTCACCACCAGGTCGTACGACCAATATGGAGCACTATCTGGAATGTGTGCACCGTTTGCGGGAAGTGATAAGAAGAAATGACTTATGTATCACTATAATGTACCTGATGCTCACTCATCTTTGCAATCATACCCCAGCCGGCAAGGTCCTTCATATGGAGCCTCAAAAAGTCAAAAAGAGGGGCTATATTCAAAAATGGACCTACAGCGACCGTGGTTCGTGTGAAGGGTTCTTACTGACTATAATTAAACTCAAATTACCGAATTTCACCCCGATCAGTTAAAGTTAGCGTTTCTACGGCTTTACGTAGTCTAATTGGGAGGTTTCTTTATATCAGAGCTACACAAAAAGAGATTTGATCTTCGCTAGGGGGAAGAAGAAATGCACAGGTGTCGATTCTTAGAGGAATCTCTCAATAGGGTCACAAATATCGTATTAAGAAAGATCTCTGAGATACTCTAGTCTAGAGGAAGATCTCAGAGATCTACTTTAATATAGGAGAAGATTTCAGAGATGGTCATTTGAAAAATCTCAGAGATCGACTGTGGTACAGAGGTAGATCTTTGAGATCGACTGTAGTATAGAGGAGTCTAATTGGGAGGTTTCTTTATATCAGAGCTACACAAAAAGAGATGTGATCTACGCTAGGGGGCAGAAGAAATTCACAGGGGTCGATTCTTAGAGGAATCTCTCAATAGGGTCACAAATATCGTATTAAGAAAGATCTCTGAGATTGACTCTAGTATAGGTGAAGATCTCTGAGATACTCTAGTCTAGAGGAAGATCTCATACATAGATCTACTTTAGTATAGGAGAAGATTTCAGAGATCGTCATTTGAAAGATCTCAGAGATCGACTGTAGTACAGAGGTAGATCTTTGAGATCGACTGTAGTATAGAGGAGTCTAATTGGGAGGTTTCTTTCGGAGCTACACAAAAAGAGATGTGATCTACGCTAGGGGGGAAGAAGAAATTCACAGGGGTCGATTCTTAGAGGAATCTCTCAATAGGGTCACAAATATCGACTCTAATCCAAAGAGAGAGAACAGAGAAAGATATCAGAGATCGCTTCTATGTAGCATACAAGAAAGCAGAGACAAAATTTAGATAGTCTATAGGAAGATTTGAGAGATCTAGTCTAGAGGAAGGTTGACAAAAATTTCAGAAATACACACCTCTACACAGACTAGAGGAAGATCTCTTAGATTAGACTCTAGTCCCTCTCTCCAAAGAAGTCAAACGGAAGTGAACCTTTTTTGATGGAGGATACATTTACCGAGACCGTTGTTCGTGTGAGTGGTACTGGAGACAATTAAATACAAATTGCCAAATTGCAGCTGGATTAAATTAAATCTGTTTTTCTATGCTATGTTAAGTCAAAAAGTGCGGTTTCTTTATATGAGAGCTATATCAAAAAATAGACCTATATTGCATAATTTCAATACTTGTATCAAATTTCATCTGTGATTAAAATGGGCCAAACTATTGTTCTCAATCCAGTTAACTACAATTGGAATTCTTACTATTCGTTCAGAAAAGATCTAAGTATTTTTCTCCTGAGTGGTAAAGACCAAACAGCTGCTAGTCTGGAGATTGGTAATCGCATATACTGGGTGATCTCCAGTTACTTTCCTTATAAAGCTGCAATACCGACAGCTCTCTTCAGGGAAGTAGTAGAAGAAGCAACGTCTGACGAGCTCGAGCTGGCGCAGACACGAACGCTCATCATACTATCTGGGGTAGTACGGATATAAACAATAGGGGTGATTCGCTTCTTGACTTTATTCTAACTACCAACCTAACTATTTGTAACATTGGCAATAAACCGACCTTTATATAGAGTTCAAACTCGGCGAAACCTGCTGTCCACAGAAATGTGAGAAAAACAAAGTGGCACCTGTATGAGAAGAATTTTAAAAAGGTCCTCTAAACTTCTTTATGAACCGAATGACAAAGCCGGTCTGGATAATCTGGTCGAGCATATCACCACATCATTCAATAGTTCCCTTGAAGAAGCCTATCCAAAAACAAGGTACACGGGTAAAACTAAACCTCAATGGTGGACTTCTGAGCTTATGGCAAGGAAAAAGACCTGCAACAAGCTATTCAACAAGGCGAAATCTACTGGAGTCGCTAATAATTGGGATGCATATAAAGGGCAAGTCAAGATCTATAAGAAGGAGCTTAGGAAGGCGCAAAGACGCTCTTGGTATTCCTTCTGTGGCGAAGTGGAAAAGGTCTCCGACGCCGCAATGCTGAGGAAGATACTATCCACTTCTCCTTGTATAGTGGGGTATTTGCAGGATGAGGCAAACAACTGGACAAAAAACAGCAAGCAATCGCTAATGTTAAAGTACATTATCCCCTGGCTGCAGAAAATTTATGTAGGCTGTATTAGGCTTTCATACATCCCGAATCGATGGAGGGATACCGAAGTGGTATTCATACCCAAAGCGGGGAAGATATCGCACACTAGGCAAAAAGACTTCAGACCAATTAGCCTATCCTCTTTCCTATTGAAAAGTCTGGAAAGACTTTTAGATTATTTCATTAGGCAAAACCTGGATACAAAACTCCTGTCGGGGAACCAAGATGCTTACAATAAGGAAAAGTCTACAGAATCAGCCCTGCACGAACTTGTGAGCACTATCGAATCGTCCCTACATTTCAAAGAATTCACCATGGTGGCGTTTCTTGACATAGAAGGGGCTTTTAACAACATACACTCAGATGCGGTAATTGCGGCACTCTCACATCTAAAGGTGAACTCTAGCTTGATTATACTAATTCAAAGACTACTCAACAGAAGACGCATAACAGCATGTCTAGGGTCCACAACTCTAACAAGGTTTGTAAACAGAGGGACCCCACAAGGAGGAGTACTGTCTCCACTAATTTGGAACCTAGCGGTGAATGAAATCCTGCTAGATCTAGAACGTTGTGGTTGCAAGGTCGTGGCATATGCGGACGACCTGGCAATCGCAGTGAGTGGCAAATTCGAAAACATCCCCCGAGATATTCTGCAGGTGGCTCTGAACAAGTTGGCTAGATGGGCCAGAAGCAGACAGAATTGGTTCTATTTACTAGGATGAATAATGTCCCTCATGTGGACCCTCCACCTCGGATAAATGGAACAGATCTAGTCTTTTCTGAAAGTGCAAAATTTTTAGGAATAATTTTGGATAGGAAACTGTCATTCAGACTAAACGTACTGGAACGTGTAAAGAAGGCCAACATTGCCTATATATTCCTGCAGGAAGGCTGTAGGGTCGCGGTGGGGCCTCTCTCCTAAAATTGTCCATTGGATACATATAGCAGTGATGCGTCCAATACTGTTATACGGCATTGTGGTACGGTGGACTGCAACTGACAAACTAACCATCACAAACCTGCTATCAAGGGTTCAGAGAACTGCCTGTCTGTGCATAAGCGGAGAGTTAAGACTACAGCGACTGAGTCTCTACAAGCCCTTCTCCATATACTGCCGATTAATATTGTGGCGAGAGAAGTTTCAACCAAAGCGGCACTAAGATTAAATTGCCTATCAATGTGGAGGTACAAGAACTACGGTCACATGAGGATATCAAAGTGTAGTGCTGTGGTAACCGACCGAGTGGACTATATATCAACGGTGCGCACCTTTGAGAGGAACTACATCACTATGATACCAGCCAGGGATGAATGGGATGGCAGAATACCCGGAAATAAAAACCATCTCCACTTCTATACGGATGGTTCGAAGCTTGATGAAAAGGTTGTCTTCGGAGTACACTGTGAAGAACATAATTTGGATATAGCTCACAGACTACCAGATACCTGCAGTGTCTATCAAACCGGAATAATGGCAATATGGGAAGTCGCCAAGTGGCTGAGTCGGAACATAGTAACCAACACTGGCGTTGTCATTTACTCGGACAGCCAGGCTGCCATCAATTCTCTGGAGGCCACATCCCTAAATTCACAAATAGCCCTCGACTGCCGCAGATCTCTTAACGAGATGGCTGAGCAGTTTAATATACACCTCATATGGGTGCCTGGGCATAGGGATATCCCGGGGAACTGCAAAGCCGATGAACTGGCTAGGAAAGGGACGACTTTACAAATTCTCGACGAATTTGCATATATTGGTGCGCCACTATCCACGTGCAAGCTTTGGCTTAGTCAAGAGGCAATCAGGCAGTCCAACGAAAGATGGACGCAAATCGGCACATTTAGGGTAGCTAGACATCTGGCCAAGGTATGACCTGAGAAGGTCAAAATATCTCCTCGCACTAGAAAGGAAAATATTGTCTACGTTAGTATCAGTTCTGACGGGACACTGCCTGATTGGCGAACACGCCAGAAGATTGGGTATTAACTGCAACTACTTCTGCAGAAGCTGTGGAGATGAGGAAGAAGTGGAGAGCATTGAGCACTTGCTATGCGACTGTCCCGCTTTGAGTAAAGGACGACTGGACCTACTGGGGTCGGCCTTTCTAGGCAGCCTAACAGATCTTTCCAGTACCAACATTCGTGCTATCGATACATTTGTATATCAAACAGGTTGGTTTCGATTAGGGCATTTTAGCCCGTGGTACTACTAGGGACCTAAACTGGTCTATGTGAGCTGAAGAAATAAAAAAAACGGCTGCCACCCTAACCTAAACCTAAACTTTTCGTGGCTAAAGGAGGCAAATTTTCTGATCTCAAAAACCCTGACGAATTTGAAAATTATCAGAATCAGTTGAAGTTTAGATCAACTTTATGTGCGTTAAAAAGAGAAAAAAGTTCAACCACAGAAAAAAATCAGGGAAAGGAATTATTACCTTTGTTTTTTTATACTGATTTTGTTTTATACCGATCGTCTCAGAATCACTAGAAGATTCGATCTAACCACGTCTGTCCGTCCATCTTAAACTTGTACGCAAAGTATACTTCGAAATATGTCCTTCATGTTCGAAAATAGGATTAGGTGGATCCTATGGACTTCTACTGTTACGGGTCTTCACTCGTTTTGCATTGTACTCCCCGCATCAGTAAAAAATCATTCTCAAAAAATAAATATGATGACTTAGTTCGGCAAAATACGGGTTTGGTTAGCAGTTCTTGTTAAATTCAGTTTACTGCTTCCATAAGTATTTCAGCTGATTTAAGTTAAAGACATACACTATTGCTACTGAATTCTGAAGATGATAGAGTGGTGTCTATCGAAACTGCAGTCAATTCTACCAAGCAATTAAAACACTCTACCAATTTTTGTATTTGTTTCTATTACTTTTTTGGAATAGACAGAAAGTAAATGGAACATATGGTCTCAAACCAAAAATAAATTCTGACTGAATAATCTTCGAAATTTTCAGTGTGTGTGAAAAGTCACTACAGACCTATACATTTTTTTATAATAACTCGGAATGAAGAGGCTACAAGTCAGCAACCAATCAGAACATATAACTTCCGGTATCGAAAGAATTCTATAATAACTTTAAATCTATTAAAAACATTGAGAGAAGACCTATAGTAATTATTCACAGGGAACATTTTTGTGGAAGATACAAATTAAAAATTTGCAGGATTTCTTTGAATTTTGTCATACGACATATTTTATTGCGATATTTTGTGATAACTGATCGAAAAGGCACAGCAATAAAAATAGTTTTCCAAGGGCACTTTTTCTCTAATCTGATGGGTATATTTCGTTGTCTTCTGCCTCGGAAAATCCTCGTCTAACATGGTCTCATGAATACAAAAGCCGAACTTTTATCTTTTCACTAGACTAAAATCGAACTTGTTTTATCCGTGAAAAAATCATTATCCGCCTCAACTTCCGAAACTCTCCAATGACACATTTGCACCAAATGAACGATATTTGCAAATTGCTACCAAAATTCCAAATTTTGATCAGCCAATAGACGTGTCGAACACACAGACTAGCATTAAGTCAATGTAGACGAATTAAAAAAAAAAGACGGCGACGACAGAACAAGACAACTGGGGAACATACATAATCAGTATGATGATGGAGTAGCCCGCAACTTTGTGGACGTTCCCTGAATGTTAAGTGGAGTCGAATCGAGTCGAGCCGTAAGCCGCCGCCGCAATATTGGGGTGATAATGAACAGGCTGACAATGGTGATGACGGTCTACTACGTCTACGATGGGCGGACGGACACCATTGATGATGATTTTAACGTAAACGCGAATTTAAACAACAAAAATGGTAACTATTGAACGAAGGAATAGGAGGAATACGACAGCCGAAATAGTAGCAAAATTAAATGTGCGATTTTTGTTTCTTTCGCGTTTTAATTTTATCATCGCTTACGTTGTTTTTGTTCGACTATTTGGGCTTTGCTTGACTTGGGTTTTTTTCGTCTTCTTTTTGCCCCCATTCATTTGCCGGCTTAGGTGTATATAAATCTAACGCAAATCCAGGGATAGACATCACTTCTTTGGTGGAAACTTAAGTGTTAAGTTTAGCTCCAGTGCTGATCGGTTCTTATCGCATATACAAAACAAAAAAACGATTTTTTCGAGTTTTACATTTTTAAAGGATACTTTTTGTTCGTCACAACACAACTCCTTCAACTTCAACAATATGCAGTTCAGTGCTAGTCTTGCTTTAGTCGTGATTGTGGGCCTAGTGGCCAGCGGCAGTGCTTTGCCAGCCAAGAAAAGTATGTGTAACAATTGATATTTTTTAAATTTAAAAAACAAAACTATTAAAAAAGTGGAAAAAATTTATTAAAATAAAGTGAAAATATACAAAAGTTTAAGAAAAGTTTAAGCTGTTAGTTGGAGAAATATATTTCCAATGCAATAATTGAGGAAAATTTATTATTTTCTGAAGGAAAATGTTCCCTGTTAGTTTAATATTGAGTTTTCACTGCGAAGAAAGACTGACTTTAACAGTTTCCATATCTCAAAATAGTTTCAAAATTATAAAATCAATCGGTAATCGCTTTAAAAGAGCTTTGAAAAAGCTACACGCAAGCAAAAGAACGTTTTTTTACTTTTGCTTTTTAATATAGCCATTTTATTAAATCCAAAAAATCTTACAAACTAATTTGATTAATGACTTACTCCTAGGTTCTTACAAAATAACACCCAGCAAATGAAAGCTGTAATCTGAAGCTTTTTATAATTTTTCAAAACAGCTCTTCAACTTTTGAAAAGCTTTGCAATAAAATAATTACTCTAAAATGTTCAAAATGATTTCAATTGAAAAGAGCTTTTCATAAAAGCTTTGCAATAATGAAATTTAAATTGCCAAAAAAAATCCAACCAAAGCTTTTGTTAGAATGTTTCATTTTTCAATGATCTCTCTTAGCTTTAACGAAATACGGTAAATTTCAAAAGCTCTTTAAGTTTTAAAAAGCCACGAGCAAACAAAAAAAGCTGTAATCTGAAGCTTTTTATAATTTTTCAAAAAGCGCTTTAACTTTTAAAAAGCTTTGCAATAAAATAATTACTCTAGAGTGTTACAAATAACTTCAATTAAATAGAAATAGTTATTAACTGGGGCTTTTCATTAAAGCTTTGCAATAAAGAAATTTAATTTGTCAAAAAATCCTACTAAAAACTTTTGTTAGAAGTGTTTCATTTTTCAATGATCTTCCTCTTAGCTTTAACGAAATACTGTAAATTTCAAACGCTCTTTAAGTTTTTAAAAACCTTGCACCAAAAATAATTACATCAAGATGCAAAAATATCTTTAATCACGGCAAAATAGATAAATAGTAGAGCTTTTCATAAAATTTCTGAGAAAGTTTTTAATTAAGCTTTCATTTTATATAACAGCTTTAAGAAGCTTTTTAAGATTTTAAAGCTTTGCAGAAAAAATAATTACATAAAAATGCAAAAATAGCTTTAATCACACAGTAGTAGATATAAACTAGAGCTTTTCATAAAAGCGTTGAGCTTTCAATTAAGAAATTTATTTTTTCTGCAACATTCAATTAAAGGTTTTAATTAACATATTGGACTTAGACAATGGACTTTCCTTTAGAAAAATCTGGCTAAAAGCTTCAGTACAGAGGTAGTAGATTTTTCCTTAAACGTGAGCTTTTGATAGAAGCATTGAGAATTTTCCATAAAAAACAATTTGAATTGTATGAAAAGAATAGTCTTAGTGTTATAAGCTTTATTTACAAAATGTTCAGTGTTCCTCCTTTTCGGCAAATCAAACCAAAAGCTTTAATGCAGATCTTTTCAATGATCCTTCTCTTGGCTTCAACGAAACACTATAATTTCAAAAGCTCTTTAAGTAATTAAAAGACTCGCAGAAAAAAATAATTAAATCACAATACAAAAATAGCTTTAATCACACAGAAATAGCTTAAGGCTGCAGCTTTTCATAGAAGTACTGAGAAGCTTTGCAATAAAGAAATTTAAATATTTCAGAAGAGAGTCATTTCACTTTAAGAATTCCATCAATTATTCAAAGAAACGTACCACGAATCCACAAAATGGATTCATATTGGAATATTTGTTATTATCTCACTAAATCTACTTATTCTCAACAAAAATTTGATCTAATACTGTATTCCCTGATAATATTTTTTCTTCAATATCAATTCACCACGATTTGACATAAAATTGTTCAAAACACTAGTGTTAATTGCCCATTGGCTGTTGTCTAGTAAAGTTCAGTTTTTTTAGTTTCAAGTCATTCTGTGCCATTTTCACATAAATCGTTCCTTGTCTTCAGAAATAAATGAGATATTCACCACTAATCGGCTTATCTCGAGCAGAGTTCACAATAATAAGGTTATTAATTAATTATTGGAAATCACTAAATCAATAGATTATTTAGATCTTCAGTCATACATCAAAAGCTATTTACCCTTTCCACATTTTGGTAAAAAACTCACCACGAACTGACTTTTGTTTAATAGATTTTGCCAAATTAAACTATAGGGTCATTTTTGAAAAAAAAAAATAGTTATCACTTAAATGATATATTCCATAGGACTTTGTATATAAATCCAATAATAAACACACCTTCAAAATTTGAGTAACAACTTTCTTCAAAAATTTATTGGTAAAGGCTTAAATTAAACGAGCTACAAACACACCACCAGTTGACTTATACTCTCTCCTTTCAAGGGTTCCTAGGAAAATCAAAAATTATATATATTAATTCCTTCCCTATTTCCCCCTTCCAGGAATGGTTTACTACCAACAGCCCGCCCAGTACTACGCCAATCCCCAGCGCATGATGTATGTGCAATATGTTCAACCTGCTCGTCCTTATGCCCGTTCCACTCAAGCTGCCGAAGCTTTGGTCGCTGGCGACACCGTAGCCACTGGCACTTATTTGAACGGTGAGTTTAGAAATCGGTTAAGCTAAAAAAAAATCCTCTATATATAATATCTGTATATCCTTTTAACCATACAACAGATTGCAATCATGAGGAAGCTGATATCGCCGCTGCTGGTCCAGCTGTCGATGTTTCCGTTGAACATGGTGAAGATGTTTTGAGCGAGGCTGCTGCCTACCCTGCTGCCGGTGATGCTCCCGCCGTTCCCGCCTATGCTGCCCCTGTACCCGCTGAAGTTGATATTGTCGCCCAAGAGAACGAAGTTGCCGATGAAGCCGCTAAGGTGCCACGCGATTTTAACTTTGAAGCCGCTGCCGCCGAAGAAGCTGCCGCTGCTGCTGCTGAAGAAGCTGTCTATACTGCTGTAGCTGAACAGGCTGCCGCTGAAATTCCCGCTGTTGAAGCTGAAGCTCCCGTAGCCGCTGAATTACCTGCCCCTGCTCCTATTGCTCCTGTAGCCAAGCCCGCCCAGCGTTATTTGCCTGCTAACAAGAAGAAGGTTTATGTTGAATTGGACCAATCCGTTGAAGAAGATAACGCCGATGCCGAAGAAGAAGAGGAAGATGAAACTCCCGTTGCCCCCGTAGCCGCTCGTCGCCCCGTTGCCAAGAAACCCACCAAGGCTGCCCCAGCTTCGGCTTCCAAGCCCCTACCTGCCGGAACCTTCTTCCCCATTAACTTCGGTGGTACCGCCGGTGGTGCTATTGCCATTGCCAACTCCTTCAGCACTGGTGAAGGTGGTTCCGCTACCAGTCACGCCATTGCCTACGGTTCCCCCGATTCCGTTCGTGCCCGTGTCCGTCCTAGCAAATTCCATTAAAATTTTGCTTTAAATAATTGTTGCTTCGGCAATTTGTCATAATACGATTTAACGAAAAAAATCGTCTAAGCCATAATGCTCTGCCTTAAGTTTCCAATTTTAACAGACTTTTTAATTTTAAATTAATAATCAACTGTTTATTATGCAGCATTTTTTTAATAATTTAGTACAATTGTAAAACAAAAAACGAACAAAAAAAAAATAAAAAAAGTTTATCCTTTAAAAATTGTTGTACTTTAGATGATTTTATTTGCATTGAAAAGTTTCGTTAAAATGTATTTTTTAAAGAAACTCGTCGGCACATTTTTTTTTTAAATTAAATTTTGTCGAAATTTCATTTTTTAGAAAATGTCATGGAAATTGGACCTTACAGAAACCTGGATAGAAACTTTCGCAGAAACTATTTTTTTTATAAATTTTCGTCAAAATTTTTTATTAAAATACAATGTCGACGAAATTTTCTATAAAAATATTCAATTTCGACGAAATTTTCTATAAAAATATTCAATTTCGACGAAATTTTCTATAAAAATATTCAATTTCGACGAAATTTTCTATAAAAATATTCAATTTCGACGAAATTTTCTATAAAAATATTCAATTTCGACGAAATTTTCTATAAAAATATTCAATTTCGACGAAATTTTCTATAAAAATATTCAATTTCGACGAAATTGTCTATAAAAATATTCAATTTCGACGAAATTGTCTATAAAAATATTCAATTTCGACGAAATTTTCTATAAAAATATTCAATTTCGACGAAATTTTCTATAAAAATATTCAATTTCGACGAAATTTTCTATAAAAATATTCAATTTCGACGAAATTTTCTATAAAAATATTCAATTTCGACGAAATTTTCTATAACAATATTCAATTTCGACGAAATTTTCTATAAAAATATTTAATTTCGACGAAATTTTCTATAACAAAATATTAAATTTCTACGAAATTTTCTATAAAAATATTCAATTTTGACGAAATTTTCTATAAAAAAAAATTATATTTCTACGAAATTCGACAAAATTGTCTATAAAAATTCAATTTAAACGAAATTTTCTATAAAAATATTAAATTTCGACGAAATTTTCTATAAAAATATTCAATTTCGACGAAATTTTCTATAAAAATATTCAATTTCGACGAAATTTTCTATAAAAATATTAAATTTCGACGAAATTGTCTATAAAAATATTCAATTTCGACGAAATTTTCTATAAAAATATTCAATTTCGACGACATTTTCTATAAAAATATTCAATTTCGACGAAATTTTCTATAAAAAAAATTTAACTTCGACGACATTTTCTGTAAAAAAATTTAATTTCGACCACATTTTCTATAAAAATATTCAATTTTGACGAAATTTTCTATAAAAATATACAATTTCGACGAAATTTTCTATAAAAATATACAATTTCGACGAAATTTTCTATAAAAATATTCAATTTCGACGAAATTTTCTATAAAAATATTCAATTTCGACGAAATTTTCTATAAAAATATTCAATTTCGACGAAATTTTCTATAAAAATATTCAATTTCGACGAAATTTTCTATAAAAATATTCAATTTCGACTATAAAAATATTCAATTTCGACGAAATTTTCTATAAAAATATTCAATTTCGACGACATTTTCTATAAAAATATTCAATTTCGACGAAATTTTCTATAACAATATTCAATTTCGACGAAATTTTCTATAAAAATATTTAATTTCGACGCAATTTTCTATAACAAAATATTAAATTTCGACGAAATTTTCTATAAAAAAAAATTCTATTTCTACGAAATTCGACAAAATTGTCTATAAAAATTCAATTTCAACGAAATTTTCTATAAAAATATGCAATTTCGACGAAATTTTCTATAAAAATATTCAATTTCGACGAAATTTTCTATAAAAATATTCAATTTCGACGAAATTTTCTATAAAAATATTCAATTTCGACGAAATTTTCTATATCAATATTCAATTTCGACGAAATTTTCTATAAAAATATTTAATTTCGACGAAATTTGCTATAACAAAATATTAAATTTCAACGAAATTTTCTATAAAAATATTCACTTTTGACGAAATTGTCTATAAAAAAAATTCTATTTCTACGAAATTCGACAAAATTGTCTATAAAAATTCAATTTCAACGAAATTTTCTATAAAAATATTAAATTTCGACGAAATTTTCTATAAAAATATTCAATTTCGACGAAATTTTCTATAAAAATATTCAATTTCGACGAAATTTTCTATAAAAATATTCAATTTCGACGACATTTTCTATAAAAAAAATTTAACTTCGACGACATTTTCTATAAAAAAAATTTTATTTCGACGACATTTTCTATAAAAATATTCAATTTTGACGAAATTTTCTATAAAAATATGCAATTTCGACGAAATTTTCTATAAAAATATTCAATTTCGACGAAATTTTCTATAAAAATATTCAATTTCGACGAAATTTTCTATAAAAATATTCAATTTCGACGAAATTTTCTATAAAAATATACAATTTCGACGAAATTTTCTATAAAAATATTCAATTTCGACGAAATTTTCTATAAAAATATTCAATTTCGACGAAATTTTCTATAAAAATATTCAATTTCGACGAAATTTTCTATAAAAATATTCAATTTCGACGAAATTTTCTATAAAAATATTCAATTTCGACGAAATTTTCTATAAAAATATTCAATTTCGACGAAATTTTCTATAAAAATATTCAATTTCGACGAAATTTTCTATAAAAATATTCAATATTCAATTTCGACGAAATTTTCTATAAAAATATTCATTTTCGACGAAATTTTCTATCAAAATTCAATTTCGACGAAATTTTCTATCAAAATTCAATTTCGACGAAATTTTCTGTAAAAATATTCAATTTCGACGAAATTTTTTATAAAAATATTCAATTTCGACGAAATTTTCTATCAAAATTCAATTTCGACGAAATTTTCTATAAAAATAATCAATTTCGACGAAATATTCTATAAAAAAATTTAATTTCGACGACATTTTCTGTAAAAAAAATTTAATTTCGACATTTTCTATAAAAATATTCCATTTCGACGACATTTTCTATAAAAATATTCAATTTCGACGACATTTTCTATAAAAATATTCAATTTCGACGAAATTTTCTATAAAAATATTCAATTTCGACGAAATTTTCTATAAAAATATTCAATTTCGACGAAATTTTCTATAAAAATATTCAATTTCGACGAAATTTTCTATAAAAATATTCAATTTCGACGAAATTTTCTATAAAAATATTCAATTTCGACGAAATTTTCTATAAAAATATTCAATTTCGACGAAATTTTCTATAAAAATATTCAATTTCGACGAAATTTTCTATAAAAATATTCAATCTCGTCGAAATTGTCTATAAAAATATTCAATTTCGGCGAAAATGTATTCAATTTCGACGAAATTTTCTATAAAAATTCAATTTCGACGAAATTTTCTATGAAAATTCAATTTCGACGAAATTTTCTATGAAAATTCAATTTCGACGAAATTTTCTATAAAAATTCAATTTCGACGAAATTTTCTATGAAAATTCAATTTCGACGAAATTTTCTATGAAAATTCAATTTCGACGAAATTTTCTATGAAAATTCAATTTCGACGAAATTTTCTATGAAAATTCAATTTCGACGAAATTTTCTATGAAAATTCAATTTCGACGAAATTTTCTATGAAAATTCAATTTCGACGAAATTTTCTATGAAAATTCAATTTCGACGAAATTTTCTATGAAAATTCAATTTCGACGAAATTTTCTATGAAAATTCAATTTCGACGAAATTTTCTATGAAAATTCAATTTCGACGAAATTTTCTATGAAAATTCAATTTCGACGAAATTTTCTATGAAAATTCAATTTCGACGAAATTTTCTATGAAAATTCAATTTCGACGAAATTTTCTATGAAAATTCAATTTCGACGAAATTTTCTATGAAAATTCAATTTCGACGAAATTTTCTATGAAAATTCAATTTCGACGAAATTTTCTATGAAAATTAAATTTCGGCGAAATTTTCTATGAAAATTCAATTTCGACGAAATTTTCTAAATTCAATTTCGACGAAATTTTCTATGAAAATTAAATTTCGACGAAATTTTCTATGAAAATTAAATTTCGACGAAATTTTCTATGAAAATTAAATTTCGAGGAAATTTTCTATGAAAATTAATTTCGACGAAATTTTCTATGAAAATTAATTTCGACGAAATTTTCTATGAAAATTAAATTTCGACGAAATTTTCTATGAAAATTAAATTTCGACGAAATTTTCTATGAAAATTAAATTTCGACGAAATTTTCTATGAAAATTAAATTTCGACGAAATTTTCTATGAAAATTAAATTTCGACGAAATTTTCTATGAAAATTAAATTTCGACGAAATTTTCTATGAAAATTAAATTTCGACGAAATTTTCTATGAAAATTCAATTTCGACGAAATTTTCTATGAAAATTAAATTTCGACGAAATTTTCTATGAAAATTAAATTTCGACGAAATTTTCTATGAAAATTAAATTTCGACGAAATTTTCTATGAAAATTAAATTTCGACGAAATTTTCTATGAAAATTAAATTTCGGCGAAATTTTCTATGAAAATTCAATTTCGACGAAATTTTCTATGAGAATTCAATTTCGACGAAATTTTCTATGAGAAATCAATTTCGACGAAATTTTCTATGAGAAATCAATTTCGACGAAATTTTCTATGAGAAATCAATTTCGACGAAATTTTCTATGAAAATTAAATTTCGACGAAATTTTCTATGAAAATTCAATTTCGACGAAATTTTCTATGAAAATTCAATTTCGACGAAATTTTCTATGAAAATTCAATTTCGACGAAATTTTCTATGAAAATTCAATTTCGACGAAATTTTCTATGAAAATTCAATTTCGACGAAATTTTCTATGAAAAAAATATTCAATTTCGACGAAATTTTCTATAAAAATATTCAATTTCGACGAAATTTTCTATAACAATATTCAATTTCGACGAAATTTTCTATAAAAATATTTAATTTCGACGAAATTTTCTATAACAAAATATTAAATTTCGACGAAATTTTCTATAAAAAAAAATTATATTTCTACGAAATTCGACAAAATTGTCTATAAAAATTCAATTTCAACGAAATTTTCTATAAAAATATTAAATTTCGACGAAATTTTCTATATCAATATTCAATTTCGACGAAATTTTCTATAAAAATATTTAATTTCGACGAAATTTTCTATAACAAAATATTAAATTTCGACGAAATTTTCTATAAAAATATTCAATTTTGACGAAATTGTCTATACAAAAAAATTCTATTTCTACGAAATTCGACAAAATTGTCTATAAAAATTCAATTTCAACGAAATTTTCTATAAAAATATTAAATTTCGACGAAATTTTCTATAAAAATATTCAATTTCGACGAAATTTTCTATAAAAATATTCAATTTCGACGAAATTTTCTATAAAAATATTCAATTTCGACGAAATTTTCTATAAAAATATTCAATTTCGACGAAATTTTCTATAAAAATATTCAATTTCGACGAAATTTTCTATAAAAATATTCAATTTCGACGAAATTTTCTATAAAAAAAATTTAACTTCGACGACATTTTCTGTAAAAAAATTTAATTTCGACGACATTTTCTATAAAAATATTCAATTTTGACGAAATTTTCTATAAAAATATGCAATTTCGACGAAAATGTATTCAATTTCGACGAAATTTTCTATGAAAATTCAATTTCGACGAAATTTTCTATGAAAATTCAATTTCGACGAAATTTTCTAAATTCAATTTCGACGAAATTTTCTATGAAAATTAAATTTCGACGAAATTTTCTATGAAAATTAAACTTCGACGAAATTTTCTATGAAAATTAAATTTCGACGAAATTTTCTATGAAAATTAAATTTCGACGAAATTTTCTATGAAAATTAAATTTCGACGAAATTTTCTATGAAAATTCAATTTCGACGAAATTTTCTATGAAAATTAAATTTCGACGAAATTTTCTATGAAAATTAAATTTCGACGAAATTTTCTATGAAAATTAAATTTCGACGAAATTTTCTATGAAAATTAAATTTCGGCGAAATTTTCTATGAAAATTCAATTTCGACGAAATTTTCTATGAGAATTCAATTTCGACGAAATTTTCTATGAGAAATCAATTTCGACGAAATTTTCTATGAGAAATCAATTTCGACGAAATTTTCTATGAGAAATCAATTTCGACGAAATTTTCTATGAGAAATCAATTTCGACGAAATTTTCTATGAAAATTAAATTTCGACGAAATTTTCTATGAAAATTAAATTTCGACGAAATTTTCTATGAAAATTAAATTTCGACGAAATTTAATATGAAAATTAAATTTCGACGAAATTTTCTATGAAAATTAAATTTCGACGAAATTTTCTATGAAAATTCAATTTCGACGAAATTTTCTATGAAAATTCAATTTCGACGAAATTTTCTATGAAAATTCAATTTCGACGAAATTTTCTATGAAAATTCAATTTCGACGAAATTTTCTATGAAAATTCAATTTCGACGAAATTTTCTATGAAAATTCAATTTCGACGAAATTTTCTATGAAAATTCAATTTCGACGAAATTTTCTATGAAAATTCAATTTCGACGAAATTTGCTATGAAAATTCAATTTCGACGAAATTTTCTATGAAAATTCAATTTCGACGAAATTTTCTATGAAAATTCAATTTCGACGAAATTTTCTATGAAAATTCAATTTCGACGAAATTTTCTATGAAAATTCAATTTCGACGAAATTTTCTATGAAAATTCAATTTCGACGAAATTTTCTATGAAAATTCAATTTCGACGAAATTTTCTATGAAAATTCAATTTCGACGAAATATTCTATGAAAATTCAATTTCGACGAAATTTTCTAAAAAAATGCAATTTCAAAATTTTTTTAAAATTGCATTTTAGCGAAATTTTCTATAAAAACAACATATACAAATATTTAAATTATTGCTGCAGAAGTTTTGGTTGTGGTATGTTCCAATGAATCTGTCAATTTATGTGGGAAGCACGTCGCATCAATATTGGGATTGATAATGAACGGCTGACAACGACGATGTTGATGACGGTCTACTACGTCTACGATGGGTGGACGGACGGCGTTGATGATGATTTCAAAGTATTCGCGAATTAAAATAACAACAATGGAAAGTATTGAACGAAGGAATATGAGTACGACGGCTGAAATAGTAGCAAAATTATACGTGCGATTTTTGTTTCTTTCGCGTTTTAATTTTATTGTCGCGTTTTGTTGTTTTTGTTCCATTATTTTGACTTTGCTTGGCTTGGGGGTTTTTCGTCTTCTTTTTGCCTCCATTCATTTGCCGGCTTAGGTGTATATAAATCTAACGCAAATCCAGGGATAGACATCACTTCTTTGGTGGAAACTTAAGTGTTAAGTTTAGCTCCAGTGCTGATCGGTTCTTATCGTAAATAAAAAAACAACGAATTTTTCGAGTTTTAAATTTTTAAAGAATACTTATTGTTCATCACAGCTGCTCCTTCAACTTCATCAATATGCAGTTCAGTGCTAGTCTTGCTTTAGTCGTGATTGTGGGCCTTGTATCTAGCTGCAGTGCTTTGCCCGCCAAGAAGAGTATGTGTAACAATTGATATTTTATATTTAAAAAAAAAATATAAAAAAGGTGAAAAAATAGTGAAAGTCCTCAAAGACTATAAGAACAGTTAAAAGTGTTAAATGAAGACATACATTTCTTATGATAATTTAAGAAAATTTTTTAGTTGCTGCCAAAAATGTTCCCTGAAAGTTAAATATTGAATTTTATGAACGGCGAAAACAGTTTCTAAATCTCAAAATAATTTCAAAATTATAAAATCAATTAACAATTCTTTTTAATGAACTTTTCTAAAGATAAGCGCAAACAAATAAATTTATAAAGAAAAACTGAAATTTTTCTAGAAAAATAAAATATTTGTCGAAATTTCCTAGAAAAATATAATTTCGGGAAAATTTCTTAGATAAATTAAATTTGTAGACACATTATATTTCGCTCTTGCAATCTTGACAAAATTATTTAGAAAAAAGGCATTTTTAGAAAATTTCCAAAAAAAAACCAATATTAAAAAATTTTCCAGAAAAATTCAATTTTGTCGAAATTTTTTTTTCCCTAATACTCGTATTTTTTAAAAGTTTAATTTTTATGAAATTTTCAAAAGCATTGTTCAAATTGGACAAACTTTCCTACATAAACAATTTCGGTAGTTTTTTATAGAAAACAGACAAAATTACGATGAAAAATTCAATTTTGCCAGAAAATTATAAATTTTCTAAAAAATAATTTTAAAGAAATTGTTTAGAAAAATTTAATTTTAAGAAATTTATTGAAAACTGTCTTGGAAAAAAAATCTATAACATTTCTTTGAAAAATGTTATATCAACGATATTGCAACGAGTTTTTTTATAAAAATCAATTTTAATAAAATTTTTTGCAAATATTATTTTTTTCTATAAAATCGGTAAAAATGAAATTTAGAAGAAATTGTCTAAAAAAATTAATTTCGCTGAAATTTCCTAGAAAATTAAATTTTGTTAAAATTTCCTAGAAAATTTAATTTTGTCAAAATTTAGGAAAAAATATAAATTTCGTAAAAAAATATTTTTAGTTTTTTTAAAAAAATTTAATTTTAAGAAATTTCTTGAAAAATTGTTTTTTGGAAAAAAATTTCTATAAAATTTTTTTTTATTTTTTATATAAAATTTTCTATAAATATATTTTTTTTAAAATTGCAATTTCCATGAAATTTTCTCGAAAAAATAAATTCCGGCAACATTTTCTATAAAAATTAAATTTAGACAAACTTATTTATAGAAATTTCTTAAAAAATTATGTTTTGAAAAAAATTTATAAAATTTCTTTGAAAAATTAAATTCCAAGGAACTTTTTATAAAAATAAATTTTAAAAATTTTCTATAAATATTTATGTTACTTTTTTTATAAATATAACGAAAAATTATGTTTTTTGAAAAAAATTCTATAATATTTCTGGGAACAATGTAATATAACGAAATTTTAACTACTTTTTTTATAAAGATCAATTTTTTAATAAAATTTTCTGTAAATATTATTTTTTTCTATAAAAATGCTATTTCCACGAAATTTTCTCGATAAACAATTTTCGACAAAATTTTCTGTAAAAATTAAATTTTAAGAAAATTAAATTTTGTCAATATATCCCAGAAAAATTTAATTTCTATAAAAACTTTTTAAGAAAAATTAAAAAAAATATAAATTTTGTTAAAAAAAATATTTTTAACGAATTTTTTTAGAAAAATTTAATTTTAAGAAATTTTTCGTAAATTATTTTTTGGAAAAAAATTCTATAAAATTTCTTTGAAATTACATATTTCAATATACATATAGAAAAATGTAATTTGGACGAACTTTTTAAGAAAAATTAAAAAAAATATAATTTTTTTTTAAAAAAAATATTTTTAACGAAATTTGTTAGAAAAACTTAATTTTAAGAAATTTTTTGTAAATTATTTTTTGGAAAAAAAATTTCTATAAAATTTCTTTGAAATATGTAATTTCAACGAAATTTTCAAGAAAGATGAAATTTTAGCGACCTTTTTAAAAAAATCGATTCTAATTAAATTTCTATAAATATTTTTTTTTAATAAGTATTTTTAACGATATTTTTTAGAAAGATGGAAATTTCATGAAAAATTATGTTTTGGAAAAAAATTCTATAAAAAATTTTTGAAAACTTAATTTCAATGAAATTTTCAAGAAAAATTAAATTCCAACGACAGTTTTCATAAAAATCAAATTTAATAAAATTTTCTGTAAATATTTTTTTTTATAAAATTGCAATATTCATGAAATTTTTTCGAAAAAATAAATTTTGACAAAATTTTCTATAAAATTAAATTTTGTCAAAATATTAATTTTCCCAGAAAAATTTAATTTCGACATTTTCTAGAAAATTACAAATTTGGACGAACTTTTTTAGAAAAATTTAAAAAAATCAAAATTTTTAAAAAAAATATTTTAAACGAAATTTGTTTAGAAAAAATTAATTTCAAGAAATTTCTCGAAAAATTATTTTTTTAAAAAAACATTTCTTTGAAAAATTTAATTTTAACGAAATTTTCAAGAAAGTAAAATTTCAGCGACCTTTTTATAAAAATCATTTTAATAAAATAAAATATTAATATTTTTTTAAATATTTTTAAGGAAATTTTTTAGAAAAATTTAATTTAAAGAAATTTGTTGGAAAATTATGTTATGGAAGAAAATTCTATATAAAATTTTTGAAAACTATAAATTCAATGAAATTTTCAAGAAAAATTAAATTCCAATGACATTTTTCATAAAAATCAAATTTAATAATATTTTCTGTAAATATTTTTTTCTTTATAAAATTGCAATTTTCACAACAATTTTTCGAAAAAATAAATTTTAACAAAATTTTCAAAAATTAAATTTAAAAAAAAAATTGTCTAGGAAAATTAAATTTCGTTGAAATTTTCTAGAAAATTAAATTTTGTCAAAATATTAATATTCCCAGAAATATTTAATTTCGACAAAATTTTCTAGAAAATTACAAATTTGGACGAACTTTTTTAGAAAAATTTTAAATAATCAAAATTTTTTTAAAAAAATATTTTTAACGAAATTTGTTTAGAAAAATTTAATTTTAAGAAATTTCTCAAAAAATTATTGTTTGGAAAAACTTCTATAAAATTCTTTGAAAAATGTAATTTCAACGAAATTTTCAAGAAAGATGAAATTTTAGCGACCGAAAAATCGATTCTAATTAAATTTTCTATAAATATTACTTTTTTAAAATATTTTTAAGGAAATTTTTTAGAAAAATTTAATTTAAAGACATTTCTTGGAAAATTATGTTTTAGAAAAAAATTCTAAAAAATTTGTTTGAAAAATATAATTTCAAGAAAGATGAAATTTCAACGATTTTTTCATAAAAATCAATATTAATAAAATTTTCTGTAAATATTTTTTTCTATATAAAATTTGCAATTTTCATGAAATTTTTGGCGAAAAAATAAATTTCGGCAAAATTTTCTATAAAAATTAAATTTAAAAAAAAAATTAGAAAAATTAAATTTCGGTGAAATTTTCTAGAAAATTAAATTTTGTCAAAATATTAATTTTCCCAGAAAATTTTATTTCGACAAAATTTTGTAGAAAAATGAAGTTTTTTAGAAAAATTTAAAAAATCAAAATTTTTTAAAAAAAATATTTTAAACGAAATTTGTTTAGAAAAAATTAATTTCAAGAAATTTCTCGAAAAAATTATTTTTTGGAAAATCTTCTATAAATTTCTTTGAAAAATTTAATTTTCAAGAAAGGTGAAATTTCAGCGACCATTTGATACAAATCATTTTAACAAAATAAAATATTAATAATATTTTTAACGAAATTTTTTCGAAAAATTTAATTTAAAGAAATTTCTTGGAAAATTAGATTTAGACAAAAATTCTATAACATTGTTTTGAAAAATATAATTTCATAAAATTTTCAAGAAAGATGAAATTTCAACGATTTTTTCATAAAAATCTATTTTAATAAAATTTTTTGTAAATATTTTTTTCTTTATAAAATTGAAATCTTCATGAGATTTTTGGCCAAAAAATAAATTTTCTAAATATTAAACTTCAAAGAAATTTTCTAGAAAAATTTAATTTCGGTGAAATTTTCTAGAAAATTAAATTTTGTCAAACTATCCCAGAAAAATTTAATTTCGACAAAATTTTCTAGAGAATGCAAATTGGACGAACTTTTGTAGAAAAAATTTAATTTCTAAGAAATTTTCTGAAAAACTTAATTTTTTTTCAAAAATTTTTAGAAAAAATTAAAATGTGAAGATATTTTTTCTAAAGTTTTGCTTTCTATTTAAAATTTCTGATAAACTTAATTTTGTCAACATTTTTTACAAAAAATTATTATTTGATGTTATTTTTTTCTAATGAATTCACCTAATTTTGTAAAAAAAAATGAAAATGTTACGATGTTTTTGTCTAAAGAATTCAATTTTGACGAAATTTTCTAGAAAAATTCAATTGCGACAGAATTTTCTAAAAAAATACTATTTCAAGAATATTCCAGACAAAAACAATTACTTCAAAATTTACTAGAAAAGTGCAATTTCGAAGAAAATTTCCATAAAACAAAGAAAAATGCAATTACTAAGAAATTATATAGAAAAATTCAGTTTTCGGAAAAATTTTATATAAATTGCAATTTTCATGAAATTTATAAGTCTATAAAAAAGTTTTTTTCTGCATATATTTGCCCTTCCGACATTTGGATCATACACGAATTTTTATACTGCAGAGTTCTCTGTTTTTGGCGGCATTCAGTAGGTTCCTTTCATCGTGGTAACCAGTCTGGTCTTGGATATTCTTTAGCCAGGAAAGTTCTTTCTAACTCTGTTTCAGTTTCGAGCCATTCTGTGACTTTCCCACACGAATCTTTCTTTGTCTTTAGACTTAAATGGGAAAATCACCACTAATCGGCTTAAGTCGATCCGAGTTCAGAATTTCTTAACAAATGGTTATTTCTTGGTCTATTGGAAACAGCTAAATAGATAAATTATGTAGATCTTGGGAGATATATCAAAAGTTATCTACCCTTTCCACATTTTGGTAACAAACTCACCACGAATTGACTTTTATTTAATAGATTTTACTTATTTAAGCTATAGGGACATATTTTTGAAATAATAGTTATTACTTAAATGATATATTTCCTAGAACTTTGTATATAAATGCAATAGTAATCATACTTTCGAAATTCAGTTACAAACTCTCCACAAATTAATTTAAAATTCTATTCAAAGGTATTATATTTTAACTTTATCCAAGAATTTTCTGTGAAAGACTTAAAATATACTAGTTTCAAACTCACCACTAATTGGCTTACACTCACTATCAAAGGTTTTCCAATTTAACTTTTTTGGATAATTTCCTCGAAAAAAAATAATTATATAAATATTTAAATATAGGTAATATTAATACCTTCTGTTCCTTCCCTATTTCCCCTTCCAGGAATGGTTTACTACCAACAGCCCGCTCAATACTATGCCACTCCCCAACGCATGATGTATATGCAATATGTTCAACCTGCTCGTCCTTTTGCCCGTTCCACTCAAGCTGCCCAAGCTGTGGTCGCTGGCAACACCGTTGCCACTGGCACTTATCTGAATGGTGAGTTAAGGAAGTTTTTAGCCAAAAAGAAATCCTCAATAACATTTGCATTTCCTTTTAACCGAAAAAAAAACAGATTATAATCATGAGGAGGCTAATGTTGCCGCTGCTGGTCCAGCTGTCGATGTTTCAGTGGAACATGGTGAAGATGTCTTGAGCGAAGCTGCTACCGGTGATGCTCCCGCCGTCCCCGCTTATGCTGCACCTGTACCCGCTGAAGTCGATATTGTTGCCGAAGAGAACGAAGTTTCCGATGAAGCCGCTGCCGCTGAAATTCCCGCTGTTGAAGCTGAAGCTCCCGTAGACGCTGATTTGCCTGCCCCAGCTGCTATTGCACCCGCAGCCAAGCCCGCTAAGCGTTATTTGCCTGCCAACAAAAATAAGGTTTATGTTGAATTGGACCAATCCGTTGAATCCCAAGAAGATACCGCCGATGCCGAAGATGAAATTCCCGTTGCCCCCGTAGCCGTTCGTCGACCCATTGCTAAGAAACCCGCTAAGGCAGCCCCTGCTTCGGCTAACAAACCCCAAAAGCCCCTACCTGCCGGCACCTTTTTCCAAATTGATTTCGAGGGTACCTCCGGCGATGCTATTGCCATTGCCAACTCTTTCAGCACTGATGACGTTAGTTCTAGTAAGAGTCACGCCATTGCATATGGTTCCTCCGATTCCGTCCGTGCCCGTGTCCGCCCTAGCAAATTCCATTAAATTGTTGCTTTAAAAAATTATTGCTTCGGCAATTTTCATAATACGATTTAAAAAATTCGTCCAAGTCTGCCTTAAGTTTTCCCATTTCCAACAGAATTTTTTCAATTTTAAATGAATTTTCAACCGTTTATTTATTTTTTTTTTAAATTTAGTTCAATTGTAAAGCAATAAACGAACCTAAATTAAATAAAAGATGTTTGTACTTTTATTGTTATATAGTTTTTTGTTAGAAGCTTTCGTCGAAATCTCATTTTTCCGAAAGTACTTTTTTTAGAAAATTTCATGAAAATGTTTATTTTATTGTCAAATATCGCCGAAACCACAATTTTTTCTAGAAAATTTGATTTTCCTATATATTTTCTTTGAAATTGCATTTTTCTAAGAAATTTTGGCAAAACATAATTTTCAAAAAAAAATTACGCAAAAGTAGAAAACTAAAAAATGTCTTCGATATCGCAGTTTTCTAGAAAATTCTTTTTTCTGAAATGGTCTTCGACATTGCATTTATATAGAAAATTTTGTCGAAATTACATATTAAGAAAATATCGTCAAAATTGCATTTTTCTAAAAAAAATTTGTCAAGATTACAATTTTGTCTAAATTTAATTTTAATAAAAATTGGCGAAAATTTTTATGGAAATTTTTAGAAAAATTCATTGAAATTGATTTTTACAGAAAAGTTCGTTGAAATTTCATCCTTCATGAAAAAATCGTCGAATTACATTTTCAACGAAATTTTATAGACTTTTTTCCAAAACTAAATTTTTCTACAAAATTACGTGCAATTTTATAAAAAACTTCGCCAATATTAAATTTTTCCGGATGTTTTTTTTTTTTGAAAATTTCCTTAAAATTGCAAGAAAAAATCAAGGAAATTTCTTTGAATTAATATCCTGGAAAATTTCGTCGATATAAAATTTTTAATTTTTTTTACTTTTTGACAAATTTGCATTTTTCACGGTAATTTTGTCGAAATTGCAGTTTTATAGGCAATTTTGACGAAATTGCATTTTTACGTTCGTCGAATTGCATTTTTATAGAAAATTATGTCGACAATTCTTTTTTTTTCTTAAAATTTATTTCAATTGTATAACAATAAACGAACAAAAATTAAATAAAAAAGTATATCCTTTAAAAATGTTTATGCTTTTATTGTTGTTAAAAGTTCTTTTTTGTTAGAAAATTTCGTCAAAATTTCATGAAAATTACTAATTTTATGTCACATATCACCGAAACCCAAATTTTTCTAGAAAATTTGATTTTATATAATAATATATAAATTTGTATAATTTCTTTGAAACTGCATTTTTCTAAGATATTTTGGCAAAATGTAATTTTCGAAAAAATTACGCAAAAGTAGAAAACTAAAAAATTTCTTCGAAATCGCAGTTTTCTAGAAAATGTTTTTTCTGAAATGTTCTTCGACATTACATTTATATAGAAAATTTTGTCGAAAATGCATATTAAGAAAACATCATCAAAATTGAATTTTTCTAAAAATAATGTTTCAAGATTACATTTTTCCAAAATTATATAAATTTGTCGAAATTATATTTTTCTAGGATTTTGTAGGAAACAGAAAGTCGCGATAACTTCATCTAGACAATTTCATAAAAAATTTATTTTTAATAAATATTTGTTTTCGAAATTTATGGAAATTTTCATATATTATTTGTGAAATTTATCATTTTTAAAAGTTCGTTAAAATGAAATTTTTCTCGATTTTATAAAATTTCTTCCAAAATTTATTTTTTCTAGAAAATTTCATTGAAAGTGTAAATTTTTAGCAAACTTCGTCGAATACTGAACTTTTCTGTATTTTTCTTTCGAAAAAACTAACAAAAAATAAAAAAAGGATTAAAATGTTTGTACTTTTATTGTTTTGTAGTTTTGTTGGGAGCTTTCGTCGAAATCTCATATTTAAAGAAACCAGTTTTCTAGAAAATGTCTTTTTTTTTTGGAATATTCGTCAAAATAGATTTTTTTATAGAAAATATTGTCGAAAATATTGACAAATTGTTAAAGGATTTTATAAATTTTTTTCCAAAATTTATTTTTTCTGGAAAATTTCATTGAAAGTTTAAATTTATAGAAAACTTCGCCGAATATTGAACATTTCAGAATTTTTCTTTCTAAAAAACTAACAAAAAAATAAAAAAGGATAAATTTTAAAACATTTGTACATTTATTGTTTTGTAGTTTTTCGTCGAAATCTCATATTTAAAGAAACTTGCAGATTTCTAGAAAATGTCTTTTTTCGGAATATTCGACGAAATTGAATTTTTATAAAAAATATTGTCGAATTTGCAATTTTAGAAGAAATCGCCAAAACATTTTTCTAAAAAAAAATCGTCAAAATTGTGTTCAAATTGCATTTTTTAAGAAAATGTCGAAATATTAATTTTTTAGGACTCTACAAAACCGAAATTGATTTTTTTCTAGACAATTTCGTCTAAAATTCATTTTTAAAAAAAATCGCGAAAATTTTTATGGAAATTTATAGAAAAGTTCATTGAAATTCATTTTTACAGAAAAGTTTGTTGAAATTTCTTTCATGAAAAAATCGTCGAATTACATTTCCAATGAAATTTTATAGACATTTTTCCAAAACTAAATTTTTCTACAAAATTACGTGCAATTTTATTAAGAAATACTGCATTTTTCCGGATTTTTTTTTGAAAATGTCTTTAAAATTGCAAGAAAAATTCAAGGAAATTTCTTAGAATTAATTTCCTGGAAAATTTCGTCGATATTAATTTTTTAAATTTTTTTACTTTTTGACAAATTAGCATTTTCACGGTAATTATGTCGAAATTCCAGTTTTCTAGGCATTTTTGACGAAATTGCATTTTTACGTTCGTCGAATTGCATTTTTATAGAAAATTATGTCGACAATTCTTTTTTTGAAAAATTCATTAAAATTCCAATTTTATACAATATTTCATTGAAATTACTTTTTAAAAATTGGATTTTTCTAAAAGATTTTTTTTTTAAGTTTTTAAAATTGATTTTTTACGAAAGCTTGGCAAAATTTTACGAAAATTTGGCATAATTAAATTTTACTGCTAAATTTTTTTTGAAAAATTTTTCTAGGAATTTTTGCGAAATTGATTTTTTCAAGGAAATTGAAAAAGTTGACAAATATTGAATTTCGTCAATATTGCAATTTTCACGGTAATTTTGTCGATATTGCAATTTTAAGGAATATGTACATATTTAACGCTTTTTAAGTAATTTAGCCGAAATTCCTGTTTAGAGAAAATTCTGTCAAAAATGTTTTTTTCTAAGGAAATTTCGGCGTAATTGTATATTTTAATAAAATATTCAATTTCTGTGAAATTGTCCATAATAATTCAATTTCTGTGAAGTTTTCTACTAAACATTAATTTCTGTGAAATTTTCTATTCAAAATTCAATTTCTGTGCAATTTTCTATTCAAAAATTCAATTTCTGTGAAATTTTCTATTAAACATTCAATATCTGTTTTTTTTTTTGTGAAATTGTCTATAAACAAATTAAATTTCTGTGAAATTTTCTATTAAAATATTAAATTTCTGTGAAATTTTCTATTAAACTTTTCAATTTCTGTGAAATTTTCTATTAAAATATTAAATTTCTGTGAAATTTTCTATTAAAATATAAAATTTTTGTGAAATTTTCTATTAACAGTTCAATTTCTGTGAAATTTTTATTAACAAATTTAATTTCTGTGAAATTTTCTATTAGATAAAGTCAATTTCTGAGAATTTTCTATTAAAAAAAATACAATTTCTTAAAAAATTAAAAAAATAAATTTCTGTGAAATTTTCTATTAAAAAATTAAATTTCTGGAAAATTTTCTATATAAATAAAATTTCTGGAAAATTTTCTATATAAATAAAATTGCTGTGAAATTTTCTATAAAAATAGAATTTCGACGAAATTTTCTAAAAAAAATGCAATTTCGACGAAATTTTCTAAAAAAAATAGAATTTCGACGAAATTTTCTAAAAAAAATAGAATTTCGACGAAATTTTCTAAAAAAAAATAGAATTTCGACGAAATTTTCTAAAAAATAGACTTTCGACGAAATTTTCTAAAAAAAATAGAATTTCGACGAAATTTTTTTAAAAAAAATAGAATTTCGACGAAATTTTCTATAAAAAAAGAATTTCGACGAAATTTTCTATAAAAATAGAATTTCGACGAAATTTTCTATAAAAATAGAATTTCGACGAAATTTTCTATAAAAATAGAATTTCGACGAAATTTTCTATAAAAATAGAATTTCGACGAAATTTTCTATAAAAATAGAATTTCGACGAAATTTTCTATAAAAATAGAATTTCGACGAAATTTTCTATAAAAATAGAATTTCGACGAAATTTTCTATAAAAATAGAATTTCGACGAAATTTTCTATAAAAATAGAATTTCGAGGAAATTTTCTATAAAAATAGAATTTCGACGAAATTTTCTATAAAAATAGAATTTCGACGAAATTTTCTATAAAAATAGAATTTCGACGAAATTTTCTATAAAAATAGAATTTCGACGAAATTTTCTATAAAAATAGAATTTCGACGAAATTTTCTATAAAAATAGAATTTCGACGAAATTTTCTATAAAAATAGAATTTCGACGAAATTTTCTATAAAAATAGAATTTCGACGAAATTTTCTATAAAAATAGAATTTCGACGAAATTTTCTATAAAAATAGAATTTCGACGAAATTTTCTATAAAAATAGAATTTTGACGAAATTTTCTATAAAAATAGAATTTCGACGAAATTTTCTATAAAAATAGAATTTCGACGAAATTTTCTATAACAATAGATTTTCGACGAAATTTTCTATAAAAATAGAATTTCGACGAAATTTTCTATAAAAATAGAATTTCGACGAAATTTTCTATAAAAATAGAATTTCGACGAAATTTTCTATAAAAATAGAATTTCGACGAAATTTTCTATAAAAATAGAATTTCGACGAAATCTATATATATAAAAATGGAAAAATGTTTGTATGTATGTATGTATGTATGTATGTGTTTTATATAGACGCTTAAACTACTGGACCGATTTTAAAATTTTTTCTTTTGTTTGAAAGCTATTTTGTCTGAGATGGTTTTGGAAAAAATTTTTTTTGTAAAAAGTGGGCGGGGAAAATTTGGGCGTGCAAATCGTTTGTTTGTCTGTCTGTTTATGTGTTTGTTCCAGCATAACGCCTAAACTACACATGCACACATTTGCCATATGCATGTGATGGCAGTCTACGTAATTTGCCAAATAATGGGCTGGATCGGAAATCTGGGGCAACGAAGTGGACCGGGTCCAGCTAGTTTTCTATAAAAATAGAATTACGACGAAATTTTCTATAAAATCGATTTGGCTAAATGGCCAAATCGGACGAAACATATATAGGAGAGCTATAGCTAAATCTTAACCGATTTTCTTCAAATTCGGTAGTGTTGGTTCATTGATCAAGAAACTCTACCATTCTAAATTTCAATAGGATTGGATGTAAAATACAACTTCTACAGGACTAAAGAGCAAAATAGGACGAAACATATATATGGGAGCTATAGCTAAATCTTAACCGATTTTCTTCAAATTCGGCAATGTTGGTTCATGGATCAAGAAACTCTACCATTCTAAATTTCAAAAGGATTGGATGTAAAATACAGCTTCTACAGGACTAAAGAGCAAAATCGGACGAAACATATATATGGGAGCTATAGCTAAATCTCAACCGATTTTCTTCAAATTCGGCAATGTTGGTTCATGGATCAAGGAACTCTAGCATTCTAAATTTCAAAACGATTGGATGTAAAATACAGCTTCCATAGGACTAAAGGGCCAAATCGGACGAAAGACATATATGGGAGCTATATCTAAATCTGAACCGATTTCAACCAAATTCAATAGCGATCTTAACAGCTGCGAAATACTCTAAACTGCAAAATTTCAGAACGATCGGAGTGAAATTGCGACCTGTAGTCGACGAACAACTTTACATGGACAGACGGACGGACGGACAGACATGCTTAAATCGACTCAGCTAGTGATTCTGAGTCGATCGGTATACTTTAAGGTGGGTCTAGCTGTGTTATTTTCAGGTGTTACAAACATCTGCCGTGAAACAAACTTATAATACCCTGTACCACATTGTGGTGTAGGGTATAAAAACGTCGACGAAATTTTCTATAGAAATAAAAAATGTCGACGAAATTTTCTATAAAAATAAAAAAAATTCGACGAAATTTTCTATAGAAATAAAAAACGTTGACGAAATTTTCTATAGAAATAAAAAATTTCGACGAAATTTCTATAGGAATAAAATGTTTCGACGACATTTTCTATAAAAATAAAAAATTTAGACGAAATTTTCTATAGAAATAAAAAATTTTCTATAGAAATAAAAAAAATCGACGAAATTTTTAGAAATAAAAAAAAAACGACGAAATTTTCTATAGAAATAAAAAATTTCGACAACATTTTCTATATAAAATAAAAAATTTCGACTGAATTTTCTATAGAAATACAAAATTTTCTATAGAAATCACAAAATTTCGACGAAATTTTCTATAGAAATTACAAAATTTCGACGATATTTTCAGTAGAAATACAAAATTTCGACGGAATTTTCTGTTGAAATAAAAAATTTCGACGGAATTTTCTATAGAAATAAAAATTTCGACGAAATTTTCTATAGAAATAAAAATTTTCGACGAAATTTTCTATAGAAATAAAATTTTCTATATAAAAATATATAGAATTTCAAGGAAATTTTCTATAAAAATATAAAATTTCGTGGAATTTTTTTATATAAAAATATAAAATTTCGACGAAATGATTTTCTTGTTTACCTTTTCTCGTTCCTGTTTTAGTAAGAAATTAGTTTTTTTTTTTCAAAAGGGAAGTTCGATTTTTTTTATTTTCTTTCTAATATATTGGGCTCTTACATATACATAATTTTGTATAGTTTTTTGTTTTTTTAATTTAACATAACATTTTTAAGAGGTGCACTTTAAGTTTTCTTTCCTTTTTATTTCGCTTTCATTTTCAATTATAGTATTAATCTTTTTTTATATATGTATATACGATATAATTAAAATTGAATTTCCTCTGCTTGTGATTGGTTTTTTTCTTCTTTCTTTTATTATTTAATATATTGACAGCATACTTGTTGTTGTGTTTTGTTTGTTAATTTTTAAAACGAACTTAACATTATAATATATATGTATATTAAAAAAAATATTAATAAAATTTGTATGAATGTTTAAACCACTTTTTAAAATGGAATTACCTTTAAATGTATGTATTTCTTGGTTTGCAAAAAATCGGGTGGTATTAAATATAAAAACTATTCTTACAAAGCCACTAAAGAAACAAATTAAAATATTCTTTGAAAAAACAAAAGCAAATGAGACATTTCTCTAAGTAGCAGAAGGATGAAAAACAAACAATTTTGTCTTCTTGTTGTAAACCAGCGAACATTTTAAAGCGAAAACATTTATAATATCAAAATTTAAGAGGAAACTTTTTTCAAATGAAACTCCTCTATAAGAATAGAACAACTAAAAATGTATTATTAAAAATAGGAGAGGAGGGGGCTATATAAGGTATATCAAAACGAAAACAAAATCGGCCTATAAACACAAACAAGGAAACACTATCAGTAACCATATTTATCCTGGAGGGAGGACATAACATCATTGGCCAAAGAGCTAAGACGGCCGGCAACTTTATGTACTCCCTGGCGCACACTTTCTTTGACATCATCCATATCGGGAGCCTGGAAATTAACCACGCCGGTATTGTAACCTAGACAAGAAAAGGAAAACAAAATAAAAATCAATAATTTGTACATTTTTTGCAAAATCGTCCATT
Organism: Eudasyphora cyanicolor; assembly: GCA_963930755.1. Taxonomy (NCBI): domain Eukaryota; kingdom Metazoa; phylum Arthropoda; class Insecta; order Diptera; family Muscidae; genus Eudasyphora; species Eudasyphora cyanicolor. Next base: position 32,886,135 of record OZ005735.1, on the reverse strand, counting down.
TCCTGCAAGAGCTTTACAGTTCAAAATTGAAAATTGATGAGGTGATTGCAGAAAAATGTCCCAAACTTCAGAGGTTATAAGCCAACTCAGATCGTGACTGGTTCCTGAGGAAGACATTTGTATTGTAGGAGCTTCAAAAGTTATTTTATCTAAGCCCTTTTTTTAGTTATTTTTATTTTGAACATTTTTATTTATGGGCGATTTGTTGACAGATTCAGATGAAATGTGAACCTCTTACATGAAATGAGCAATATTTATAATTCGTATGTACATGAAATTAAATTCGAATATAATTAGCATAGCCACAAGCCACAAAGCATATCCACGGTCTGAGGACCGATGTTGGCGACACCTATATGTGAGGTAGTGCGAAAACTTGAGCATTTATGGCAAATTTGAAGCAAATTAAGAAATTTTGGATATAAATAAGACTCTGTTATCGCTGTCAAACTGTATGAAATTGTTATTCCTTATCTTAGATAGCTACGAACCAAAAGTGTAACACATCGAAGGAGTGACCTAAGAACCTAAGTAAAGCGTGATCCATTTCGAGGTTCCCTACACACACAGAAAATTCATTTGAAAGAACAATCTTTGGCATTTATTTTTTTAAGATTATGTCTATCAAACGTTGGCCGCGGCTACGTCTCAGATGCTCCATCCGTTGAGTCCAATTTTCTATGACTCGTTCGAGCATTTCGACTGGTAACTGGTGACGTACACGCGTGATGTTTTGATCCAAGGCCTGAAAGGCGTGAAATTTTCTGCTCACCGAAGTGTTCTCTCGACGTAAAATGCGCCAAGTCGTTCCATACGTCAGTCAGAGTTGCTGCGGCCGCTACATTTTCTTCAGTGCGTACTGAACGTGGTCTAATCGGCCGAATATTATCCAATAATGAATGCTGGGTCTCAAGATGGGTGATGGTGTTGCGAATAGTACGCTCAGTAGGCCGATTATGTTGACCATAAGTTGAGCGAAGTGCACGAAACACATTCCTCACAGAACGTGAATTTTCGTAATAAAGTTGAACGATTTGTAAACGTTGTTCAGGCGTAAGTCTTTCATGATGAAATGCCAAACAATACTTAACAAAAATAACATGACAGCATGACACGACTCCCACGTGATCTGTCAAAAAAGGCTATTGAAAAAAGTATCTCTACTTGGATCACCCGTTATGTACGGCGGATATCCGTTTTTGGGTCATTTTAAGTCGACTGAGCAATGTCCGTCCGTCCGTCTGCAGTCTGTCTGTCTGCTGGCTGGTGCGCACGATAACTCTCGAAAGGAGAAACCGATTGACTTCAACTTTGGTATGTGGTAATATTTTCTTCTACATCCGGCTAAGTTCGAAGATGGGCCATATTGGTCCACTCCTTCTAGTACCTCTCCCACAAAGGGTTAATATTTAGTGAACTATTGATTACTTAATGACTTCTATACCACTTATTTGAATACTCTGAAATTCTACATATAGTATTAGTTTATTAGTCACTATTACCTCGAGAAAAATAGGCGATGTTGCCACGCCCCTTTTGGTACCTCCCACACAAATGGACAATTTTGAATCAAAAGTTAATAGCTTATAACTTTATTACCAGTGCATACAAATACTTGAAATTTTGTACAGTGTGATGCTTTTATAGAACCTAGAGTCCAGATAAAAATGTGCGTTATTGGCCTGCCCCTCCTTTTGGTACCTCCCACGCAAATGGACCTTTTTGTACCAAAAGTTAACATCTTTTAACTTTAATACCAGTACATACTTTAAAGCTATTAAATGCAATTTAAATTGATAATAATTAAAATAAAAGAAAACCAGTAAGGAAAGGCTAAAGTCGGGCGGTGCCGACTATATAATACCCTACACCACTCTCGAAATATTGAATAACTCTGATATATAAATTTTGTAATTCATGTATAAATTGTTTACATAAATTTACTTTTGGGACATTTTATACTTAAATAATACCCTGTACCACAGTGTGGTGTAGGGTATAAAAACGATTGGATCTAAAGAGCCAAATCGGATGAAACATATATATATGAGCTACATCTAAATCTTTACCGATTTTCTTCAAATTTGGCAATGTTGGTTCATGGATCAAGAAACTCTACCATTCTAAATTTCAACACGATTGGATGTAAAATACAGCTTTTATAGGACTAAAGGGCCAAATCGGACGAAACATATATATGGGAGCTATAGCTAAATCTTAACCGATTTTCTTCAAATTCGGTAGTGTTGGTTCATGGATTAAGAAACTCTACCATTCTAAATTTCAAAATGATTGGATGTAAAATACAGCTTCTACAGGACTAAAGGGCCAAATCGGACGAAACATATACATGGGAGCTAAATCTTAACCGATTTTCTTCAAATTCGGTAGTGTTGGTTCATGGATCAATTAACTCTACCGTTCTAAATTTCAAAACGATTGGATGTAAAATGCAGCTTCTATAGAACTAAAGGGCCAAATCCGACGAAACATATATATGGGAGCTATAGCTAAATCTTAACAGATTTTCTTCAAATTCGGTAGTGTTGGTTCATGGATCAAGAAACTTTACCATTCTAAATTTCAAAATGATTGGATGTAAAATACAGCTTCTTCAGGACTAAAGAGCAAAATCGGACGAAACATATATATGGGAGCTATAGCTAAATCTTAACCGATTTTCTTAAAATTCGGCAATGTTGGTTCATGGATGAAGAAACTCTACCATTCTAAATTTCAAAACGATTGGATGTAAAATACAGCTTCTACAGGACTAAAGAGCAAAATCGGACGAAACATATATATGGGAGCTATAGTTAAATCTTAACCGATTTTCTTCAAATTAGGCAATGTTGGTTCATGGATCAAGAAACTCTACCATTCTAAATTTCAAAACGATCGGATGTAAAATACAGCTTCTATAGGACTAAAGGGCCAAATCGGACGAAAGATATATATGGGAGCTATATCTAAATCTGAACCGATTTTCTTCAAATTCGGCAATGTTGGTTCATGGATCAAGAAACTCTACCATTTTAAATTTCAAAACTATGCAACAACATTTTTGTCAAAGGTCTGCGCATAACATTTTCTGATGTTATAAGGAGTAAAAAAATATAAAAAAAAAATGTTTATGGTATCGTTTTTTTTTTAATTTTTCTTTAAAATTACAATTTTCTTGGAAGGTGCCTTTAATATTTGGACCATATTTTTTTGAAGTATATGCTCGATAACGTTAACGTCGGGATACACTTTCATTTGGAAACAGAAGTTTAGTAACTGTCGGTAAAACAATTAGAAAAAAATGTCAAGCTGTCCTCTTCAGTCGCTTACACTCATATTCAGAGGCTTCTAATTGCTCAGAACAAGATCCTAAAAATGATACATAACACAGTGCGACAAAATAAACTCAAGTTGAGAAGCAAATGACGCGATACTATTTTTCCTGTAGGATTTACGGGTAAAAAACCAAATTCACTTGAACGCCTATAACTTTGTTAATTATTAACCGACTTTCAATCCCTGAAAGAATTTGAAAATAAGAGAATTAGACCTTTCGAACGATGCATATTTTGTTTATTTGAAGCTGTAGGAATATAGGTTTATTTGTCCTACATGAATGAATGATGAAAGCTGCTATCAAAAAAAAATTAATAACTTTTTTTCTATTTAATGAATCTGGTTAATTTTTTTTTATTTTACAGATTGATTTTGATTGATTTTTAACAAAAATGGATAACCGGGACACTGAAACAAGAATTTGGATTGTCCGCCGCTATTACGCACTGAAGTCCGTAGTTTCGGTTCAAAGACAGTGCAGGGGCACATTTGGCGGCAATCCTCCGAGCAGATGGACCATAAAGAGACTTGTTAACAATTTTTCCGAGCATGGGACAGTCAACAGAAGACCTTACCATCGAAACGCTTCAGTTCGGACGGAGGAAACAATCGCTGCTGTAGCTGATGCCATACAAAACAATCCAAGAGTTTCGACAAGAACCTTATCTGCTCAAATGGGTATAAGCAGACAGTCATTGCAGTCAATTATGCACAAAGAATTGGAGTTATTCCAATATAAAATTCAAATGGCCATCAAAGTGAACTCAGCAGACTTCCCGATTCGCTTGGAATTTTGCCAGAAGATGCTTCAAATGGTGGAATTGCGGCGAAAATTTCCCAATAAGCTGATATCCAGAAACTCCACATTAGAGTTGTGTAGTTCGTGAACGAACTAGTTCAATTGAACGGGTCACTATACTGAACTGAACGAACTAGTTCACACAACTCGTTCATTTCAGCTCAGTAGTTCACTATGTTTTTTTTCTTCAACCATATCATTTCTTTCTCTCTTCTTATTTCGTTCTCTCTTCTCAGCTGTTATGGGTTTTTTCCATTTTTGCGTCATCATGAATGTATGATTCTACCTATACAAACGCCTTTGCAAAAGTTTTTTCAACTCATTCTATTCATATTCCAATCAGATTCCTTAAATAGCGGCTGATTTGAACTGGTGATCTACTGAACGAAGTGAACTGTTTAAGTAAAATGTGCTGGTGAGCTAAAGAGCTGGTGTGCTAAAGTGAGCTGTTGAACTAAATGAACGAACTAGTTCTCTCAATTGAACTGAACTAAAAAGAGCGATCACTTAAAAGAACTATATTGCCCAACTCTACTCCACATTCCGTTGGCTCCCAGGTCGCCTGACCTTAATGCACCTGATTTTTTCTTGTGGGGTTATTGCAAACAGGAAGTCTACAAAGCAAAACCAACAAATTTGAATGAACTAAAGCAATCCATTCGAGAAACAATTGCGGCTATTCCCGTCTCAACTCTCCAAGCAGTAATGAACAACTTTTTGGTAAGATGCCGCGCACATGCATCAACGAGCAGGGGGGCATTTAAATTTCATTATTTTTAAAACTAATTAAGCTATATTTAATTAAATTTAATGAGCTTTAACCTGAATAAACTGAATTCCATACACTGAAAAAAAATTATTTGAGTTGAGTTGAGTTTTAATGTAGCAATATTCATCAGCCAACCTGTACAAACACATTTTTTTTTTAATTTTTCTCCGTCATTTTCTAGGTTAGGCAATGTTTTACCAATTAGGCGTTCAAGTGAAAAAAGGCAAGAAAATCTGGTTTTTATCCGTAAATCCAGATTTTGGGGGTGTCCGGCAAATTTCGTAGAACAAACGTTGTTCTACTCGCCACGACCTACAAGAAAAATAGTATCGCTGTTTTTGGTCGCACTGTGTAATCTACCATGGCACCATTCAACACGATGCCTCCACGATTCCACGCCAAAGTGGAACTTGTAGCTGACTAACTACCGGATTTATGACAAGATGCCAATATTCGGATTTCAATTATATCGGAGACATAGCCTCGATGTAATTTACAACTACATTAAGTTTTAACTATACGTATTTACTGAAAGACAAATTCGGTGAACGTGTTCCACGTGGCCACATCAAGTCATTGGTCTATGCCAACAAGCCAACAACTTTAGATGAGCTCAGAGACAACATCCAACACGAAATTGCCTACATTCCGGTCGAAACGTGTGCAAGGGTGGTGGAAAATTGGGTCCAAAGATTAGATCGCTGTAGACGGGCTCGTGGTGGTCATATGACCGAAATCGAATTTCATTCTTAAAATGTAAGATGTACACCGGGAATACATTTGAACTCTATATCTTAAATATTCTGTGTTTTATTAATATATAAAATTGTTATGTCCTTAATAGAAAACCCTTTATAGGTTAGGTTAGGTTGAATAGAGGAGACGTTTAAACGTCTCATGTCCATGGACATACAGTTAAGCTAGTGTTTCGGCCTGTTGTGCGCTCCTTATTTATGATTTTTATACCCCACGGGTTACAGAAAATCGGTACTAGACACGTATTTTCTCAGTATCTTCCAGTCATATCCTCTGAGATGAGTCAAGTCTGGCAATATGTCGGAACGGAAATATCGGGATCTTGCATGTGTGAAAGCTGGGTGGTGACACAGAAAATGTTCCATCGTTTCGATGTTTTCTCTGCATGCCATGCATTCGTCGTTTTCTGCTAGTCCTATGCGGTGAAGATGTGCCTGTAAGCTTGAGTGTCCCGTTAGAACACTTATCATCTTACTAATCTCGATCTTGTTTAGTTTCAGAGAACTACTGGTTTTCTTCTCATTTGGGTCACCCCACAGTATCTTTGCAGTTGCTCCTACAGTTGCTCTATTCCACACAGTTTTGTGAGGCATCACCGCCCAGTGCTTCAACTCATCCTTTGTGGCTTCGAAAGGTTTCCAAGTTTATTACTCGAAGTTCTCTGCCCTTTGAAGCCAAGCTGTTTGCTCGTTCATTTCCAATCACTCCGTTGTGTCCCGATACCCAGAAAATATGCAGTTGACCATGGACTGAGTAATTATTTATCGTTCTTTTACAGTCTAACACTGTTCTGGATTTGACCTTTTCCGATGTTATTGCTTTGATCGCCATTTGGCTATCTGTGAATATTTAGGCTCGAACTTCTGCTTGAAATACTGTGTTATTTGAAATACTGTGTTATTCTGGGAGGCGAAAGTAAAATTCGACTTCTGGATCATCAATAAAATGTCCCAGACCCGTCCTTCCTCCTAGCCTGGACCCATCAGTGTAGCAGCTGGTTCCCACTGGCGCATGAGCTAGTGTTCCGTTTTCCCAGGAGCGTCTGTCTGGCACGAACGAATCACAGGTAGCTGTAAGCCGCACTTCAGGAATGCGGTCGGAGATTTCCGTTGTTTGAATATGACCGACCAGTGATTGTTGTTGTTGTTGTTGTTGTAGCAGTATATGTGTTTGTTATCCATTAGTTGTTTTTCATTCGCCTTGTATAGTGGTTTCTGCTGTATTGGTTTCCAGGCCGAGGAAGATGGCTGCTTCCACTGGTTGGGTCCAAAGAGACCTGGGAACAAGTTGAGTAGGTTTGGCAGGGCAGTTAAAGAGGTGTAGTGTGTCGTGTGGTCCCTGGTTACAGGCGGGACATATGTTCGACGTGGTGCCATCAATCCTTGCCCAGTATGAATTGAGGCGGCTACACCAGCCAGATCTTAATTGGGCCAAAAGTACTCTTGTCTGTCGTGGTAATTCCTCTTCCTCTGAGGCCACTGATGGAGGGTGGTCTCCTAGTACGACATTGACTCTGTAGTTATTCACGGCTTCAGCGACTGCGTCAGAGTGTATGTCAGCCAGACCTGCCTTGAAAGCTCTTTGGTCTAGAGGTTCTCTCTTGTAGCGTTGGACCTCGCGCTCTAGATCATGAAGGTCTTTCCTGATCTGCCTGGGAGGTGGGCGCCTATCCACTAGATGGTGATTGGGATGGCTGGGACGGTAGCAACCAAGCAGATACTGCTTCGACAGCAAAAAATTGTGTCGTCGCACGGTTATGATCTTCGTCTCCTCATGTAAGTGGTCCACAGAAGACATGAGGAGGCACCCTGTCGCAGTTCTCAGGGCGGCATTTTGGCAGGTCTGTATATTCTTCCACTGCGTCTCGCTCACGTTCGGTGACCACTCAGTACTATGTGTTTTATGACCACACCAGTGATTGTAATATCTTCTGATGGTACGACTTGTGGTCTCGATTTATCCATTCACCCATCACTTGTAGACGTCTTGCTGTGAGGGCTGCCTCATACTTTATACGGATATCTATTGGTTGGTATAGTCTCCAACGCTCTTGTTGGTACGGTTCTAATTGCCCCGCTTATGCCTAGACAGCACAAACGTTGCACTTTTGGCAATGGTATGACGTTGTACTTTTTGTCCATTGATATCCACCACACTACAGATGCGTAGGTTATTATTAGTCTAATCACGCTCATGTAATGCCAGTGTGTCATATTTGGACGTAGTCCCCATTTTGAACCTATAGCTCTTCTGCACAACGACCAACATTTGTGAGCCTTTATAACTCTTTCTTCAATGTGATCTTTCCAGTACAGTTTCTGATCCAAGATTACTCCCAAGTATTTTATCTTTTTAGATATGGCTATATTCTTATCCAGGAAACGAGGAACGGTAAAAGGATGAATCTTCCTTTTCCTTGTAAATAGACATATTTCTGTTTTGTCTGGGTTGACATTTAGTCCTCTTGGTTGTGCCCAGTTATGTGCTATGTTAAGTGCCTCCTCAACTCTTCTGCATAGTTGGTTTGGATATGTGCCCCTTAGAAGTATTATAAATTATAACGTCGTCTGCATAACAGACTGGTTTAAGTCCTTCATTTAAGGAGACTGTGTATCGTCGTAACCCATAGGAGAGGCGATAAAATGCCCCCCTGAGGTATACCACGATTTACCTTGTCTCTGATTTTTACGTCATATGACCCACAAATAATCCACGTATTCCTTAGCATATTGTTGATCCAGTTTATCAACGGCCGGTCAACCTGAAACTCGTCTAAGGACTGGATAAGTGTATCGGTCTGAACGTTGTTAAAAGCGCCCTCAATGTCTATATAAACGGCAAGTGTGTAAACTTCTTCACTGAAGGACTATTCTATGTGGTGTACTACCTCATGTAGAGCTGTTTCCACTGATCTTCTTTTAACATATGCGTGTTGCTTGAATTTTAGCTTGTCATCGGCTATCTTACCCTTTATAAGTGAGTCTGTCATACAGGCTCAGATTCTTAACTTAAACCTAACCTACATATGTCGTAATCTATATTTGATATCATTTGGTCAGGCCAGACCAAATCCATTTGTCCACAATGTTCTCATTTATGTCTCCCTATATACATTTGATGATATCCAAATAATTCGCTATGATTAATATTGTTATTAAATACTTCAAGGATCTTTTAGAACCTTACAGCCCTCTTCTGTATACCGAATCTGGTTTAAATCTGAATTTTCCGCTCAAAATCGTGTTTCTAATTTTTTTTCGTTAGACCCAAATAGGTTTCGTATGTATCAAACATGTTGGAATGCGAAAATAAAGGAAATCAGTGTTTATGAATTTATGAAGAATTTTCTGAATAAGAAATTCGAATTCTATACGCCCTTTATATACATGTATCAAAAATTACATTATTCGTTTGAAATTTTCGCCCTAACTCAAATGTAGGCGACACCAAAATCAGTCCCTAGATCGTGGATTTGATTTGTGTTATGGCTAATTATATTCGAATTTCACATTACATATAATTCTCACCTCCTCTTGATGATCTGCTATCCTGACTGGAGCCATCTCCAAAGTAATCGGATGATGATATAGATGTTGAACCCTGGAATCTTGACAAGTTCGATGAGTTATCCGCTCGTGATTGACTATCCGAAAAGAATTGATCTGAGCCAAATCCCTTGGCACTGCCGAATTTCTTTTGGGCCGACGTCTCTTCATAACTGTTGTTGGCATTATTTTTGCTGCTTTGTGTTTTGCGCGAGTAACTACTCTCATAATTACTGCTGCTGGAAGTTGTTGACGTCTTAGGTTTTGGTTTCATCTCACTCTCATGGCCACTAAACATTGAGGTTATATTCGAATGTGTTGAGCCAATGGGTTCGATGGTCTCGAAACCCATCATTTCCAATTCATGTTTATCCACCTTACTGGTGGTGGTGGAGGAAGAGGAGAAACCTCCATTGCCGCCGCTACCACTGTACATACTGGTGGAATAGTCATTAAAGAAACTATCATTATCAAATGCTGACATCTTGGACGACATGTTGTTCGACGACGACGATGATGAGGAGGTTTTTGGCGCTGGGGCCTGTTGTATTGTCTCCATGTCGCTCAATACGGAATGAGAAATATCGGAATTGCTAAGATTAAAGAAATTGGGATAAAATAAAGTTGTCTAGGGAATTGAGCACATTGAGCTGTCTCACCCTTTCAGATTAAAGCCCATACCCAAACGTTCCATTTGTTTGGCCTTGGCAGGATCAATGGTTTTCATTCTAGCTTCTTCTTGGTTCTTTTTCATTGACAAATCCTGATAAGCCAAACGCATGCTGGCCAAACGCATGCTGGTCGATTCGATTTCTTCCTCAACGGTCAAGGGTTTGTCAGGCACGATGGGAGACTCTTTGAGCTGATTGGCCATATTGGCGCGTTGTTCAATTTCAGCGAAATTCGTCTTGACCTTAGTGGCACCTAAGCCACCGACTTTGCGGGCACCAAGCTAAACAAAAATAAAGATAATCATGAACAATTAATTGCATAAATAAAGCCGAAGATGTAAGAAACATACCCCTCCCTTTTTGGGTTGAATTTTGCGCACCCCTATGGAGGATGTTACATTGGTTTGAGGGACCACGGAATTTAAAAGATCTACGCTAGGAGCACCAGTAGATAGCTGTTGTTCTTTGTCAACGGTGGGAGCCGGTATAGAAGGCTTCAAAGAAATGTCAATCTAAGTTAAAGGAATAAAAAGGGAAAGCATAACATTATTAACAAAAATAATTTAAAAAAAAATTATTATAAAAATCGTAAATACTTAACAAAAAGAAACATGCCATTTTAAAACAAGACAAATTCATTTTAGTCAAGGGTTCTGCACTTACCTTCTCGTTATTGCTTTGGACATTGTTATTATCGAAAAATGCATCCTTATTATTATCATTATGGCATTGATCAAAGAAGTCCACTTCTTTGGCATTATCATTTTCGGGTTTTTCTGTGGGACCATCCAAAAATAACTGCAAATGGCATTGAGATTGTGGGCAGTGACAATTTATAATTTACAAAGGGATTTATTAGTGTTTAGTTAGCCAAACAATAACAAACCAAAAGAGAGAAAAAACACAGGCAAAACAAAGGTGTTAATTCAAAAACAGAAATTAAATGTAAAACAGGAAGTGGAATCTTGCAAACTTTGCTTATTCGCCCCTCTGACTTACCTTTGTGCCATGCACCTTCATGGCCTGCTGGGCAAGTTGAGCCAATTTATCGCGATATAATTGAGCTGCTCTTGAATTATATTTCTGTTGAGCATCTGTCGTATTACAGTTATGCTGACGGAAGAATTGTGCGGCATTTGCATTACCGCCCACTTGCATTTGACGCAATTGCAACCAGGTCCAGTTAGTATCCAAATTGGTGGATCGCACAAAGGTCAAATGAACACCGAGACTACGATGCACAGCCGAGCAATCGATACAAATGAAAACGCCATAGGTGACGGTGGACCAAGTGGGCGCTTTGGCACCGCAATCAAAACAGGCCTGAAATTGTACAATAGAAAATATGACATATGTATTTATTTGATGAAAATCATTAAATAACAAAAAACCTTTAGAAATTTTGGAAAAATAATAGACTGTTAAATGCATATATCGTCATCAGAAATCCAAAATCACGTAACATCAAAAAAATCAAAATTAATTTTATGATTGATTATAGTCTATCAGGCTAAACTACACATTCCTACAACATTTTGGAGTTTAATTTCAAAAATTTACCATTTTATGAGTGATACTCAAAATGACGTTACAGCAAACAAGGTCATTAAAAAAGCGGAAAGATTCATAAAAATTTTATTTTATTTAATTCAGAATGTACGCCACAACTAATTGCGCCAGATTTGTTATTTGATTTCGCCGTAATAGTCTGAAATCCCTAAATTTGGCCAAAAGCTTAAAATTACTTTACTTTGTTTTTTGCTTCTCCTGAAAAATCATGAACATGTGGGTTACGTTATTTTGGATTTCAGGTGACGATATAAATATAGCATAACAAGAAACCATTCGTTTAATTTGACCATGACGAATCTTATATACTCTCCTCCATGGATCGATCTCCACAATTTAATAAAGAAAAATTTATACCTCCCATTTCTACTACGGTTTTTGAAAGATCGTTCGGCAAGATTTTGGAATTGTCTTCCTGTTTATCTCAGAAATTTCAATCTTAGTGAAAACAATTTCAGAAACCTTCTTCTACTTAACTTCAGAGAAGGATGATTATTATTATATTTCTATATATATATGGGGAAAAACACGTCAAAAGGCCCACTTTTTTCAATTTTATTCCGATCGCGTCAAAACTTGGTGGGGTTGCAGAAGTACTTTGGGTATGCTATGTGCTTAAAATACAGCTTCCTAGCGTGATACGTTATGAAGATACAGGGTGTCAAAGTTGGAAATTTTGACCATTGTATCTCCCGACTACGTGGGCCGATTTGAATGAACCGTGGCTTATATGGCAGCTATTTAGAAACGCACAAAATGTGCATTGATAATTGTTTGCAAATATTCAATTTTCATATTTTTTTCTCGCGACTTATGTTTTCCTCGCGATTTTAATTGTGTTCCGCGGATGGGATTCTATATCTTTAAACAACAAAAATGAAGTCCATTCTGTTTACTTTATCAATGCGAATTTTCGCTGTGGGATGAAAACCACAACAAAAGCTATTAAAATTTTGAATGTCAAACCTACTATTTTTTCATTACTTCTTTCGTATTATAAAGTGAGTTTATTCTAAGATGTGGACCGGAAACACGATTAATAAAATGTAATGGTGGCATTCTATAGCCAAATACGCCAGAACAACAAAATAACTTATTTCGCAAAAAGTCGACGTCGCATTTTTTACACTGGCCTACAATATTGCACTGGTCAACTCGAATCCTAGCGAGCAGATATCGGACACGATCTCGATGGATTTTGAGGTTCTAAATCCGAATATAAAATCAAAAATGCAATATATATTCGCGTTTTTGCGATATTGTATTAATTATGTGATAAAAATGCTGATTTTACAGCTTTTATGAATACAGAAACGCGAAAGACGCACTTTTACAAAAAAAAATCAGTTTTCGGAAAATAATCGCTTTTCAATTAATACGAGTATTCAACAACTGTAATAATCGTAAGTCATCTCCGAGATATCTCCCGGGAAACCTAGTCGGAGAAATCGTATTTTTAATATAGCTACAATTGGAAAAATAAAAAAAAAATAAAATATGATATCTACGAGATGGTGTAAGATTTTGACCCTTTATAAAATTAACTTTTAATTCGTTTGATACTCGTTTTAATAGCAAAGCGATTATTTTGAGAAACCTGCATTTTTTTTTTGGTAAAAGTGCGTCTGTCGCGATTCTGTTTTCAAAAAGCCTAAAATCATCACTATTATCACATAATTAATACAATATCGCAAAAACGCGAATATATATTGCATTTTTGATTTTATATTCGGATTTAGAACCTCAAAATCCATCGAGATCGTGACCGATATCTGCTCGCTAGGATTCGAGTTGACCAATGCAATATTGTAGGCCAGTGTAAAAAATGCGACGTCGACTTTTTGCGAAATAAGTTATTTTGTTGTTCTGGCGTATTTGGCTATAGAATGCCACCATTACATTTTATTAATCGTGTTTCCGGTCCACATCTTAGAATAAACTCACTTTATAATACGAAAGAAGTAATGAAAAAATAGTAGGTTTGACATTCAAAATTTCCATAGCTTTTGTTGTGGTTTTCATCCCACAGCGAAAATTCGTATTGATAAAGTAAACAGAATGGACTTCATTTTTGTAGTTTAAAGATATAGAATCCCATCCGCGGAACACAATTAAAATCGCGAGGAAAACATAAGTCGCGAGAAAAAAATATGAAAATTGAATATTTGCAAACAATTATCAATGCACATTTTGTGCGTTTCTAAATAGCTGCCATATAAGCCACGGTTCATTCAAATCGGCCCACGTAGTCGGGAGATACAATGGTCAAAATTTCCAACATTGACACCCTGTATCTTCATAACGTATCACGCTAGGAAGCTGTATTTTAAGCACATAGCATACCCAAAGTACTTCTACAACCCCACCAAGTTTTGACGCGATCGGAATAACATTGACAAAAGTGGGCCTTTTGACGTGTTTTTCCCCATATATATGGGCAAATATCAAAATTTTTTAATTTTGAAGTACACTTTTTTTCAAGATTTTTTTCGCTCTAGCTTCATTATTCGGATAAATATAACGAATCAAAATAATTTTTAATTGAAAAATGATGTAATATATCGAATACCGCGAAATATGAAAATCGGAAAAATATAAGTCTAATTTTCACGATTATATGAGGCAATTTTCTGCGGCCTACAAAAGGAATGAGGATAATATCGCTATTAGTTCAAAAGTTATGTTTGTTTTAAAATTCGAAGCTCACATCATGTGTTTTATTTTAATAAAAAAATTTTTGATTTCATCGTTATCATACGAACATTATTTTTGGGGAAATATAATTTTTGTAATGTGCATAATTTGCACAATCATCAAAATAGAATGACGGCCCTCCGATTTCGGAATAGAGCGTTAAAAATCCTTTTATTTCATATACACTTCCGCCATATCTGTACCCCGCACTGGGTGTGCCTTGACGATCATTGCTGTGACAAAAGTGTCACGTTCTTCGCGTACAAGACTTCAATCTTCAAATAAGTATCCATGATTGTTAAGTGATTGTTAAGAAGAACATAGAAATTAATTTCAGACGTTTAAACTATTAAAAATGCCAAGGACAAAATTTGCAATTTTTGCAAAAATTGAAAAAAGTGAATTAAATGTCAGCGATTTTGTTACGGCCCCCTGATTTTGGGATTCACCAGTTCAAAAGCCATCTGGGATAATTATTTCAGCTCAACCTATACATAACTGTCGATGTGATCCGCGAAATACACTATCAAAAAATAATTCACGCAAGTTTAACAAAGGTTTGGGAAGCTATAGCGGTGGTTCCATTAAGAGCACATCAACGACACCTATATAGATTTATAGGTATTTCAAGCCGCTATAACCGCTTCTTTAGTGTTATTTCATTACATTGCGGGCCGCGATGACCGCGGTCAAAAAACAAAAAACACTTGAAATGGCATTTCTATAATTTTTTGCGGAAAGATCTTACATGAACAGTGCTCACGAAAAATTCTTCCTCCATGTGTCCCTCGTGTTTTTTGTAACTGACCAGTAACTTCAGAATAAATAGTTTGGCCACAACTTAAAAAAGAATGGATACAGATATGAACATTTCTAGGACGTTTTCCACAATTTTGAAATGTATGTGCTTATAACTTCTAAAGTTTTTTTAGATAATAACAAACTTTTTTGGGAAAAAACTTGTATGTTTTGGTTTATCTAATTCCATCAACTTATGCACCGAAATCTGTACACAAAGCGAGAAAAGGGTAAAACAACATACATTACCCCTGTGTTAAAAAATTTTGATATTTGCCCATATATATTATCACCAATAGTAGTAACTTCTTTTTGCTAAGTACATATGTCGAACCTTTAGCCACATTAGGATTTATTATTTTTTTTAGATTTAGATAATAAGAAATTTTGTAAATGTTTTTGTATTCTACAATTGCAATACGCTATCATTGGCCTTGAAGGCTTATTGTATTGCTTAAATAAATGAATTGAAATGAAAATTGGGAAATATACTCGTATAAAATAAATATAAAATAAAGAACAAAGAAATATTAATTATATTAGTTGTGTCGAGGGGGGCCTTTGTCTATGTGGTTTATATCAAAACATAGACTTATGACGACGGTATAAACTCATATTACCAAATTTCAGTCCGATTCGCTTAAATTAGTGGTTTTCATGGTCTTAAGAAGGTAAATCGGGAGGGGACTTTGTATGGGAGCTACGTCAAAACATGAATTTATGACGACCATTGTTCGTGTGAAGGGTTCTGGGTATAAATAAAACTAAATTACTACCTTTTAGCCCGATCAATTGAAATTTTTCTATAGCGTTAAGAAACCAAAACGCGAGGGACCTTTCTGTGGGAGCTATATCAAAACCTGGAACTATTATTACAGTTAATCATGTGAATGGTTCCGAGTATAAGTAAACCCAAGATAGCAATTTTCAGCCCGATCAGTTGAAATTTGTGGTCAGTATGGCGTTAAGGGGTCAAATTAGGAAGATGCTATATACAAGGTGGCGCAAAAGTAATCAGAGTAATCAGAAAATGCCATAAATTTTGCGAGGCCCCTAATGTCAGTTCTGTTTTGACATTTGTGTAGTAAACACATGCGAAATACACGTTAATAAACAATGTTACGCTACACTGCTCCAGAACGCGGAATATTGCTGACTATTTAAGTTTTTCATTTTTTTTTTAAATTACAGCCAAAAAACATCAAAAGGTTACTTTTGCGCCACCTTAAACAAGTAAAAGCGTTAAGTTCGGCCATGCCGAATCTTATATACCCTCCACCATGGATAGCATGTGACCTCACAAAATAACTCAAACCTAAAGAAAATAACACCGAAAAACACAAAAAATATAGTAGATGAGAACAGTAGGAAACATATAGTAGATGAGAACAGTAGGAATAGCAACAAGATATATGATGTAGGTTTAGGGAGCTATATCTAAATATGGACCGATATCGCCCATTTCCAATCCCAAACAACCTGCAACTATAAGAAGTATTTGTACCAAATTTGATCAACCTAGCTCTATTATTGCGGACTGTAGCGTGATTACCACAGACGGACGGACAGGGCTAAATCGTCATAGAATTTTACGACGATTAAGAATATATATACTTTATGGGGTCTCAGATCAATATTTAGAGGTGTTACAAACGGAGTGACAAAATATAAAAATGGACCGATATTGTTAATTTTCAATCCCAAGTTACCTGCAGCTATACATAAGCAGTAGGTATATGTACATATGTACCAAATTTCAGTCACTAGCTCAATTACACTATGCAACAAAATGTTTGTCTAAGGGATGTGGATAACAGTGTCTGGTGCAATTAGATGTCACAAACACGAAAAAAATATTAAAAAAAAATTGTATGGTAATTTTTTTTAAATTCCAACTTTCCTGGAAATTACATTCAGTATTTGGATTTCAAGTATAAGCCTGATTGAGACGTTTTGATTATGCCTCAAATTAAAGGGAATTATGAGGGCTACATATGCTGCAAATATTTCTTTCACGTAGCATCTTTGGTTTAGTAACATTCGTCAAAAATATGAGAAACAAATGATTTTTTTTAAAAAAACACATTTTCAGGTACAAAAAAAAACCATAAAAAATAGAAAAAAATCGAAAAAAAAATATTTTATCACATTTTTAAAAAGTCAGCATGCTAACGAAGAAAACACTGTCTATTTGAAAAAATCTATGGATAGATGTAAAAGTTATGAGCCATTTTGTAAATGTTAGGGAAATTCAAAAAAATCTTCTTTCATATTTTTTCGTTTTTAAATGATGTTTCTGCTTATATTGAATTCGCCATATGTGAGAGAGACATATAAGAGACATTGCACTTGCATTTTATTTTATGAGGATTGATGTCAGACATTATAAAATTATAGAGAGGACGAGGTTTTATGGCCGTTCGTAACCCTTCATAAAACATGATATGCAATGTAAGAGCTATATTGGATGAGATCCGCTCAGGTAGAGGGTCATTCAACAATATTTGTGGTTTTTGAGGTTTCCATTCAGTTACGCCTTTTAGGGGCATGGACATCCCAGTGGTATATACAGGTAGTAAAATTATATGTATTGGGTTTCTACGTTCGAAGCAAACTATATGTCAGCTACAGGTACTGCAACTTATGTACCTTAAATCCGGAATTTATGAATGAAATTACTTATTAATAAATTAGTGTAATTCAGCGCCTTAAAGAGATAAGTCGATTTTCTGAAAAATATTATAAAGTTATATTTCGAAGTATGAGTAAAAGGCAAAGAACTTTTCAAGGTGTAAATGACCCCCACAATTTCTGTTACATCTGCGGAAAATATGTAATTAAAAATAATTGACGTGAGTTCAGTAAAATAATAGAAGAAATATATGTGCAATATTTTGGTATACGAGTTGAAAATATGAACGAACCGTGCACACCTAGTATTTTGTGTAATTCGTGCCATGAAAATCTTACTCGATGGAGTAGTGTAAACATGCGGTAAGTACTTTACAATTAATGTATTATAATGTATTGTGGAATAAAACGTTTTAATTTTAGACATCACGTGCAATTTGGAATGCCAATGATTTGGAGACAACCATTCATTCACGATATGGACTGCTATTTTTGACTAAGTAAACAGATTGGAGAAGGAAGGAGCGAGCATTCGCTTGAATTACGCTGAAGTAAAATCTGTCACTTTGCCAGTTGCACATTCGGAAACAATACAAATTCCCAAGTGTCCAAGTATAGCTAACAGCCTAATTACGGAAACATCAGCAAGTTCAACTGAGTACTCAACTCTAAGCGATTCAAGTTTGAGTCAGAAGTCATCGCTTTTAACACAGTTACAAGTCAATGATCTAGTGAGATATTTGGAACTGACCAAAGATAAGGCAGAACTACTTGCATCTCGGATGAAACAGTACAATATTTTGGCCCCAGATGTTAACATATCATATTGTAGAGTCCGTGATATATCTTACAAACAATTTTATACAACTGTGGATAACATATGCTTTTGCAAGGACATTCCCGGATTGTTCGAGGAACTTAATCAAACATACAATTCAAAAGAATGACGGTTATTTGTTGACAGCAGTAAAGAAAGTTTGAAAGCAGTACTTTTGCACAACGGAAATCAGAAACCGTCGATTCCCATTGCTCATGCCGTCAACACTAAGGAATCATACAAAACAATGGCTAAATTGATAAAATACATAAAATATGAACAACATGACAGGAAAATTTGTTGCGATTTAAAAGTAGTTGGGATGTTATGTGGAATGCAAGGCGGATATACAAAATATTGCTGTTTTTTATGCCTCTGGGATAGCCGAGCTCGCGAAGATCATTACAGAAGAAAGAAATGACCAACAAGAAGACATTACATTGGGTGAAAACAACATAAAATACACAACTCTCGTCTAAAAAGAAAACATTATTTTGCCACCACCGCATATTAAGCTGGGGCTCTTTAAAAATTTTGTTAAAGCCTTAAGGAAAGATGGCTATTCACTCTCATATTTAAAAAGTTTATTTAAAAGGCTTTCTTTTCAAAAAATCGAAGAAGGCGTTTTTGATGGGCCTAAAATAAGGAAACTGATGAAAGATGTAAATTTCGAATCCTATTTGACGTCGGATGAAATTGCAGCATGGAGGTCGTTTAAGCTTGTAGTTTCAAATTTCCTTGAATCCAATAAAAGCCCGCAATATGAAACAATGATTAATGATTTGTTAAAAAATTATGAAAAATTTTGTAAGGAATATTTTTTTCTATATTTATGTATATAACACATATATATGTATTCTTCTAACTTATTTTTCGCTTTATGTATTCCAACAGGTGTAAATATGTCCCTCAAAATTCATTTCTTGCATTCTCATTTAAACTTTTTCCCCGAGAATCTTGGCGACGTAAGCGACGAACATGGGGAAAGGTTTCACCAAGAAATAAAGTCCATCGAGCGGCGTTACCAAGGGCACTGGGACGAAAGAATGATGGGAGATTATATTTGGTTCGTCATTCCCGATTCCGAAATCTACAAACGTCAACAAAGATCTCACAATTACTTCTAATGAAACTTGTACATGTAAATAAACTCAAATGCACATAACATAAATAAAAGTAACAAATAAAATCGCCATTTAAACAGAAATTTAAAAAAAAGATTTTTTGAAATTCTCTTACCTCTACACAAAAAGGCTATAATTTCTACATTTATCCACAGATAGGCATTATTTTCTTTTCTAAAAATGGAATAAAATATTTTTTTTCGATTTTTTCTATTTTTTATGTTTTTTTTCGTCCCAGGAAATTTTTATTTTTTTTTGAAAAAGATCTACTTTTTCCAATTTGTTTATTGGCTGTTACTAAACCACTGTTTTTAATTGAAAGATATATTGCCAACATTGGTAGCCAAATTGGGCATATACTCCAAAAATTATAGTGCAAATACTAAAGGTACCTTCGACGATTAGTATTTTCAATAAAATTTTTTTTAAAAAAAAGTTAACCATAAAAATATTTTGGGTTTTGATTTTATATAATAGTATGCCACAATCTATACAAAAAAATAATTTCTAGGTCTAGGACACAAAAAAAAATTTTTTTTGTTGCGTAGTGTTATTGTAGATTGTAGCACAATTATAATAGACGGACGGACAGACGGATATGGCAAATTGTCTTAGAATTATGGGGTCTCAAATTGATATTTAGAGGTGTTACAAAAGGATTGACATAATGAGAATACATTAGTGCGGGTCGAATTGTAGGTTGTAAGGAAAAAAATATGATAGACAAATAGGCGATGGGTTACCTTCAGCAGAAGAAAATATGTAAAGAAAAATTTTCATAGATCAATCATTTTATTCCAAGAAAATTTGCCGAAGAAACCATAGCACAAAAATGGATTTCGAGCCCCACCGATCTTTCAAAATATTTATTTTTCCAAAAGAGAAAACATTTACAAAGGTGAATGGCGATTCTTGTTTGTGGGTCATTCCAAGAAACATTTCCGAAGAAACCCTAGCTCAAAAATGAATTTCGAGCCCTTGAAAGACCCTTTGCTTTAGAAAAATGTTAAAGCGTTTTTTGTTCATGTTTATTAAGGAGGTGTTCTTTGTTCTTGCTATTATTATTTTATATTCGCTTTCATAAACTCTATATTTTCAGTCGATAAAAATTAGAATTTTAGCTTTCGATGACATTTAAACAATTTGTGCGTCATTTCCTTAACTAGGACAAATGTTTGCTTATCCATCATTGCTAAAACAAGCTATATGATGAAATAAAGAATGTTCTTTTAATGCGAAAGCACTGCTACTACTTACGTCACTCTATAAAAAAACACTTTTGTGACGCGTATAATTTCTAAAAGTTACATTACATACGTGTACTCCCCGTCCTATACATGTTAACGACCACACACTTGCGGTAGTATCCCTGGGGAGTTTTTATAATCACTATGTGTTTGTTGTGTGCCCTATGAGTTTACGATTTAAGACGTCATATTTGTATTCACACAGTGCTGTTGCAATTGAATATATGTACCTACATGAGGGCGGTATGAAATTTAAATACATATTTGCACATCGTGGCATTTAATAATATTTAATTTCGATACAAATTGTTTACAGAATAAATATAGGGTGATCTAAGTAGAGCTACTTTTCTCAATAGCCTTTTTTTGACAGATCATGTGTGAGTTGTGTCATGCTGTCATGTTATTTTTGTTAAGTATTGTTTGGCATTTCATCATGGAAAGACTTACGCCTGAACAACGTTTACAAATTATTCAGTTTTATTATCAAAATAATCGTTCGTCCATTTTTTTTTTGAATAAAAAAAAAACACTTTCCAGTCGACCCACGACCTTGACACCCATGAGCAATATTTTAGCTCTCGTTAAGAGCTATCTTTTTGCCATTGACCGATTCCCGATCCGACGTACTGGAATCATCGGTCCATATTTCTTCAAAAATGATGCCGGTGGCGACCGTTATCGTGCCATGATAACCGACTATTTGATGCCTGAAATTGAAGCTCGTGATCTCGGCGACATTTGTTTTCAACAAGACGGCGCCACTTCCCACACATCGCATCAATCAATGGAGAATCGGTGAGCAGATAATTTCACGTTTTGGGCCGGTCGATCGGCCACCAAGATCGTGTGATATCACACCGTTAGACTTTTTCCTGTGGGGATATGTAAAGTCTAAAGTTTATGCGGACAAACCCGCTTCGATTCAGGCCTTGGAGCAAAACATCACGCGTGTCATTCGCCAGTTACCAGTCGAAATGCTCGAACGAGTCTTCGAAAATTAGACTCAACGGATGGACCATCTGAGACGTAGCCGCGGCCAACATTTGATAGACATAATCTTCAAAAAATAAATGCCAAAGAATGTTCTTTCAAATGATAATAAACATTTCCCATTCAATTTGAATTTTCTGTTTTTTTTTTCTTTAAAAAAGTAGGGAACCTCGAAATGGATCACGCTTTACATATCATCATATCACATATCAGCCGACAAAAACTTCTATGTGTAATTTTTCGAATTTTTTTATTGTCGAAATGGAATGTCCTTGCGGTCATACGACTACCCACCAAAGCATTTTGCGCTATCTTCATCGGTTCCGAAGTTACCTAAAACTACTATGTGTCTCCCTCTATACAAATGCCCGGACAAAAACTCTTATGTGTTGTAGACACAGCATGTCCCAAGGGATAGAAGGTTGGCTTACATTCACGCCAAAATGTGGTTTTGTTCAGAATCATCCCCTCTCTTTGACAATGAATAGATTAAAATGGGGTCTGCTCCATTCGCGATTTACCGCGAAAACAGTACTTTTACTCAAAACAAAATTATTAGCTTTGATTTGTAAAGAAAAACCAGGAACTGTAACACAATTTCCTTTAGGTATTATCTTTTGTAAGACGCTTTGTAACGTCCGCTATATTTGCAATGTTTTTATATTGCGAATTTGTGTAATCCATAAAATCGACTTACACCGCCAAATTTTTCCAAAACTATTATACGAATTAATAAAATTAATATATGGGCAAATCCTGCGTGACGAACGCTACATTCGTATGCGATTTCGGATTAAAATATAACAATTTTTTGGTCTTTCAAAAGAGATACCTTCATCTTATACATAGTGTTTAGTGGGATATGAGTGTTCTTTCGAATGCCATAAAAAAATTTTTTTATAACAGGTATAAGTTGCGAAAAAATTTATCACAAATTATTGTGACGCACGCAAAAAAAATGGAAGTAGCTTTGAAGGTTAAGATATGCTTTCGTAATTTTTAGCAAATTTTGCATAATAAAGCATCCAAAATGAAATACCTATAAGAAAGATGAATATAAGAGAATTCTAATAAAATTATTTGCAGCCAAAAATTATTGTAGTTTTTTATCAAAAGCCGTGAACTCTATGTGACGCACGCTACGTTACGCATGCTAATTTTTTTCCAGTCAAACTTTTTATAGTAGAAATTTTGTTTATTTTAACAAAGCAAATTGTATTATTTTTAATAACATTTTGTAAAACATGTTTATATATTTATAAATGTATTTATGAATGAATATATGTTTATCAGGTCGGGTCGATTTGTGGGGAGGCAAAAAAAGTCGCCATTGCTCAGTGAAAATCGTATTCTAGGGATCAAAATAAGAAACTTTGCCGAAGGAACCATACCTCTAAAACGAATTCTGATGTCCCGGAATTTGGGTCGAACTTTTGGGTAGGGGCAAATTTTGAAAAATCCCACTTTGACCCATTTAGAGTGCTCCAATCGAGTCCAAATGTATGACCGACCCCCACTAACTTTGGAGGCCCGACCCACCCATGCCAGTGGCACACCCCCTGGAACCCCCTGGGGGTTCCATACATTTGGACTCGATTGGAGCACTCTAAATGGGTCAAAGTGGGATTTTTTCCGGGACATCAGAATTCGTTTTAGAGGTATGGTTCCTTCGGCAAAGTTTCTTATTTTGATTCCTAGAATACGATTTTCACTGAGCACTTCACTGAGTGTGGGGTCGGTCATACATTTGGACACGATTGGAGCACTCCAAATCGGTCAAAGTGGGATTTTTTCCGGGACATCAAAATTCGTTTTAGAGGTATGGTTCCTTCGGCAAAGTTTGTTATTTTGATCCCTAGAATACGATTTTCACTGAGCAATGGGCGATTTTTAAATCGACCCGCCCTAATGTTTATAAATGAATGGTATATGTTATATATTTTCACATTACAAATAATGATAAAAATACCTTAAAAAAGTATTTTTTTCTAATAAAATTAAGAGATATGATGTGAGGAACCATCGCTTTAATACTTTTTGTATTAATGGACACCAACAAATATATTTTAACATCTAGTCTTATATTCCATTAACCAAACGAAAGTTGGATCAATTTTAAAATTTTTTGGTTGGTGGACTTTTTCTGGGATTTGCCCATATTTGCATTCTATGATCTCTGAGAAATAGATTAATAACAGCATTTCCGCGAAAAATATCACTCGACAAATAAATTTTGTACAAAAAAATTAAGTTCGGAATTATTTAACTATATAATGCTATTATCTCGCGTATAGACAGTTCTAGGGAAAAGTGGTCAAGGGTGGTTTGGGCGATATGCGAAAGGCCTACAACTCTTTTTGTTTAACAAAAAAAAATATAAAGGAATTTGGTAAGGATTTACAGTGTGTTAAAACTTGTGTATGCTTTTCCCTTTATATGAGAGATATTCTGATCTGACACATTGTAAATCCCTGTCAAATTATTGTAATTTTTTTATTAAAGAAAGAGTTGTTGTCGTTTTTCATATCTCCCAAACTTACTTTGACCACTTTTTCCTAGGACTGACCTTTCGCGTAATAATAGCATTATATAGTAAAATAATTCTGAACTTAAATGTTATTTGTTCGAAATTTATTTGACGCGGGATGTTTATGGTGTAAATGCACATTGGCACAATCTATCCCTCAGAAATCATAGAATGTAAATATATTAATTGTACTACATTCGCAATAATATTTTTGTAAAAATTTAGCGGTGTAAATCGAATTTTTGGACTACAAAAATTTTGCTATAAAATAATATTGCAAATATCGAGGACATTACAAAGCGTCTTACAAATGTTCATATCTATAAGAAATTATGTTATAGTTTTAAATTTCCGCGATACAATGTAATTAAGTTCGGTTTTTTGGGTTAAAATTATTTTTGTCGCTATAACTCGCGAAAGGGAGCAGATCAGATTTGAATCTCTTCTTATCTGAGTAGAGCGGATGTTTCTGTACAAAACCACATTAGCCGTTTTTGGCCAAAATACAGACCAACTTTCGATTGATTGAGGTACGCTGTGAACATTCAAATATCAAAACTCCTATGTGTAATTTTTATGTTTTATAGATATTTAAAATGCTCTAAACAAAATATCCTATATGTCGATTTGCTTGAAAACCATTTTCCACGTCATTGCCTTATCACATATACGATTTTTGTTGTGAAATATTGGTGGTAAATAATTAAAAGAAATATTCAAAAATATGAGATATTAAAAAAATCGCGATTTGACGAAATAGCAACGTTATTGTCTCTCCTGAAAACTAGTAAAAAAACATATAGGATCAATATATACTTCTACAAAAAAATTTTATTTTTTCTTTTTCTAAATTTCTTCGTGTAAAGGGTGTTAGGAAATGTAAAAAAAAACTGTGAGAAACGCTGTTTTTAAAAATAACCCCATTATATAGATATATGCTATATGCGACGTACATTAAATGATCGAAAAAAAAAGTTTTTCTTAACGACGTTAATCGAGGATGGTTTAAATATTTATAAAACATAACCATCCTCGATTAACGTCGTTAAGAAAAACT
The DNA here is from genome assembly GCA_963930755.1 of Eudasyphora cyanicolor. Taxonomy (NCBI): domain Eukaryota; kingdom Metazoa; phylum Arthropoda; class Insecta; order Diptera; family Muscidae; genus Eudasyphora; species Eudasyphora cyanicolor. The sequence goes on along the minus strand of OZ005735.1, from coordinate 32,860,799 downwards.
TTTTTCGATCATTTAATGTACGTCGCATATCTATCTATCTATACATATAAAAGAGAGTGTCTGTTTGTGGGTTTGTTTGTATGTTTGTTTGTTCCGTATAGACGTCTAAACGGCTTGACCGATCATCTTGAAATTTTCACAGAATGTATATGTATGAAAATAGGGTACTTGGATTTTCGATATATCAAGTGGGCGTGGACCCGCCCATATGGGTAAAATTTTGATATTGAGAAAAATTTTTAGCTAGAGTATTCGTGTGTATGCATTTAGTGTCAGATTATGTGAATTTTCCAAAAAGCCAAATTTTGAAATTGAGATATTTTGCACAATTTGTTAGCGAGAGTGCTGGAATGTTATGTATATGGTGGCAGTCTACGTAATGGCTTCAAAAATGGGCGGGATCGGACCAATGGGCGTGGCCCCGCCCACATGGACCAAATTTTGAAATTTTGATATCTTGCACAATTTGCTAGCGGGAGTGCTGCATCTGTATCTGGTGGCATTCTACGTAATTGGTCAAAAAATGGGAGGGACCGGACCAATGGGCGTGGCCCCGCCCATATAAGCCAAATTTTGAAATTGATATATCTTGCACAATTTGTTAGTTAGAGTGTTGTAATGTTGTACATATGTATCTGATGGCAGTCCACGTGATTGATCCAAAAACGGGCGGGATCGAACCAATGGGCGTGGCACCGCCCATATACGCCAAATTTGAAAAATGTGATATATTGCACAATTTGTTAGCGAGAGACCTGGAATTTTGTGTATATATATCCATTGGCGATCTACGTGATTGGTCCAAAAATGGGCGGGTTCGGACCAATAGGCGTGGCCCCGCCCACATAGACCAAATTTTGAAATTTTGGTATCTTGTATCTGGTGGCATTCTACGTAATTGGTCAAAAAATGGGCGGGATCGGACCAATGTGCTTGGCCCCGCCCATATAAGCCAAATTTTGAAATCTTGCACAATTTGCTATCGGGAGTGCTGCAATGTTGTGTATATGTATCTGGTGGCATTCTACGTAATTGGTCAGAAAATGGGCGGGATCGGACCAATGGGCGTGGCCCCGCCCTTATAAGCCAAATTTCGAAATTGATATATCTTGCACAATTTTTTATCTAGAGTGCTGTAATGTTGTACATATGTATCTGATGACAGTCCACGTAATGGTCCAAAAATTGGCGGGATCTGACCAATGGGCGTGCCACCGCCCATATAAGCCAAATTTTGAAATTTAATTATCTTGCTCATTTTGTTAGCGAGAGTGTTGAAATTTTGCCTATATGTATCTGGTAGCAGTCTACGTGATTGGCTTACAAATGGGCGGAATAGGACCAGTGGGCGTGGCACATCCCATATTTTGATATATCTTGCAAGTATTATATAGGAAATACATGAACAAAAATGCTCGGTATGCGATAATTACAGCTGCTCACTCCAATCCAATCGCAATATGATAATGTGATGCATGACCAATGAAACAAGAATTTGCAAATTTTATAAGTACTTTCCACTGAATTCGGTATTTTTTCATTCAGTGAATTTATTACTAATACCAGTAAGGAAAGGCAAAAAGTCGGGCGGGGCCGACTATATAATACCCTACACCTCCCTAACAATGCGATAAGGGTCATTGCGATAATAATTTGGAATAATTGGGAAATGTAAATTGTTCCTAAATTGAGAAACATTTTTCTGGAGAACTTTGTAATGATCGGAAGTAAAGTACAACTTCTATAGCGCTTTGTAACCAAATCTGGAGGAACATGTATATGGAGGTTATAAATAAATCTGAATCGATTTTCCTTGAATACTCATTCATGTAAAATAGAAACCTGTTTCTGTCGAATTTCCTACTGATCGGATATAAAACACAGTCTCTACGGCGCTTACATGTCAAATTGGGGGTAACATATATATGGGGGCTATATCTAAATCTGAACCGATTTTCTACGAATTTTGCGGTATTACTTCATGTAATAAGAAACCCCTTTCTGCCGAATTTCTTACTGATCGGATATAAAATACAGTTTCTACAGCGCTTGAATTTCAAATCGGGGGTATCATATATATGGGGACTATATCTAAATCTGAACCGATTTTCTCCGAATCTGGCAGTATTCCTTCATGTAATAAGAAACCTCTTTCTGCCGAATTTCGTACTGATCGGATATAAAATACAGTTTCTACAGCGCTAATTTTGACATGAGCAGCGAAGCGCACCGGGCTCAGCTAGTAGCATATATAAATCCAAATTATAATAACAAAACATCTCGTAAATGGAAAAAAATGTGAACAAGGAGGAAACTAAATTTAAATTAAGAATATTTTTCACTTAGCTTAAATATCCGAATAGTTATGATATAATTCAAAGCTGTCAGAGACAACATTTTCCTATGGAAAATATGTCGAAAACCTCCTTTTCTCAAGGAGAGTTAGTAAGAGATAGTAAGAGATAAGGAAGTTTAAACTACAGCCCTGCGACCCTAGTTTGTTTAGAAACGGATTTTATGATCAGTCATGACATAGTTGATAAAGGAGTTCCCGTAAAAATTCCTATCCTGAGAATGGCAAAAGAGGAATGTGAGGTTATCTGATATAAATCTCTTTACAGCTGCTTTCACAATGAAGATGGATGCTGGATGCGGCATTTTCTGCCACGAGCTTAAAATGAAGGTCTCTCTCTGTTTGCGTAAAGGATGCAGTATTTTTCAAGCGGAAATATATGAGATTGCCAGCTTCTACAATTTGTAAAGGCATCAGTCCGGAACTTTTGGCTTTACTGACATTGGAGTAGAAGAAAAGTATGTGAAAACACAATGGATCAAATATGGTCTCAGTGGACGCTTGGTTCTAGTCGCCTGGCGGAATTCTCAGTCAACCCAACCATATGATGTACTTGTACAGGATGTTTTTATAGTTATCCTTCCTACTCCTGGCTAAAAAATATATAAAGCAATATTAACTGTATATTCTGCAAAAAAAAAATACTTTTTTTTGGATATGTTTATAGTAATCCAGCTAAACATATATATATCAAAAAACAAGTAAGAAAGTTTCAGTCGGGTAAACCGACTAAGGTATACCCTCACTTTGTGAGTAATGTAATATTGAATATTACTCGAATTATTCTGTCAATTTGTGTGGGAGGTACCAGAAGGGGTTTATCAAATACACCTTTTTTTGCTGAACATTATATACTTTAAATTCATTGCACTGTGCCGACTTATAAGCATTTATGTGAACTGGTATAAACGTTATGAGACATTAAATTGTGGTATGATTTGGGCATTTTGTGTGGGAGGTACAAAGAGGGGCGTGGCAATAACGCCCATTTTTCACAGGGCTATAGACACTATAAAAGCATTACGCTGTACAAAATTTCAAGTATTTTTATACACTGGTATTAATGTTATAAGCTTTTAACTTTTGGTGCAAAATGGTGCATTTGTGTGGGAGGTACCAAAAGGGGCGCGGCAATAACGCCCATTTTTCACAGGACTGTAGGCACTGTAAAAGCATTACACTGTACAAAATTTCAAGTATTTTTATACACTGTTATTAATGTTATAAGCTGTTAACTTTTGGTGCAAAATGCTGCATTTGTGTGGGAGGTACCAAAAGGGACGTGGCGATTTCGCCCATTTTTCTCGAGTTTATAACGACTAATAAGCTAATACTATGTGTGGAATTTCAAAAGATTCGAATAAGTAGTATAGCAGTTATTAAAGAATCAATATTTCACAACATTTAAACCCTTTGTGGGGGAGGTACTAGAAGGAGTGGACCAATATGGCCCATCTTCGAACTTAGCCGGAGATAGAAAAAAATATTACCACATACCAAATTTGAGGTCAATCGGTTACTCCTTTCGAGAGTTATCGTGCGCACCAGCCAGCAGACACACAGACAGACAGACAGACAGACAGACAGACAGACAGACAGACGGACGGACATTGCTCATTCGACTTAAAATGACCCAAAACGGATATCCTCCGAACATACTTGGGGTCTTAGGTCACTCCTTCGACGTGTTACACTTTTTTCTGTAGCAAATGATATATACCCTCGTCACACTAAAGTGAGGGTATAACAAGTTATATATCGGGTGATCCAAGTAGAGATACTTTTTTCAATAGCCTTTTTTTGACAGATCACGTGTGAGTCGTGTCATGTTATTTTTGTTAAGTATCGTTTAACTTTATCCGATCCGAAGATTCGACGTTTTCGAGCCAAAATTTGTTCAGCGATGAAGCCTATTTCTGGCTCAATGGGTATGTAAAGAGGTATGTCAAGAGCTGCCTCTTCATCTAGAAAAAACAACGGTTTGGTGTGGTTTGTGGGCCGGTGGAATCGTCGGTACATATTTCTTCAAAAATGATGCCGGTGAGAACTTAACCGTTAATGGCGACCGTTATTGTGTCATGATAACCGACTATTTGGTGACTGAAATTGAAGCTCGTGATCTCGGCGACATTTGGTTTCAACAAGACGGCACCACTTCCCACACATCGCATCAATCAATGGATTTATTGATAGAACACTTCGGTGAGCAGATAATTTCACGTTTTGGGCCAATCGATCAGCCACCAAGATCGTGTGATATCATACCGTTAGACTTTTTCCTGTGGGGATATGTAAAGTCTAAAGTTTTTGCGGAAAACCCGCTTCGATTCAGGCCTTGGAGCAAAACATCACGCGTGTCATTCGCCAGAACTTGTCATCGAAAATTGGACTCAACGGATGGAGCATCTGAGACGTAGCCGCGGCCAACTCTTGATAGACATAATCTTCAAAAAAATAAAATAAATAAATGCCAAAAAATGTTTTTTCAAATGATAATAAAAATTCCCCATTCAATTTGAATTTTCTGTGTTTTTTTTCTTAAAAAAAAGTAGGGAACCTCCAAATAAATCACGCTATACATATAAGTTGAAATTCGTATGATCATGTCAAAATTCCTGGTACTCAATTTCAAAGAAATCTGGGAGTTATTGCAAGAATTGTTTAAGTATTTACGGAGTAACAAAAAGATTTCTTCGGAAGATTCCACCAAAGTGTCTTTATTTTCTTTAATTACTTGTCTGAAGTGGTGATCCGAGTGATTCTCTGACAAAAAATTATCAAAAGTAAAATTGAAACAGCATTTCTTTTCAATTGTATTTTGCAAAGCCATGTATAAACAATACATTTATTGCAACCAACATTTTATTGCATATTTTTATAGTTATCCTTTCTACTCCTGTCTAAAATTACATTTTATAGACGGACTGACGCAAGCCTATATCTCAAGTAAAGTTTGTATTCCTTTTTCAAGGATTCCTAGAACTCATTCCCGCTGAATATTGGTATTGTAGTGGGACACTTGAAATCATTTTAGCTTGTTGTTTACATTTTATATAATTGAAAAATATTTTCAATGTTCATCCATACAGGGTGTCCGTCGGGAATGTATACTACATTGTTTTGCCGCCATTTTGGTAAACATTAATCTTGACAGTTCATATTTGGCAGTCGTGAAGTAGAGACGTGGCAAATTTATTGTGGAAAAATATTCGATGAACCAACGTGTTTTAATTGTTAAAACATGACAACCCCGATTTTCATGAAAAAATCATAATGAGTGACGAGGAACATTTTCATTTGAATGGATATGTGAATAAACAGAATAGTCGGTTCTGGGCAATGGAGTGTCCTCAAATTATTCATCAGTCACCTTTGCATCCATTAAAAGTGACAGTCTGGTGTGCAATTTGGTCAGGAGGAAACATTGGACCTTACTTCTATGAAAATGAAAACTGTCAATGGGGAGCGATATCGTGATATGATTGAAAACTTTTTAACGCCAGAACTGCATGATTTGGGCTTAATTAACATGTGGAATCAACAAGATGGTGCCACATCGCATACAGCCAGGATTACAATGGAAAGAAACAAAGTACAGAGTTTTCCAACAGGCGGTGTTATTTTGAATCACCCGGTATTTCGGTAGCTGTCACTTTTGAAGCTTTTATTCTTTGATATTTGACAAGTAGAAATTACGCCATTGCTAAAAATGGGACGATACACGATCATCGAACGATACGAACGATACAAAATAATCTTGACTGATGAGGCCCATTTCCACCTCGGTGGCTACGTCAACAAGCAAAATTGTCGCATCTGGGGCTCGGAAAACCCAAGAGTTATTATTGAGAAGCCTCTCCATCCTCAACGTGTGACTGTTTGGTGCGGTTTACGGTCCGGCGGAATCATTGGACCTTACTTTTTCGAAAATGAGGTTGGATCAACAGTTACGGTGAATGAATTGCGCTATCGAGAGGTGGTTAATGATTTTTTATGGTCGGAGTTAGATGGTATTGATCTGGACAACGTTTACTTGCAACAAGACGGCGCTACGTGCCACACAAGCAACGAAACCATTGCTCTGTTACGGGAAAAGTTTCCGGACCGTGTTATCTCTCGAAGAGGTGATCACAATTGGCCACCGAGATCTTGTGATTTAACACCTTGCGGTCTACGCCAACAGCCCAGCGTCGATTCAAGACCTCAAAGATAGAATTCGTGAGGCTATCGAGGACAAGAATATGGTCCTGTAAGCGTGGTCGTGGTGGCCATTTGGCTGATGTTGTTTTTCGTTATTAACGGCATACCTTCCTCTTTATTATGAAATAAACATCCGATCATTTATCTCTAAAAATTGTATTTTTCTTTGAATACCAAAATAACACCTCTTGTTGGGAAACCCTTTCCCGACGGATACCCTGATAAATATTGTTTTCAATTTTCTGTTATTTTAGAGTAATTCATGGAATAATTTCTCATCAGAGGTGGCGATCAGAGCGCTCTCAAACAAAATAACAGCAAAATTAGAACTGAAACATGTTACTATTTCTATAACTGTTTTGGCACTCTCACTGAAATCTAGAAATTATAGCAATTTTTACTTATGTCCGGAGTAACGATTTTATCTAGATGGCATTTTGAATAGTTTCTATGAAAATGTTTCTACCCCCAGGGAATTTTAGTTGAGTTTGAACATTTAATACCTAAAAAAAATCTTGCAAGAGTAATGTCTACTTAACAAACGAAACTCTGAACACCCTCAAAGGCAAACAAAGAGATAGCAAACACTTGCCATTGATCAATTATTTATAAAATCAGTAGACAAATATCAAACTTCTGGAGTTCAGGGGCGTCATGTGAAGAAGTTGAGTGACCTCGTGGTAATAAAACCTCCAGCAAAACAACAACTACTATGGTGTGAAATTAAAGGGAACAAGTTCCCTCCCTTTTCATTTTCCTTCCTAAGCAAACATTAATAAAGAAGTCAGTTACTGACGTTTTGTTCTAAGCACTAAAAAAATACCTATTGATTTTACATCGTTGACATCGTTCCAACTCGAACGGCTGCCCAGTTCCCTTCCCCCTCTTTTTCACCTCATCAAGTACCCCCTTCACATACCTTGTTGGCTGGTTGGGCCCTTAGTCGACTGAAAACTGCTTCCATTTCTTGTTTCGTGGGTCCAGTTGAGGGATTCGCCATGGTCACGTATGATGATTGCGTTCTATTTTATAGTTTTGCAAATTAGTAATTAAAACTATTTTTTTTTTGTCTGTCGTCCCAATATTGGGGATGTGGATGTTGGATGGGGGGTTTTATTTTTCTTCGATGTTTGTTGTTGGAGATAGAGAACTCTTCTTGTTTCCGTCGTTATCCTTCGTTGTTGTTGCACTTTTTTTGATTGACTGAATAAATAAAAATATTATGGAGTGTAAAAGAAATTGAGAGTTTTTTTCTTATTTGTTATTTGATTATATTTTTCTTTCTGTTCTGTAATTAATTTTACGTGTGTTTCTTCTTATTGTGACGTGACGTGGTGTATGTTCGTTATTGTGAATTGTCACGAAAACTAATAACACAAATGTATAAACACAACGAAGAAAAAAATGACGAAGAGTAGATAGAAATTCAACGATATTAACAGGGTTGTATTTTTGACAGTTAAAGTGAAATATTTGAAACCTGGCTAAAGTCAATAGACCTAGTCAAAAAAGTATCTAAAAAACATCACACCCCACCAGACTACATCTGCTGCAGCCCCACGTGGGTGAATGTCCCGCCCGCGACCCTAAAAACGTCGGGGACGTCGTCTGTCCATAGTCACGTCCGTTATGAGTGTCCTTAACAGAGTGCAAAGTGTGGCTGTATGGGTTGGTAGAACCAGGACCCGTTCATAGTGTAGGATGGATGTACATATGTGCAAGCAATGGCTTCTTGGAGCGCTTTCGGCCCTTGCCAGGGCCATCATCAGCAAGATTCTCGATTTCACCCTAACGCATTGTGTAAATGAAATGTAGGTGTTAGCAAGTAAGAATATGACCACAGTAATGTGAGTATTCATGGTTGTTGTGGAATCCGATTGTTGTCGGAATCGGAATTGAAACCGAGAAAGCAAATAACTTTGGTGTCACAAAAGGTTATTTTATCGATTTAAATTCCGATTCGAACAACAGTCGAATTCCACGACGAGAAAAAAAATTAATTTTGTTTCACAGAAAGTTATTTTTTTCTCGATTTCAATTCCGATTCCGACAGCAATCGGATTCCACAACAACCCTGATTATGAGGGGTGTAGTAGTCAAGATGCCCTATGACGCCATAATGTAAATGATTTAGCAGAATCCATATCAAAATCTGACTCAACTGGAACGGTCTCCACAAAAACAACCAAACGGCCACTCGGTGTATCCAAATCCCTTTAAGCCAAGACGCAAACAACTGCATCAACCGAGTTTTTCGTTTGGCTACTTCTTTTTGTTGTGACGCCCAAATCAATAATGACTTGCTTTTTTATAAAGGTAGTTTAAATTGTAAGGGCCTTATTCATTAAAAGTTAAAGAAGGTTTGAGGAACGCTTCAGCAGTGTTAAAGCGTTCTTAAACCTTCATTAAATTTTTATGAATAAGGGCCTAAGGGCCGATGTTGATTTTGAATAAAACACAAATTATTTAGGAAATTATTGTCATTTCTTGTTATTATAATAATAATTGTATGGTTCAATTATATATTGGCCAAATGGCCGCCGCGACCTCGGCGGCACACCTCTATCCGAAGGTCCAAATTTTCGATGACGCTGAGGCATAATTGAGGTTCTATGCCGTTAATGTGCCGAATTCTCTCATCCTTTAGCTCGTGATTTGTTGCTGGCTTATCGATGTACACCTTTTCTTTCAAATAACCCCGAAGAAAGAAGTTCAACGGTGTCAAATCACATGATCTTGGCTTCCAATTGACATCACCACGACGTGAGAAAACACGGCCATTGAATTTGTTGCGCAAAAGAGCCATTGTTTCGTTAGCTGAGTGGCAAGTGGCACCGTCCACACCCATATCTTCCAATTCGGGCCATAAAAAGTTCGTTATTATCTCACGATAGCGAACACCATTCACAGTAACTGCCTGACCGGCCTCATTTCGAAGAAGTATGGCCCGATGACGTCGCCAGCCCATAAGCCGCAGCAACCGAATTGGGCGAGCATGCAGAGGTTTTACAGACCCGGTTTGCTGAAATTTGCGCACAATTCTCCCGATTGTGGACAGATTTGGTCGATTATGCTGATCAAAAAACACAACGAAGTGCACATGATCATCCATCCACCATAGGATGGGGGGTATATTAATTTTGTCACTCCGTTTGTAAGACGTCTAAATATTTATCTGAGACCCCATAAGGTATATATAATCTTAATCGTCTGAAAATTCTAAGACGATTTAGCCATGTCCGTCTGTTGTAATCACGCTACAATCTATAATACTTGAGCTAGGTTGCTGAAATTTGGTATATATTTTTTGAAAATTTCGTTGAAATTTTTATTTTGAAATTTTCATCGAAATTGCATTCTTCTTCAAAATTTTGTTAAATGCAATTTCAATCCAATTTTTTGAAAATAACGTCGCAATTGCATTTTTCTAGAATTTATTCGGTTTAAGACCATATGTTTCAGTTACTTTCTGTCTATTGCAAAAATGTAATAGAAACAAATACAAAAATTAAGTTTTATTTTTTTTTTGTAAAAGCTTCCAAAATTGTTTTTTTTTTTAATTTTGTTGAAATTTAATTTTTCTATAATATTAAATTTTTCGAAAAAATTTATCGATATTGAATTTTTCGAGAAAATTTCATCGATATTGATAGAATTTCCGGTTAACATCCTTTAATCCCGCCAGTGGTCCTTACATAATCTGTGATCATCGACCTTTACTCCGAAATTTTATATCTTCAGAAAAATTTGTCAACATTTTGTCAAATATTGCAGCCTTTCTCAGAAATCAGCCCAATCATGGATTTGTTTGTACATACTTATGTATTTATTGAAATGTAGGACAATTTGGTATCTCCAAATATTTATATTTTGGGATGTGATGACGCTCATTTACTAAATGTTGGATATTATGTTGTAAATAAATTCCGATGAAATTTCATTTTTATAGAAAACAAAATTTTAAAATATTTTAATGCAATAAGAAAGCTGGTCTGTCTGGTTGGTGGAAAGCAGTAGTTCAACATTTTGTAAATCCCCTTTTATAATAGTCCCAAAAATAAGAAAACCAAATATTTTTTTATTTAACATTTAAAATGCAAGATAACCATCACTCCAACATTCCTTTATTAGCTTCCTTCGTTTGCCCCGTTTTTTGTCTTATTACCTCGAGAGACTTTTGCAATACTGTCGGCATCTTGAAGGAGTACCAAACGAACAAAGGCCAAATTCAACAACAAAGCTTGACCCATAAATTCTCGATGATAGTTGGGAGACTTTGAGAACATTGCTCTTAGTTCTAAAGGGAATTGGACTTTGCCTCTAAAGGACAAAGGCAGCATCTCGGGAGTTTGTTGCTGTTCCACAGTCGCCGCTGCTTCTTTAATCGTTCTTTCTTCTTCCATATAATCTTTCATTTCATCCAGGTTATAATAAGTTCTCATCATATTGAGAATGGTCTCTTCAGATGATATTCTTTCGGTGCCCACCAAATGATTAAAAAGGCGGGCGGTTAAAAATCGCCTCACATAGAAAAGTAAAGAACGTCTTTGGGAATTCCATTCGCTCCCTTCCGCTTGTTTTTCTTCTGTTTCATTAATTTCCAATTCAGAATTCCGGGCGGCTAAAGCATAGCCCATTACAGCCGTTACCTGAGCTTTTTGTATGTTAATATTTTGTTGTTCCACACTGCCCGGATTATTGCTAACCTGAGCCATTTGGGGATTTTCAAACAAATAACAGTCGGCTGAGGGTATTAAATGATCTACATATAAACAGCGTTGTATCAGCTCATTCAGATGTAATTTCTTTTCGGAAATGTCATGATGATGCCAATGCGTCAGTTGACAAGGTTGATTACTCTCAAAGGGTGGCAATTCCAATTTAGCCCAACTGATACTGTTCACTCCTATTCTCACCGAAACACAGGAGCTGATTTTCTTTCGATGTTCCGCATCAATTGGCGGGGTAATGAAGGGAGCTGTTTTCGCTCGATTTGGTTTTCCCAATTCGACATCGTTGGGTTTGGGATCTTGCAAAAGACTTTGATAGAATTTTTCCGCTACTTTCGTGCCAAAACCTTCCACCAAAAATATGTCATTTAAATTTGATAGTAAACCATTGCGCATACGCCAGGCCAGCAGTTTATTAGCCCGGCCTTTGGTTATGTCGTAACTGGAAAGAGGAATGCAATGAAAAATAAAATCTATTTTAAGAACTCAGTACCACTTACCTTAGGAGATCCTTTAAATTGTAATTATTTATGATTTTCAAAATCTTTTCTCCATCTTCCTCGCTATATTTCGCCAGGAATTTATTTGAATGTTGCCGCTGTCCCATTTCACTTTGGTGATTTTCCTCCATTACATAGAATCTCAATTGCGAGCAACATTTTATATAATTGTGATTATTGCTGCGAATTGATTTCATTATTGTTTTTAACATTTTTTATGTAATTTTCTTAAAATTTTCAATGTTTTCGTAATATTTCTGGTATCAAAAACGCAATGCCGCTCAAATATAAACAAAAAACAGCTGTTCTGTTTTTCAGTCAACATTACTCAACCTAATTGAAAGCTTAACCACAGCTGGGAAACATTACAGGGATGGGAGTTGAGACAACAACCTCGGCAATTGTACACAATAGGCGTGTTTTCGTTACACCATAAGTGCTTAATTTGTATGGGGAGCTAAGCACTTTTAAGCACTATTAGTTCCCGATGGAGTTTGGTGCTTGTGTTCCTGTCTTAATCGAGTATGATGTTGCCAGATTGGGTACCCTATATTTAGCAATATGGCATCCCATTTTTGGAGAGATTGTTATGAAATATTGTGAATTAACGGGAAGAAGAAGAACAAAAATGAGAAATTATTTTAATATTTGCAAAAAGAGTGTAAACAATTAAACATAGAATAGTAAATATATGTTTTATAAATACTTTTCACGAATTTTTTGTCTGTTTCGCACTGTTCTTTCTTCGCAACTCATGACACCATTGCTACCAGATAGTAAAAATCCGCCACTTATTGCTTATGTGCCAGTTATTGGAAGTCAGTTGTTTTCGTTGCAATGTGCTAAACTAAAATTGCTAGCTTGTAACGAAAACATGCCTAATAGAAGTGTTTAATGAGAAAAGCTATAGAGAGAGGCAGAGAGCTCTTTCTGCTGCCTCTCTCTCCTACAAACTTTGACACTTGCTTGGAAAGTGGAGTTTCACAGGGATCAGTTTTGGGTCCCTTGTTATTTAAAGGGTTTTCCAACAAGAGGTGTTATTTGGCATTCAAAGAAAAATACCTAATGGCCACCACGACCACGCTTACAGGACCATATCCTTTTCATGAAATTATCCATAACCAAATCGCAAAGTGGCTGCCCTATGTCCTCGATAGCCTCACGAATTATATATTTGATGTCTTGAATCGACGCTGGGCTGTTGGCGTAGACCTTAGAAGAAGTCGCCAGGTGTTAAATCACAAGATCTCGGTGGACAATTGTGATCACCTCTTCGAGAGATAACACGGTCCGGAAACTTTTCCCGTAACAGAGCAATGGTTTCGTTGCTTGTGTGGCACGTAGCGCCGAAAGTAAACGTTGTCCAGATCAATACCATCCAACTCCGACCATAAAAAAATCATTAATCATCTCTCGATAGCGCAATCCATTCACCGTAACTGTTGATCCAACCTCATTTTCGAAAAAGTAAAGTCCAATGACTCCGCCGGACCATAAACCGCACCAAACAGTCACACGTTGAGGATGGAGATGCTTCTCAACAATAACTCTTGGGTTTTCCGAGCCCAGATGCGACAATTTTGACTGTTGACGTAGCCACCGAGGTGGAAATGGGCCTCATCAGTCAAGATGATTTTTCGATGGAATTCCGGATCATTTTCATGCATTTCAAGGACCCAATCAGCAAAGACACGACGTTGTTGATGATCGGCCGGCTTGAGTTCTTGTGTTAACTGAACTTTATAAGCCTTAAGACCCAAGTCTTTATGCAAGATACGGTGTAATGACGTTTGTGGAATGCCCAATTCCAAAGAACGACGAGGAATGGACAAACCTGGGTTTTCTTCAACACTTTGGGCTACAGCAGCAATAATCTCAGTTGTTGTTGAGCGACGTGCACGGATTTTAGGGCCTTATTCATAAAAACTTAATGAAGGTTTGAGGAACGTTTTAGCAGTGTTAAAACGTCTTCAAACCTTCATTAAATTTTTATGAAAAAGGGCCATATTCTTCACATCACTAACTTGCCCCAACAGCTCGAATTTTTTCACCAATTTCTGTATTGCGGTCTGACAAGGTGCTTCACGACGACCCAAAAATGCTTTAGTTTTGCGAACTGTGACTGCAAGATTTTCACCATTTTTGTAGTGAATTTTAATAATTTCAATGCGTTGTGAATCGTGTATCGTTCCATTTTTAGTAATGGCGTAGTTTCTACTTGTCAAATGTCAAAGAATAAAAGCTCCAAAAGTGACAGCTACCGAAATACCGGGTGAATCCAAATAACAACCCTTGTTGGAAAACCCTGTATTATGTATGTTAATGACTTGTTTAATCGTATAGTTAGTAGAAATAGTATTGCATATGCATTTGCTGATGATGTGCAGATATTGTTTAATGGCGATTTTGTGTTTTTAGATGTTTTGCAGAGTACAATTGACTTACTGTTAATTTGTTAGTTAATTGGATGAATAATAATGGCCTGTCAATTAATCCCTCTAAGACAAAGACAATGTTTTTTTTTTTGGCAATATACCCACATCCATCTGTATCACAGCTATAGATGTTGTAAGCAGTTTTAAGTGTCTGCGTGTAATCCTTGATAATGATTTATCTTTTGAGTCGCATGTAAACTCATTAATATCCATAGTTAACCTTCTTCTACGAAAATTATACAAACCGGATTTGCTTATGCCGCACAGTATTAAGATTCGTGTTGATAATGCCTATTTTTATACCCTCACTTTAGTAATATGAGGGTATATATCATTTGCTACGAGCCAAAGGTGTAACACATCGAAGGAATGATCGGCGGATATTCGTTTTGGGTCCTTTTAAGTCGAATGAGCAATGTCCGTCCGTCCGTCTGTCTGTCTTTATGCTGGCTGGTGCGCACGATAACTCCCGAAAGGAGTAACCGATTGACTAAAAATTTGGTATGTGGTAATATTTTTTTTATCTCCGGCTAAGTTCAAAGATGGGCCATATTGGTCCACTCCTTCCTGTACCTCCCTCACAAAGGTTTAAACTTTACTCAAATAATGATTTGCTAATAACTTCTATACTACACCCAGGAAAATAATTGGATGGAATTCGATTGTAACAATAAAAAAATAGTACTAGCAACAAAAAGTATATTGCCTACACCGTCTGTCGGTTGTATTTATAAATAATTAGTTGAAACAACAATAAGAACATGGATATGATCAAATGAAAATGATTGCAACTAAATCGATGATTGTATCAATCGAATTAAGATTTTTTTTTTTCATTGACACTCGGTTAGTTGTGGTAAACGATTTTAAATTTTCATTATAGTAGCGTATGATCGATTTTTGGTTGTGAAAACCAATGTTTTATTCTTGACAACAGAAATTGTATCAATAGACCAAAGATTATTATTGCAACGAATAATTGGTTACTACAACAGAAAAAAATATTAATAAATAATCGTTTATTGGCTATCCCAATCATTTCCCAAATGTATTTTGGGAAATACAACCGAAAGATTGGTTGCTGTTCTTTTGCTGATACATGACAAACAAAAAATAAAATTACTCGACATAATAATATTACTCCACATTTTGTTCAAGAACGGTATAGGTTTGGAATGCAGAATATGTTGTGCAACATGTTTTATATAAATAAAAAATAAAAGCAACAATCGTAAAATTGTAAGCACAGGTTTAAGCGAAATTTGCATACAAGTTTTGTGTTTTTTTTCGTGTACTAATATTTCCACATCTCATATAGTGATGAATTTGTAATATGGGATTTTTAATTTTGTTATGAATTGTTTTGTTTTTTGTTCAATAAACAAAATAAAAATTAATGAAAACTCTTTTTAATTAATTGTCGGTAGTATATGCGACAAATTGTCAGAACAACCAATTTTTTAAAACAGTTGGTTGTGGCAACTGCAACAGATAATTTAAGCCACCATTTTCGTAGTTGGCGCAACCAAATATGATTGTTGTCAACATGGAAACAGAAGTATACCACAACCAAAATATTGGTTGTCCTGATGGAATCGCATGATAGTAGAAAGAACTACAAAATTCGGTTGGCAAATAATTCGGTTGAGGCAACCAAACTGTATTCTGTGTGTACTCCTTCGAATCTTCTGAAATTCCACACATAGTATTATTTTATTAGTCACAATAGTCCTGTGAAAAATTGGCGTTATTGCCACGCCCCTTTTGGTACCTCGCACACAAAGGTACCATTTTGTACAAAAACTTAACCGCATATAGCGAGAGTACCGATGCACGAAAGTACTACAATATGTTGTAACGGTTTTAAAGTACCTATAGTCGTGTGACAAATGAGCGATATTTTTGTACTTTTTGTACTTCCCACACCAAATGACCAAATCATACCAAAATTGAATAGCTCATAACGTTAATATACCAGCGCACATAAACTCTTATAAATCGGCACAGTGCAATATATTTAAAAAATCTACTGCTTAGAGGCGTATTTGTCAAACCCCAGTGCAATGTATTAAAAATATCTATTGTTTAGAGGTGTATTTGTTAAATCCCTTCTGGTACCTCCCACCCAAATTTGCACATTAGTTCATGTAATATTCTACATTACTAACAAAGTGAGGGGATACCTTAGTCGGTTTACCCGACTGAAACTTTCATACTTGTTTTGTATGGTATTGATGTTTTTCTGGTTGTGTTGGTTAGTCCATATTCACGCTTGCAATTCTGCGGAAAAAGATCGATTACCAATTTGATTTATAGACATAAAGTAATAATTGTTTTTTGTATAAACCTATGGCCGGTAAAATATTTTTTCCATAGTCTCTATGTAAAGATACAGTGTTATGTAGAATATCTAAATTAAAAACGCATTTAAGGGCCTTATTTTGTGCTGCCTGAAAAGATCTTAATTCATTACTCATTTTGTGAGCATAAACTACTGCCAAATACTCAAGATGACTGTGAATTAATGCTTGATAAACTAACAGCTTTGAGTCAGTTCCCAGTTTACGGCTCAATTTGAACAGGATTCCAATTGCAGAAGAAATTTTCGATTATACGTATTTTATGTGATCATCCCATTTGAGGCTACTCTTAAGCCTAATCACTAAATAGGTTATACCATGCTATTCCCTTAGAAATTCTCCATCGACAAAAATACCAAAATCAGTATTCAATGTACGAAAAAATGGTCTAAATCTAAGTAACTTTGTCTTTCGCGAATTTAATATAAGATGATTCAATCACGCATATTCGAAAATTAATGCAAAATCTCTTTCAATAAATCCATTGATGACAGAAGAAATTTTCGATTATACCTAATCACTAAATAGGTTATATCATGCTACTCCCTTAGAAATTCTCCATCGACAAAAATACTAAAATCAGTATTCAATGTACGAAAAAATGGTCTAAATCTAAGAAATTATTAATAAAATAAAATAAATAATATCGTTAGATTGAGTAGTTTCCCAAAAAATAGAATTGGATTTTGAATCAATTTAAAAAATGAAGCACGTCGTAACTTGTGCCAAATTAGATTTAAGCGGACCCATCATTTCCGCATAATTATCGCCCCTTGTTACGTGCACCTTGAGGCGCTGATGTTGGTCTTCCGGCTCGCTCAGGGTTTTCTCAGAAGGTCCCAACCCTTCCCAACATGAGCCCATAGGGACGAACACAAAAAAAAAAAAAACACGGCAAACAAAAGTACACTTAGTAGACATGGAAACTTGGTGATAATTCCCATACTTTGCCCTCCCTGCCATGGTTCTCACACTTCCTTACATTCAACACAAAAGATAACCCCATTTACTCCACTCACCACTTGCTTAACCTATTCAATCTTCGCTCCCCCATTAAGAACATAAGGCGTAAGCCATC
Source organism: Eudasyphora cyanicolor (assembly GCA_963930755.1). Taxonomy (NCBI): domain Eukaryota; kingdom Metazoa; phylum Arthropoda; class Insecta; order Diptera; family Muscidae; genus Eudasyphora; species Eudasyphora cyanicolor. The sequence goes on along the minus strand of OZ005735.1, from coordinate 32,843,143 downwards.
CGATGAAGTAACATTTTCGGTTTTTGGCGCACGACCAAACGCTACATATGGTATATAAATATTTGGCTGAACCTATTTAAATCCCACTTCGCATCGTGTTTCAAACATATTTTTAATCACCATTAGAACAACTAATGACACTTGCCTCTTCTGACTAGCTTTGATATAGTATTTTTGTTTAGTTTTAACAAAATCTATGATACAATGATAAGGGTAGGCCCATTTCAACAACAGCATCAACCCTGAATGTTTCGTAGTGTTAAAATCAACTTTCCCACATTATTTTCCATTTTTTTAATTTTTTATTAAAAAATGAAATATACATAATTTCAACACAGTAAAATAATTATTTGTTCTTAACTATAAATTTGACTGTTTGGGACACCCTTGTAAAATATCTGAATCAGCTGTTCCCTGCGCACTACCTTTATCATTTTATCATGTTTGTTTATTTACAAAATCCAAATTTGCTCTCTTTTCATTATCTCTCTCACCTCACATTTCATTTTCCAAACAACAGTGCGGATATTTTGACCAGTGTCAACACTGAAAATTGTAATATGTGCATAAATGGTAATTTTAGGGTTCAAAAAGTAACACAGTACCAACTTTATCATCCCTGAGTAAGACGAAAATTTTGAACAGCGTTGCCACTGAAAATTGCAAAATGAACATGTAAAAGGGATTTTATCAAAAAAAGGGACAAGATATATGTGACTGGCAAGAGTATGCTATCTGCTATCCAAGTCGATAATATTTGAATAGATAACCTCAAAATAAGAAGAAAAATTAACGGGCATGTTATAGATATTTCGCTTAAATAACGAGTTATCTGACATTAAAGCTTAAAAAAATGAAAAAATATTGAATTTTTTGTAACATGAGCTCAATATGAAAAAACGGGAAAAATTAACAGCATGTTTCACGTCTTGCGAACGTCTTCTCAAGTCGATGTTATCGATTACTAAGTCAGTGATTTACACTAGCAAGTTTTTTCAGCAGCTTATCATCAAATTATCTTTTGTACTTGCATGATGAACTTAAACTCCCTCTCCTACAAAACGCCAATAATCTGCTGAACATTCAGCCAGTGTAAATCGGGAAAGTTATCGGCTATGCCGAAACTTATATTCACTCCACCGGGAATTGCATGTGAACGGTTTCGGGTACAAATAAACTCATATGACCAAATTTCAGCACGATTCATTAAAACTTGTACTGTGCACTGTTAAAAAAATCTAATTGTTGCCGCATCGAAGGCGTGTGCGGGCGTTTAGCCTATGGCTGGCCGGATTGGCTGGCTAGCCATAGCCGCGTCAATAATATGGACGGCGACACAGTGTGCAAAAACTGAATTTACACCGGACTAACAACAAAACAAACAAAAAGAAAAATGTACCCGAAATAAGCCAAAAAAGAGGAAAAGGGAGCAAAAGTAAAAGGACAGATAATCACAAAACTCACGTGGAACTAGACATTACTTGGTAGACATTACCAAGCGTTCTCCCGCCCTCTGGAATCGACTTAAGATTCCTGCCTTGATATACCAGTACATCATCTATTGGATATTCTTAGGATACCCTTTTAACCCTACTACCTGTTACAATGCCTTAAGCCGAAGACATTAGATTTCGTTTTCTAAATTCCAAAATTACAATTTATTACTTTTCATTGTGGAGAAGTTCGAGAATTTCCAATTCAAAATTAAAAAAAATTAAGAAAATTATTCAAAAATAAGCGGCCCTATGCTCCCCAGCGGAGTAATAGGTACATATATATACATATACCAGAAGAAAAAAATATTTTTATTGAATTATATCAAAAAAATTTTATAAATCATTATTTTTCGATAAAATTATTAATTCATATTGAATTTTAAATTTCATATTTAATATTAAATATTTATTTAATTAAATTTTTTTGTTAAAATTACGGAAAGTTATAAATTTCTAATAAATTATAATATAAAAATTTTAAATATTTGTTAAATTTCTTAAAAAATCGAACATTTCTATTAATTGTTTAATAATCAATATTTATCTTTTTAGGTTGATGGGTAAAGGTTCTTGTCGTCCGTACTTGTCCGTCCGAAAGTATGTAATGTAAGTAATACAACGTCTTGTTTATATACGGATATTTGTTTTGGAATTTTCTTTGTCTTTCGTTGTCAAAAAGGTAATGATTGTGGTTTATTTTATTTTCTAGGAGAGACGAACAATTGGGCTAACTATAGCCATATAAGAGGAGACGCTACCCGCCCTAGGCCTGAGCTGAACCCTGAAAACCAAAAAAACTTTTTCAGCCCTATCGGCCACTACTTATAACTTATTTTGCTTTCTCCCACTCACTTTCCAAATATAGGTATTTTGGTCGATGTCCGTCTGTCTGTCCAAACTAAAGGTAAGTAATGGTTTAAATGTCAAGCTTTTGGGCGGATCGGACACTGGAGCTGTGGCGATGGTGTCTTCAGCGTATTGTATATATTTTAGTTGTTATTTGTTCGTACCGATTTTCGGGTTTTTAATTTTTATGCAAATATGTAGTTCAATTTGTATATTCATTTGTTTTAGTTTATGATTTTTATTTTATTTAGTTGTAATATATGCTTGTTTTAGTTGTAAACAGTTGCATTCGTCTGTTTCTACCTAGCCACCTGAACTCTCCGCTGTCACTTGTTTGATATATGAGGGCTATATTAAAAATGGACCTATATTGCCGATTTTCTATCCCAACATACCTGCAGCTATAAGAAGTATCTGAACCAAATTTCATCCATCTAGATTTGTAGATTTTAGTGTGATTACACAGACGGACTATTGAAAAGGTTAAGAAATAATGTTAGAAAATGTGCAAAGTAATAACATTATACATTTATATATTGGAATATTTAATAATCTTTATTTATAGAATCCTTTGAACGTTTGTTTGTAACGTATGATCTCCGAAACCATAGGAGCGAATGGGCTAAAAATTGCACAATCGGTTGCAGTCAGCGGTAATCTGTGTTTTAGAACTATTTTAACCGCGACAAATGGCGGAATGGTCAAGTTATTTACAAAATCCGCATTTCCCTAGCGATTTAACCGACATTTTGAATATATGTATTGTTTGTCTTAATAATAGTTTGTATCCATTATTCTAACCTGCTCTTAGAATAAGTCCGCTGTTGAGTTTGTCTTGAAACTCGGAATGTATGCATTTTTGAATAAAATATCAATGAATAACAAACCAATACATCCCAAACAGAACTGGGGTCAGCATTTTCAATTCCAACATACCTCCAGCTATAAGAAGTACCTGAACAAAATTTCATCCATCTAGCTCTATTATAGTACATTTTAGCGTGAAAGCTTTTTAACATTGAAATATTTAATAATCTTATTTATAAAATCCTTTGTACGTTTGTTTGTAACGCATGATCTCCGAAACCATTAGAACGAATGGGCCAAAAATTGCAAATTATATATATAAATAGCCGCGACAAATGGCGGAGTGGTCAAGTTATTTGCAAAATCCAAATTTCCACACATACATTACAAAATGTATGTGTGGTTTGTCTTATACATTGTTTGAATGTATGATTCTAACCCGCGAATAGCGCTGTAGTGGACTTATATCCCACATATACTTTTTTCTTGGAACTGGCAGTATACAAAGTTTTCCAACGTCGTTCTTTAGAGTTGGGCATTCCGCAAACGTCATTACACCGTATCTTGCATAAAGACTTGGGTCTTAAGGCTTATAAAGTTCAGTTAACACAAGAACTCAACGTCGTGTCTTTGCTGATTGGGTCCTTGAAATGCATGAAAATGATCCGGAATTTCATCGAAAAAATCATCTTGACTGATGAGGCCCATTTCCACCTCGGTGGCTACATCAACAAGCAAAATTGTCGCATCTGGGGCTCGGAAAACCCAAGAGTTATTGTTGAGAAGCCTCCCCATCCTCAACGTGTGACTGTTTGGTGCGGTTTGTGGTCCGGCGGGGTCATTGGACCTTACTTTTTCGAAAATGAGGTTGGATCAACAGTTACGGTGAATGGATTGCGCTATCGAAAGATGATTAATGATTTTTTTATGGTCGGAGTTGGATGGTATTGATCTGCACAACGTTTACTTTCAACAAGACGGCGCTACGTGCCACACAAGCAACGAAACTATTGCTCTGTTATGGGAAAAGTTTTCGGACCGTGTTATCTCCCGAAGAGGTGATCACAATTGGCCACCGAGGTCTTGTGATTTAACACCTTGCGACTTCTTCCTTTGGGGCCACGTGAAAGATAAGGTGTACGCCAACAGCCTAGCGTCGATTCAAGACCTCAAAGATAGAATTCGTGAGGCTACCGAGGACAAAGGGCATCCACTTTGCGATTTGGTTATGGAAAATTTCATGAAAAGGATGTGGTCCTGTAAGCGTGGCCGTGGTGGCCATTTGGCTGATGGTGTTTTTCATTATTAACGGCATACGTTCTTGTTTATTATGAAAAAAACATCCGATCATTTGTCTCAAAAATGGCATTTTTTTAATACCAAAATAACACCTCTTGTTGGAAACCCCTTTAAGAAATTTCAAATTAAATATCAATGAAAAACAAATCAATGCATCCCAAACAGAACGTGCAGAACAACGACTGCTGCGGTCAGCTAGTAATTTACAGTTTCCTAGATATTGGAATTAACTTCTATTCGAATTGTGCAATTAAACAATAGGCGTGTTTTCGTTACACCATAAGTGCTTAATTTGTATGGGGAGCAAAGCACTTTTAAGCACTATTAGTTCCCGATGAAGTTTGGTGCTTGTGTTCCTGTCTTAATCGAGTATGATGTTGCCAGATTGGGCACCCTATATTTAGCAATATGGCATCCCATTTTTGGAGAGATTTTATCAATTATTGTGAATTAACGGGAAGAAGAAGAACAAAAATAGGAAATTATTTTAATATTTGCAAAAAGAGTGTAAACAATTGAACACGATTTTTTGTCTGTTTTGCACTGTTCTTTCTGCGCAACTCATGACACCATTGCTACCAGGTAGTGAAAATCCGACACTTATTGCTTATGTGTCAGTTAGTGGAAGTCAGTTGTTTTCGTTGCAAAGTGCTAAACTAAAATTGCTAGCTTGTAACGAAAACATTCCTAATGAATCCAAGAACATCCCCACTTTTTACAGAAAAAAAACTCAATATTGTGTACAAATCCAATGAACTGGCAACTCTCGAACTGTCGGCTTCTCTCGCTCTCATCTCACACAACACAAATAAAATCAGGGATGGAAAAATTAGAATTTTTCCACTTTTAAGGGGCCGAAGTTCCCCCGCGGTTCTATTTTACACTTATTTATATATTACACCAGCATTCGACGTAAACAACGAAAAATCTAATTAGTTCAATTCTTGTCGCATCTTAGCATTTGAAAAGCCGACGAACATATGTCGATAATAAATAATCAAAAATTTGGGGGCCGATATATCGAAGATAGCCAATTTTAGTATTTCTCCAGAAATTAAATTTTCCATCCCTGGTGTGTGTTTGTGAGAAGCTCTGAAGTCTGTTTGCTTGTTTTCGCTTTCCAGTTTAAACGCGTTGAGAAACTGAAACGTGGTTCCGCGGAGAAAATTTTCGAAACATAATAAAAAAGAGTTCGGGTTTCGTTTCGTGTGATGAAAGTTAATAAAAGAACAACAAAAATTATGAATTAAAGTATGTGTAGTAAACGTTAGATCAAATGGGTTAAATTAATTTCATTGAAAACAAATTAAATTAAAATTAAAGGATAGCTATAAAAAAGGTCTTTGGTCTGGTATAAAATCACAAAGAAAGAAGAAAGCAAAACAAGAAATACACATAAGTGCAACAACAAGAAAGAGATAATCTCTCAAAAAGGTCAAAAGCTGTTTAGCGGAAACAACAAAAATCGGTGTTCCGCAATAACTTTAAAAAATGGTGAATGTCAATAAAGAAATGCAAATTCAGTGTTAAAAAGAAACAAGAATCATATAAATTCAACGATTACTTAATGCATACATACATCCATATGTATAAAATCGTTGCACGAAAGTGAAATTTTTTGCGTTCGTTTGTGCCAAGCCGTCTCCCCCGCCCCCTCTCTCATACCTATCACAGACAATGTTTTCTGTTGCTGCTTTTGGGAGTAATTGTGTTTTCCGTCTGTTGTGTTTGGCGTCTGGATGGTCGGTCTGTCTATTATAGTGCGAATCGAATCTATGAGAATAAAAAAGAAATGTAAAAATTAAAATATCATAAAAAACCAGTCATAATACTATGTACATAGAAAGCCACAACAAAAACAAAATAGTAGCGAAAACGAAAGTAAAAAATCATAATTATGTTGAAATCGCAATAACAATAACATCAACCTATAGTAGCAGCAAAAACACAGCAACAACCACAAGGTTTATCTCTGCACTCGCAACAACAAAACAAAATATACTACAACGGAGAAAGAGCAGTAGTGCGTTTCAATGACGTCGTAATCATGCGCCACATGCAGCTTCCGCTAAGTGCTCTCCACTCTCCCTTTGCTAACAATAAAAACTATAAATCCCCAATTCCCCAACATATTGCTGAGTGCATACCCAGACCAACAAACAAAGGAGCAACACAAAGCAACAACAACGCTACATTCACCTCACTAAATACTAGTCATAGGCCTCCAGCCAATACCATATGACACTAAATATAAAATATCCTCCCCTCCCTCTCTCACTCACTCTTTCGCAACAGTTTTACCGACCACCTTCGTTGTTTTCTTTATTTTTTACATTGTTGAACAGGGTGTTTATTGTTGTTACTCTTAAATGCCATATGATTTTTTTTTGATGTATTATTGCAACATTCCACTTTTGTTGTCCATAATGGTATTGCTGTATATCTTTTGTATATGGAAATCTTTACAAAAATATCTACGTGCAAACATTCCGTTGTGTGTGTTTTTACAAATTTGAACTCGGCTCCATTATACACTGCAGAATATTGCATATGTACGTACCAATATTAGGTCTGTTCCCTAAAAGAGGTGAGAGTATGATATCCGAGGCCCCTAGTTTTGACCACATACTCGTATTTGGATAGAGCTTCTCAAAATGAGAAGAAAAATAATCTACGTGTTATCGATATCTCGCTTTTTATTGAGGTATAGGACGTTCAATTTGAAAAAAAAAATATTTTTTGTTCCAGTGGGCCCAAAATCGAAATTGGATGGAAAAAATAAAAGTTATTAGTTATCGATAACTTTGATTCCAAGGACAATTTTGTCCGCAACCCACTTGGGATTATATTTTCGGTATGCCGGTAATGTAGTTGAAAGTCGCTAAATTGTAAAGGGCATATTAAAGAGTCAATTGTCTCCGGAAATATCCTGTTTACGTTTCGACAGTTAGAAATCCCGTCTTCCAGATATTTAGCATACCAAACATTGATGATGATATTTGGATCCAAAATATTGTTATCGAAGTCCTCTACCCACCGATCGATAGTTCCGCCTCAGATCTACTTTCTGTATAAAGAATATGTTTGTACGAAGTGTCGTAGTCCATAGGTCGTAGTCACTATTTCCCCCCTAGAGTGTGGCTAAAAATTTTCAAAAGAGTCGCGAAAAATAGTCTGCGCGTTTAGTTACATTTTCCCTAAAGATACTTTCTGTATGTGGATTGTGTTGGTAGAAACTTTCAACTAAAAGATGAAGACAGTGTTTCCCTCAAGGCGATAAGGATAAAACTAATTATCCGGAGAAATGAGAATTTGATGAAAAGTTGTTTTTCTGAAAAAATATCCTGCCAGATCTACATTCGGTAGGTCATGTAACAGGTGGCGCAAAAGTAACCTTTCGATGTTATGTTAGACGCGATTGGCGGTCAGCAGCTAACAGCTAATGCACCGTCTGGACTTTGTACGGAAACATCTTCAAATCTTGTACCAAAATTCGCTGTAGAGACCGTCGACTGATACCCATTTGCGTGGCACGTTCTGTCTGGTCGATGTCGACGGCGCTTCCATGACATCCTCGGCTACAGCAGCAATATTCTCTGCAGAACGGCTACTCCGGGGTCTGCCACGCCTGGCAGCATCTCGTGTTGTGCCAGTCTCTTCGAGGCGAGCGGCTAAACGTCGCAGTGTTTCACCAGTAGGCGTTGGACCGCCAGGAAATCTGTGCCAAAGTCACCGACCGATTATTGGTCAAATAAATAGTCAGCAATATTCCGCGTTCTGGAGCAGTGTAGCGTAACATTGTTTATTAACGTGTATTTCGCATGTGTTTACTACACAAATGTCAAAACAGAACTGACATTAGGGGCCAATCGCAAAATTTATAGCATTTTCTGATAGGAGGATTACTTTTGCGCCACCTTGTATTTTGGTAGACATGCAGATACCAATGGTGACTGGAAGCTCGTACAAATGCGGCTAGAGTCAAATAGGGACATCCCTTTGGAAGCTTTTAGACCAATATATCGGCAGAAGGGTTAATTGAAAATGTTTCGATACATCCCGGGAGTATTATGCACTTTACCATTCTGTAGTGGCGTTTGTGGTCGCATTTCACGGTCCAAGATCTGATGGTTAATTCTAATTGACGAGAACTAAAATACGTTTAGATCACTTTAAAGACAAGTCGAATAGCGGGTGGCAGGCTGGTATCCTGCTAACATAAATTCTACTGATTTTATTATCGAAGGAAGATCCTCGCGGATGTCTTCCTAAATAAAGAGATTATCATTTTTCTCAAAAAATCGCAATACCAAACAGATATGCATAGGTAATACCATCGGACTCGGCAACCTATCTTTCTAAAAGGGCCTATGACAAGCCGGCCTATTCAGGAGCTTGAGTGTAACAAAAATGGAAGGGTTTCAATCCCGTTAATGTCCATTAAGTCGTAGATCTGCAGCGAACAAATTCAAGATATTCTATCGTCCCAAAAGAAAATTTCTTCACTCCAATAAAACCACAAACTATCCACATTTTTCTAACCATCAGTGTCTACATTATACTTCTCTAAAGAATAGAATGCAGAAACAAAATTATATATATATTCAGGAACCTTTGTCTACTGATTTTATTGTTGAAGAAATATGTAATATCTGGAAATCGGATTGCGGATTATTTAGGTGTTGCCGATTCTATCCTCCACTAGAAGCCCTGCATTTCTGTTAATAGTCGTCATGGTGTTATGTCTATTTTTAGCTTCCCTATTGACTTGGGTGATCAGATGTTGTCGTAGTGGTAGTGCGACCGGTGAGTTATTTTTAGCTGCAGGAACTCGAATTAGGATGAAAACATGGAATTGTTGATGTTTAATTTTCCAGTGCCCAGGCTGGGAATCGAACCTAGCACATTCGGAATCCAAGTCTAAAACACTAACCACTGAGCTACCGAAGGCCACCCCACCGAAACGTAGAAGGACATGCTTCAAATATGTTGACATCCAACAGCTTTAACAAGTGCTCATAGTCTTACAGTTTGAACACATGGGGTTTGCAATTCCACATTCGAGACTGTTCTCTCCCAGCGATTTTGCTTTCACAGCCATCACGAAAGGACGACACCAATAGTCAAGCCAGAACCTACGTTCCAGGGACGTTCCTGACTCCCCTGGTACCAGATTAAAGACTCTTGGCAGACTGCGTAGCCGAAGATACTACCCTGTCCAGTCACCCGTCCTGGGAATAGATGGGTACTATAGGATTCGTAGATTCCCCTGATCAAGAGACAGAGTCAGACTTAATCACAGCATACTAGGCCGGGTCGATTTGTGGGGAGGCAAAAAAAGTCGCCATTGCTCAGTGAAAATCGTATTCTAGGGATCAAAATAAGAAACTTTGCCGAAGGAACCATACCTCTAAAACGAATTCTGATGTCCCGGAATTTGGGTCGAACTTTTGGGTAGGGGCAAATTTTGAAAAATCCCACTTTGACCCATTTAGAGTGATCCACTAACTTTGGAGGCCCGACCCACCCATGCCAGTGGCACACCCCCTGGAACCCCCTGGGGGTTCCATACATTTGGACTCGATTGGAGCACTCTAAATGGGTCAAAGTGGGATTTTTTCCGGGACATCAGAATTCGTTTTAGAGATATGGTTCCTTCGGCAAAGTTTCTTATTTTGATCCCTAGAATACGATTTTCACTGAGCACTTCACTGAGTGGGGGTCGGTCATACATTTGGACTCGATTGGAGCACTCTAAATGGGTCAAAGTGGGATATTTTCCGGGACATCGGAATTCGTTTTAGAGGTATGGTTCCTTCGGCAAGGTTTCTTATTTTGATCTCTAGAATACGATTTTCACTGAGCAATGAGCGATTTCTAAATCGACCCGCCCTACAGCATACGTATCCTCCAACGTCACATCTTAGACCTTTCCATTTTGACGAGTACATCATATATCAGTCGCCAAATGCGTTGATCAGACAAGATTCTACATTTTCTATGAACAGAAGGAGGCAAACATTGTCGTAGATGCACAAATATGGGGTCAACGGGAAATATCACTTTGGAAAATAAGTGCCTATCGCGTTCTCTTTTGCTCTTTCCTTGGCATACGCCAACGAATATATTTAGTGCTGAAGTCGAAAAAAGTCTGCAGTGAAGCGTTCTGCATGTCAATCCTAATCACACTTTTAAAGTTCCACCCCTAAATAATATCCAGCTCTGTGTCCTATGGTATTGTTGGACTTTGAACTTATTTTTCTACACATTATATTTTCCCCCTTGCAGATCGTACACATACAAATCTAATAATAGTGAATAATTTTTTGCAAATTATGGAAATATATTTTGCACTATGTAAATGTTGAGTACAATAGCAAAAAACGAACCCCAGCAAGCTCTCTATTCCTATTTTTATTACCCTCTTGCTAGGAAAAAACAAAACAAAATAAATCTCCTCTATCCTCGCTCTCACCACTCCGCGTATAAACTCTCCGCACCCAAGTCCCGCGCTGAACTCAAGTCATGAGTGTATCGACAACGCTAACCTTAAGTCGTGTATCTTCTTTCGATGAAAATCAACACAAATCTCAATATGGTTATCAAAGTACCAACAACAGTGCCGTCGCCAAGTCGACAAATCACAACAACAATATAACAACATCGGCCTCATATTATCACTTCCCGGGTGAGAAGCAACAACACACCGAATATACACTAAGCTATAGTAAAACAGAACCGCTGGCCCTTACTCTGGAAGATTCGGCGTCTTCTAGACTAGAGAAGGTTCTAGCAGGGCCAATAACACAAAGTTCCGCCGTCGCCTCCGCCACCCCTGCCACCAGTCTTCTGCAGAAAAGTAACAGCTACAATGGTGTCTCACTGAAACCGAAGTCCACCATTATCAAACAAGACAGCTTCAATGGCCGCATCAACACTAGTCTAACCGATAGTGATAGCGAATACGGTAGTGCCGTAAACGGTCTTATGCCCACCGGCACCAGTTCAACGCCTCTGGAGGCGATTTCATCCTGTGCCAACGATGCCTGCGAGGAGCATGACACATTTCTGGTGGGTGGCAATGAGACCTCTTCGACCACCGGCTCCAGTTCCAATGCGAAAAATCGTCGCTCCAATCGTTCGAATAGTAAAAATCGTTCATCGATTTGTTACCGTGCTAATGCCTTCATCTCCCGCAATTGGTATTTAAGTTATTTGGTACCACTCTCAATACTGCTGGCCCTGATGTTTGTGGCCTATCTGACGCGGGACTATGCGAAACGCCTGCTGTTCTGGATAGAGACGCAAAATCCCTGGGTGATATTTGCTATATTTATGCTGCTATTTGTTATTGTTAGTTTTCCAATCGTTGTTGGCTATTTTGTGTTAATGATAACGGCCGGTTACTTATTCGGTTTGATACGGGGCTTCCTAACTGTGATATTGGGTGCAAATATGGGTATTGCCATTGCTCATCTAACCTTAAGAAGTTTAAAGCATCGTTTGCCGGTGCAAAAGTAAGTATGATTAATGTCTTTTCAATAGTTAATATTTTTTCTTATTATAAATATCCTGTTCTATGGAAACATTTCTTTATATAATTAAGTTTATTTCTAACAATGCAAATTGCGGTTCATTACTCATTTTTAAATTAAGGTTATACGACAAACAGAAAATCTTATCTATAATTGAAAATTAAACTCTTGCTAAGGGGATAAATGTACACTGGGAAAAAAATACCTTAAACAATTTGAAAAGAACGCCAATGGACAAGCTTAAGGACTCGACTAACTGAGACATCTGATAGAAATCTCTCTGTAGGTAGGGTTTCGGAAAAATAATTCTCCACTCAGGAACCGTTGTTCCTTAGGCTACTTACTACCATAATATAAATTCTGCGGATTTTGTTGCCGTAAGAAGATTTACAATTCTGATGGTGATCTTAATGGGAAGGCTTCAATAATAATATTATGATCCTCCGAGTCGCGGATGGACCTGCACCAAACGCATAGACGTATTTAGTATACTTTCCTCAAAAAATCCGCATTACCCTGCAAACTATATTTTTAAAGGGCAGATTACACACCCTACTCAGGAAATTATGTATACTCATAACAGTTGAGGTTTCAAACCCTTCAAGGGCCATTCAGTTGTCAGCAATATTGCCATAGTATAGTGAATTTAAAGAAAAAAGTTTTCGCTCTGATAAATCCATCCCGATCAGATATTTCTAGCCATCAGTACCTGCAGTATATCTCCAATGAATAGGTTGCGGATAAAAAACCTAATTCACTAACTTAGAACTTTCGAAGGTTCTTCTCCAACGAAAGAACATAAGCATGACAATGAACTCCCTCTGCAAGATCGTAGACAGACTAGTAAAGAAAGAGATTTGAGTATATTAAACGAGTCGTAGATGTATCTGTACCTATAGCTGCTGTCTATAGTCGATCTCAAACTTAAGAATAATATGTGAAATCTTCAAGACAACCTAGTTATTTCCAATATGAGGAGTTTAAATCTCAAAATCGAAATGTAAATGAGGCTGGCTATAAATCTACATCAGTCACTGATTGCACGGTTGCTTTATTGGGCCCCATCTCTACAGCTAACGTGTCTTACTAGATCATGGTCGAAAAAAGTTTCTCTAAGCACTAACCAAAGAAGAACAACATTATTCCTACCAATATTGAACAGAATCATAGCTATATCTATGATCATAAATAGATGTAATCGAAGTTAATTGATTGATTTCCACCTCTACGTATCGCATACATCTTATGTACATAAGAATGTTGTCCGAAGAAGTTTCTGAATGAATGAAAAACATTAACTCCATCATAATAGATGGATGAATCTGCGGAACAAGCAGGTTTGAATAGCGCTGTCAAAGCGATTTTCTTTTAGCTACAAAAAACAAAATCCTTCTTGCGAAACAAAAGTATACCGAGTGGATGTATTCGGAGCCTCAAAACTCATCCCCAACAGAACAAACATCAGATACAGCAGAATAGAACCAATACGTAGATGGATTTACTTGACATGCGCCGTTAGGTCCAATGCCTTCTCAGATCGTCTGTCAATAGTATTGTTTTTTAGGTTCGTCTATATTGGACTTCATACCTAAAATAAACATGTATTACTATACTCGTAAAATTGCCCAAAAAAGATTGTCTAAACAAGTCCCTAACAAGAACAAAATTAATTCCATCAAAATAGAACCGAGTCGTACATGGATCAATGTGACAAGCATCGCCAGACCCTATCTCAGATTTGAATTGTCCCATCAAGAGGAATGATTTTTAAATGCTGAAGACAATCGTTCTCGGTAAACAAAAGTCTACAGTGTCGTAAATGAATGTTATCGGAGTTCTTTGATTGGACTCCACTTCTACGTCTCGCCAAAATATGATAATATAGTTCAAACAAGTTTCTCTAAGAAGAAAAACATTGAACTCCATAAGAATAGATTTGAGGCGTATGTGGAACTGCGTAACAAGCATAGCCACAATCTATTCCTTCCCAGAGTTATGACAAAATAATTGCCATTTAGGTACCTAAAGACAATCCTATCAGGGAAATCTATTGCAAAGGAGTCGTAAAAATGTAGACGTAATCGGAGTTCATTGATTGGACTCTATCTCTACCGACAACTTATCTAACAAGACTTCAAGTTCCAATCCTGTCAAAATAGAACCGAGTAGTAGAATGACACGCATAGCCAGATCATTTACCTTCCAAGAAAAATTACTTTTTGGTACAAAAGACATTCCATCCCGGAAAAAAAGTTTGATTGTTCCCGTATCTATAAGGCCAAATCTCTTAAAATTTTCCCTAAAGAAGTTTATCTTACAAGTCCAACATTTACAACATCAGTGTAGAAACTAGTCTTACATTCATTCGCATGACAAGCCTTCCAGAATACATCCCTTCAACCAAAATAGAAACGAGTCGTAGATGTATCTGCATGACACTCAGCCCCAGATCACATTCCTTATTAGAATTGGATTTTCCTGTCCAGAGGAGTGTCTTGCAGGTACAAACGACAATACCTCCCAGGAAACAAAGGTATACCGAGTTGCAAATGGATGCAATCAGAGTTTATTTATTGGACTTTGCTTATCTCTACAGTCAACGTCTTTTACAAGATTACTGTCCACTAAAGTTTATCTGTGGCCTTCGGTAGCTCAGTGGTTAGTGCGTTAGACTTGGATCCCGAAGGTGCTGGGTTCAATTCCCAGCCAGGGCACTGGAAAAATTTAACATCAACATTATTTCATGTTTTCATCATAATTCGTGTTTCTGCAGCTTTAAATAACTCACCGGGCGCACTACCACTACAGCAACATCTGGTCACCCAAGTCAACAGGGAAGCTAAAAATAGACATAACACCATGACGACTATTAACAGAAATGCAGCGCGTCTATTCGAGAATAGAAACGGTAACTCAAATAACTTCCATTCCCTGAAAGACGAAGGTTAATTTACAACCAGACAACATTGAGTAGATGAAAATAACAAAAGGTTCCCGCGATAATCGGATATATGCCGGAACGAAATCTATAAAGAAAACATCGCAACGATAGAACATTTTCTGTGTCACTGCCCAGCTTTCACACATGCAAGATCCCGATATTTCGGTTCCGACATATTGCCAGACTTGACTCTTCTCAGAGGATATGACTGGAAGATACTGAGGAAATACGTGTCTAGTACCGATTTTCTGTAATCCGTGGGGTATGAAAATCATAAATAAGGAGCGTAAAACAGGCCGAACCACTGGCTTAAGTGTATGTCCATGGACATGAGACGTTTTAAACGTCTCCTCTATTCAACCTAACCTAACCTAAATCTATAAAAGAAAGGATTATCAACTCAGCGTCTCCAAGCTCCTACAACAAGCACTAAAGTTTATCTCACACGAAACAACATATACTACATTAGATAGGAAACCAGTAGATGTATCTGCATGACAAGCCTTCCAGAACACAACTCTTCCCAGAGTTCCGTTGAGGATAGTCTTTTATGTATCTACTGTACATAGAAGTCCCTAGGAGTCAAGAAAATCCGAGTCGTAGATTACCCTGTACAACATTAACCACAGATTAGATGTATCTGCATGTTAAGCGTCCCGAGTCCAGTTGATTACTGTCTTCCAGGTACCTACCATGAGCAATCTAGTCGTAGATTGAACTGTAGGACAGGTATACCCTGGGACTTTTTATAATGTTATAACATAATTTTTGTGCAATAATACATTTTGTTTTGAAACATTTACAGATTGAGCAACCTTGCCGGACATGCACAATGTAGTTCCCTAAATTTCCTCTCAAACAACAAAGACGCCATACTTCCCGGTGCGTTCTGTACCAATGTACTCGTACATAGTTCAAATTCATGTTGATAAGAGAACAAGTTTAATATTTTAAATTGCCGCATCATAAATAAAAACAACAATACGCTTTATTGGTCTTTCTTCTTGCGAGACTTCTGAAAATATACGTTTCTATTTATGACCAACTATATGTCTTCATTGTCTTAAATTGTTGTCGTTAGTTTTTTTTTACTACAATCGAGATAAGGAACTTTCGTTTTTTTCACATATTAATAAGTAGTTATTATTGTTTTATTTGTCATAGAATTGAACCTTTTTTTATTTGTGTCAAGTTCAATGTTAAGGCACTTCGCGCCAACAAATTTCATTCGAAATGTGAATTAAGAATACGACATTTTGAGTTGCTTTTTCGTCGCCATCGTTTTCGAAACGTCTACTGTCTACGAGCACGCGGACAAATCAATAAAATTAACGCAATCAAGTATAATAAAGAAGTATGAGATAATTGAGTCGCCGCTGGATGTGATACGAGGCACAGTTTTTTTAATGGGCGGCTAAATTCATAAAATTAATCTGTGCACATAGGCATTATATTCTTATAAAAATGTTCGCGAACATAAACACATATTCCATGCTTGTTTTTTAGATAAAATACGTTTCGATAACTAGATAAAAACGGGTTTTCCAACAAGAGGTGTTATTTTGAATCACCCGGTATTTCGGTAGCTGTCACCTTTGAAGCTTTTATTCTTTGACATTTGACAAGCAGAAGCTACGCCATTACTATAATTGGAACGATACACGATTCAACAACGCATTGAAATTATTAAAATTCGAAAATCATCGAAAAATCATCTTGACTGATGAGGCGCATTTCCAACTCTACGTCAACAAGCAAAATTGTCGCATATGGGGCTCGGAAAACCCAAGAGTTATTGTTGAGAAGCCTCTCCATCCTCAACGTGTGACTGTTTGGTGCGGTTTATGGTCCGGCGGGGTCATTGAACCTTACTTTTTCGAAAATGAGGTTGGATCAACAGTTACGGTGAATGGATTGCGCTATCGAGAGATGATTAATGATTTTTTATGGTCGGAGTTGGATGGTATTGATCTGGACAACGTTTACTTTCAACAAGGGATCTTGTGATTTAACTCCTTGCGCTTCTTCCTTTGGGGCTACGTGAAAGATAAAGTCTACGCCAACAGCCCCGCGTCGATTCAAGGCATCAAATATAGAATTCGCGAGGTTATCGAGGACATAGGGCAGCCACTTTGCTATTTGGTTATGGAAAATTTCATGAAAAGGATATGGTCATGTAAGCGTGGTCGTGGTGGCCATTTGGCTGATGTTGTTTTTCATTATTAACGGCATATCTTCCTCTTTATTATGAAATAAACATCCGATCATTATACCCTACACCACACTGGTACAGGGTATTATGACTTTGTGCATTTGTTTGTAACACCCAAAAGGAGAAGAGATAGACCCATTGTTTATTATACCGATCGACTTGTAATCACTCTCTGAGTCGATTTAGCTATGTCCGTCTGTCTGTCTGTAGATGTATTCTTGTAATCAAAGTACAGGTCGCAATTATGGTCCGATCTCAACGAAACTTTGCACATATCTTTTTTAGGCCCAAGGACGATCCCTATTGAATTTGGTTAAAATCGGTTCAGATTTACATATAGCTCCCATATATATGTACCTCCGATTTGGCATATATGCACTGTATAAGCAACATTTTGTAACCGATTTGTACACAAATTGACAGAGAGTAGTCTCGTGATACACTTAGATACAATACAAAATTTGGAGAAAATCGGTTCAGATTTAGATATAGCCCCCATATATATGTTAGCACCGATGTGACATTCAAGCGCTGTAGAGACTGTATTTTATATCCGATCAGTACGAAATTCGACCGAAAGAGGTTTCTATTTTACATGAATGAGTATTCAGGGAAAATCGATTCAGATTTATATATAAGCTCCATATATATGTTCCTCCTGATTTGGTTACAAAGCGCTATAGAAGTTGTACTTTACTTCCGATCATTACAAAATTCTCCAGAAAGATGTTTCTCAATTTAGGAACGAATATTGCTTAATTTAGCGATTATCGGTTCAGAATTAGATATATCAACATATATATGTTCTTACCCTTTTACCAATTATTCTAAATTATTATCGCAATAACCCTTATCGCATTGTTAGGGAGGTGTAGGGTAATATATAGTCGGCCCCGTCCCCTCATATCCACAGCTTCTGCAGAAGTCATTAGAGTCAATACCCAATCTTTTGGCGTGTTCGCCGATCAAGCGGTGTCCCGTCAGAACCTGTACTAACGTAGACAATCGTTTCCTCTCTAGTGCGAGAAGATATTTTGACCTTCTCAGGTCATACCTTGGCCAGATTTGTCTAGCTACCGTGCAGGTGCCGATTTCTGTCCATCTTTCGTTGGACTGCCTAAGCCGAGGGCTGTTTGTGAATTTAGGGATGTTGCCTCCAGAGAATTGATGGTAGCCTGGCTGTCCGAGTAAATTACAACGCCAGTGTTGGTTACTATGTTGCGACTCAGCCACTTGGCTACTTCCCATATTGCCATTATTTCGGCTTGATAGACACTGCAGGTATCTGGTAGTCTGTGAGCTATATCCAATCTAAGTATATAAAACATTAATTTGTCCTCAATAATCTGTGATTCTGGACTTTTGTATTATTTTGTTCCGCTAGAGCTTACTGAAAAATAAGCTTAGCCATCGTTCACACCTATTAGTTTAAGCTGTAGAGTTCATAGAATAATGTCAAAATGAACTTGTTATTACCTACTGATAAACAAGTGCTTGTATTATTTTACTCTCCCAAAGCTTTCAGAAAAATAAGCTTAGTCATCGTTCACGCCTACTAGTTTAAGCTGTAGAGTCCATAGAAAAGTGACAAAATAATCTTTAATTACCTACTGATAAATATATGAAGCAGACATTTTTCATTCGCTTGACGCACAGCCTAATAATTTTAGATTTTTGTATAATTTTATTCTTCCAGAGCTTTCCGAAAAAAAGCTTAGATATCATTCACACCAATCAGTTTAAGCTGTAGATTCCAGAGGAAATTGTCCAAATGACCTTTAATTACCTACTGAAAACGAAGTGGCTATCTTTCTTCTCTTGCTTTTGGCGCCACCTGCGTTTGGCATACGTATTACGCAAATTTCGTTCATTAACACCTTTTATTATTATAAGGACCAAAAAGTTTCCATTTGCATTTCAGGTAACGATATGGAGAATCAGTGGATTCAATATGGCATGATACATAACAACCTATTAGTTCTGATGGTGTTGCCTTTAAGCATGAAATCTACAATATTGTTTTGGGATTTTTTCTCAGTATTTAGGAATTTTTTTCTTGCATATTATGAATTTTCGTATTTATGATTTATTTGGGTAATTATTTCAGTGTACACCACTACAATATTATGTCAGCCGTATTCACACCCTTATTAAAAGCTAATAACTGATAAGGGCTTTACTAAGTAGACTAGAGTAAAAACCGCTGACGACTTAATAATCCTCAATAAATGTCGTTATGTTATTGTTTATCGAAAATTGTGCCGCGTCTGTGGTGGTTCCCAACCAACCCACCGGCAATGGCTACTGTTGGTTTTTGTTTGGAATGGGAACATTAAACAATGTGATTCAATTGATTTCCATTATCTCGTTAATGCCGACACGTTAAAGCAAATAAACTGAAGTAAACTAAGTAAGAATAAGTAAATTGATTTTATTGTCAAGTGTCAACAGACTACTAGGTATAAACAATTAACTGTAGGGAAAATTTGAAGAAGGAGATGGGGAGATATATATAACGGGCGATCCAAGTAGAGATACTTTTTTCAATAGCCTTTTTTTGTCAGATCACGTGTGAGTCGTGTCATGCTGTCATGTTTTTTTTTTGTTAAGTATTGTTTGGCATTTCATCATGGAAAGACTTACGCCTGAACAACGTTTACAAATCGTTTATTGTACTAATGATTACTCATACGTATGTATGTTACAACACGCATCCACTAATTGCATACATGTCTGCATTGTAATGCAGCTCTGTACATATCAATAGATTTATTGTTTTCATTATTAGCATGTAAGTAGTCATAAGTCACTCGTAATAAAGACATCGAAAGGAAAACATCACAGAGTTTTATTTCTCCTGGAAGAAAGGCATCGTCGATCAATAGAAAAAGTACAACATCGTTCAACTTTATTACGAAAATTCACATTCTGTGAGGAAAGTGTTTCGTGCACTTCGCTCAACTTATGGTCAACATAATCGGCCTACTGAGCGCACTATTCGCAAAACCATCAACCATCTAGAGACCCAGCATTCATTATTGGATAATATTCGACCGAATAGACCATGTCCAGCACGCAGTGAAGAAACTGTAGCGGCCGTAGCTGAGAGTGTACAAGAAGACCGTGGAGAGTCTATTCGGCGGTGTTCGCAGCAACTCCGACTGACGTATGGAACGACTTGGCGTATTTTACGTTGAGATCTTAAATTGAAAGCATACAAAATACAGCTTGTCCAAGAACTGAAGTCGCCCGACATTCCCAAGCGACATCGCTTCGCTTTATGGGCTCTTGAAAAGTTCCAAGAAGATCCGACGTTTTCGAGCCAAATTTTGTTCAGCGATGAGGCCCATTTCTGGCTCAATGGGTATGTAAGCAAGCAAAATTGCCGCATTTGGGACGAAGAGCAACCTGAAGAGATTCAAGAGCTGCCACTTCATCGAGAAAAAAACAACGGTTTGGTGTGGTTTGTGGGGCGGTGGAATCATCGGTCCATATTTCTTCAAAAATGATGCCGGTGAGAACGTAACTGCCAATTTTCGTAATGATAACCGACTATTTGATGCCTGAAATTGAAGCTCGTGATCTCGGCGACATTTGGTTTCAACAAGACAGCGCCACTTCCCACACATCGCATTTCAATGGATTTATAGAGAACACTTCGTGAGCAGATAATTTCACGATTTGGGCCGGTCGATTGGCCACCAAGATCGTGTGATATCTCACCGTTACACTTTTTCCTGTGGGGATATGTAAAGTCTAAAGTTTATGCGGACAAACCCGCTTCGATTCAGGCCTTGGAGAAAAAAATTATGCGTGTCATTCGCTATCAGTCGAAATGCTCGAACGAGTAATCGAAAATTGGACTCAACGGATGGACCATCTGAGACGTAGCCGCGGCCAACATTTGATAGACATAGTCTTCAAAAAATAAATGCCAAAGAATATTCTTTCAAATGATAATAAACATTCCCCATTCAATTTGAATTTTCTGTGTTTTTTTTTTCTTTAAAAAAGTAGGGAACCTCGAAAGGGATCACGCTTTATATATATATGTATGTATGTATACCTATCCATAACTAGACCCCTAATATTTTAATATTGATGAATCATGTCATATATCTACATTTGGAGTCATCAATTACAATTACAAATTACACATAGAATTTGTAGAAATCACTTAGCCGGGAGTAGTTAGGAAAAATATTTCTACCGTTGCGTTCAACATTGTTTTAAAGTGACTAGTATTTCTTATATTGATATTCTAATGATCCCCCAAAATGTCACATGTAGGTGGCGCCATAAGCATTGTCTCAACGTGGGTTTTTGCTTTAAGGCTTGGCTAGTTATTATCTTTTATTTTTTTGGTTATTTTTACGATCGGAGCAAATGTCAGTAGTCGTTTGATTTTATCTTGCTAGTTCCGATATTGTAAAACTTACTGACCCAAAGTTTTGTACATCAACTTTTTCTATAAGGGAAAAAGAATTAAACAATCTTCTACACCTGATTTACTCATGTACTCCGACTTACATTTTAATTAAATTTCACTTCGTGTTACACGTGAGATTTTGCTAAATTTAAACTGGGAAATGTTAAAACTAAGACATTTTCTGTTGCTCTTCAACAATGTTTCGATGAATTTGTTGCACGAAAATTAACCAAGAAAACGTGACCAGAATAATACTATACAAATGTATATGCCCAAAGCTCCAATAAGACCTTCTAGACCCCCTTCCTCTGTCTTTAAAAAAATAACACACCAACCAAAAAACGAAGAGGCCATAAAAATTCTTCTTAGTGAAACAAAATACAATTGAAATTTCGTCAGTGTTTTGTTTTTTTTTTGTCTTGATTCCTATCGTTTGCCAGAGGTATATACATACTTATATATAGGTCACGATTCAATTAACTTTGCCTGCAGCGGCAAATCTTAAATTCTCTGTGTAAAACTCAAATGCGAAGACATTTAATCAATAGACCCTACTAGACACACAACAACAAAATATGCAGCGTGGACACAGCGGGAGACGTGTTCTATCAAGAAAGAAACAAAAAATTTAAATTTTGTTGGAATCTTAAGTAAACACTTGTCGAATCAATTTATTTGGTCAGTATGACCAGAACAAACCCAATGACAATTTTGTAAAAGAGATAGGGCCTGTTTCTGTAACTTATTTTCGTTCGTTTACGGAGAACGATCAAAAATCTCTCAACTATTACTTGAATTCTATAAAACGCAGGTTAAAAATATTTTAGGTACGAGCTCTTTACGTGCTTTTCTGTAGACACACCGAATTATAAACTGCTGTGACTTATAGATTTCTCAGAATAATTGAGTGATTTTTGATCGTTCGCCGTAGACGAACGAAAATAAGTTACAGAAACAGGCCCATAGTGTTTGCTTATGCTACACTCCTTAGGTTTTCTTTAGTGGACCTAACTCCTTCGTTTCAGACTCAACCTAATATTTGTGCATTTTTTGTATTTATACCCTACACCACACTGTGGTACAGGGTATTATAAGTTTGTTTCACGGCAGATGTTTGTAACACCTGAAAATAACACAGCTAGACCCACCTTAAAGTATACAGATCGACTCAGAATCACTAGCTGAGTCGATTTAACTAGCTGAGTCGAAGATCGCTATTGAATTTGGTTGAAATCGGTTCAGATTTAGATATAGCTCCCATATATATCTTTCGTCCGATTTGGCCCTTTAGTCCTATAGAAGCTGTATTTTACATCCAATCGTTTTGAAATTTAGAATAGTAGAGTTTCTTGATCCATGAACCAACACTACCGAATTTGAAGAAAATCGGTTAAGATTTAGCTATAGCTCCCATATATATGTTTCGTCCGATTTTGCTCTTTAGTCCTGTAGAAGCTGTATTTTACATCCAATCATTTTGAAATTTAGAATGGAAGAGTTTCTTGATCCATGAACCAACACTACCGAATTTGAAGAAAATCGGTTAAGATTTAGCTATAGCTCCCATATATATGTTTCGTCCGATTTGGCCATTTAGTCCTATAAAAGCTGTATTTTACATCCAATCGTTTTGAAATTTATAATGGTACAGTTTCTTGATCCATGAACCAACATTGCCGAATTTGAAGAACATCGGTTAAGATTTAGCTATAGCTCCCATATACATGTTTCGTCCGATTTGGCCCTTTAGTCCTGTAGAAGCTGTATTTTACATCCAATCGTTATGAAATTTAGAATGGTAGAGTTTCTTGATTCATGAACCAACATTGCCGAAGTTGAAGAAAATCGGTAAATATTTAGCTATAGCTCCCATATATATGTTTCATCCGATTTGGCTCTTTAGATCCAATCGTTTTTATACTTCACACTGTGGTACAGGGTATTATTTAAGTATAAAATGTCCCAAAAGTAAATTTATGTAAACAATTTATACATGAATTACAAAATTTATATATCAGAGTTATTCAATATTACGAGAGTGGTGTAGGGTATTATATAGTCGGCACCGCCCGACTTTAGCCTTTCCTTACTGGTTTTATACTACTCTAGGGCTTTCCGAAAATAAGCTTTGCCATCATTCACATCTAATAGTTTAAGCTGTGGGGACCATAGAAGAATGTAAAAATTATCATTAATTACACTATGCAGCTAAAATTTGGTCAAAGGTATGTGGAAACCACCAGTTTCTGGTATAATTTGGTGTCACAAACACGAAAAAAATATTTAAAAAAATTTTATGGTAATTTTTTTTTTTAAATTTCAACTTTCACGGAAAGTACATTTAGTATTTGGACCATAATTTTATGAGGGCTACATATGTTGCAAAAATCACTTTCACGTAGAATCTTTGGTGCAGTAACAGTCGTCAAAAATACTTTTTCCTGGTACAAAAAAAAAAAAAAAACATAAAAAATACAAAGAAAAAAGTCGAAAAAATTATTTTATCACATTTGTAAAAAGCCAGCGTGCTAACGAAGAAAACACTGTCTATTTGACTATGGACAGATGTAAAAGTTATGAGCCATTTTGTAAATGTTAGGGAAATTCAAAAAAATCTTGTTTCATATTTTTTCGTTTTTAAATGATGTTTTTGCTTATATTGAATTCGCCATATGTGAGAGAGTCATACAAGAGACATTGCACTTGCATTATATTTTATCAGGATTGATGTCAGACATTATAAAATTATAGAGAGGACGAGGTTTTATGGCCGTTTGTAACCCTCCATAAAACATGATATGCAATGTGAGAGCTATATTGGATGAGTTCCACTCAGGTAGAGGGTCATTCAACAATATTTGTGGTTTTTATTTATGAGGTTTCCATTCAGTTACGCCTTTTAGGGGCATGGACATACCAGTCGTATATAGAGGTAGTCAAATTATATGTACGCAATACAAAGTAGTACGCGGAAGTCTTGAAAATGTTGGGTTTCTACGTTCGAAGCAAACTATATGTCAGCTACAGGTACTGCAACTTCTGTACCTTAAACCCGGAATTTATGAATGCAATTTTTTTTATTAATAAATTAGTGTAATTCAGCGCCTTAAAGAGATAAGTCGATTTTCTGAAAAATATTACAAAGTTATATTTCGAAGAATGAGTAAAAGGCAAAGAACCTTTCAATGTGTAACTGATCTCGACAATTTCTGCTGCATCTGCGGAAAATATGAAATTAAAAAAAATCGACTTGCGTTTAGTAAATAATAGAAGAAATGTATGTGCAATAGTTTGGTATACGGGTTAAAAATATGAACGAACCGTGGACACCTAATATTTTGTGTAATTCGTGTCATGTAAATCTTACTCGAAGCATGCGGTAAGTAATTTAAAATTAATGTATTACAATGTTTTGTGGAATAAAACGTTATAATTTTAGGCATCACGTGCAATTTGGAATGCCAATGATTTCGAGACAACCATTCATTCACGATACGGTCTGCTATTTTTGTCTAAGTAAACAGATTGGAGTAGGAAGGATCATTCGCTGGAATTATGCTGAAGTAAAATCTGTCACTTTGCCAGTTGCACATTCGGAAACAATACCAATTTCCAAGTGTCCAAGTATAGCTAACAACCTAATAACGGAAATGTCATCACGTTCCACTGAGTACTCAACTATGAGCGATTCAAGTTTGAGTCAGAAGTCATCGCTTTTAACTCAGTTTCAACTCAATGATCTAGTGAGAGATTTGGAACTGACCAAATATAAAGCAGAACTACTTGCATCTCGGATGAAACAGATGTTAACATATCATATTATATAGTCCGAGATATACCTTATAAACAACTTTATACACCTGTGGATAACATATGCTTTTGCAAGGACATTCCCGGATTGTTCGAGGAACTTAATCAAACATACAATTCAAAGGAATGGCGGTTATTTGTTGACAGCAGTAAAGAAAGTTTGAAAGCAGTACTTTTGCACAACGGAAATCTGAAACCGTCGATTTCCATAGCTCATGCTGTCAACACTATCATACAAAACAATAAAATTGATAAAAAACACAAAAAAAATGAGAAACAAGACTGGAAAATCTGTTGCGATTTAAAAGTAGTTGGGATGTTATGTGGAATGCAAGGCGCCTCTGTGATAGCCGTGCTCGCGAATATTATTACAGAAGAAAGAAATGGCCAACAAGAAAACACATTATATTGGTTGAAAACAACATAAAACACACATCTCTCGTCCAGAAATAAAACATTATTTTGCCACCACTGCTGGGACTTTTTAGCTGGGGCTCTTTAAAAATTTTGTAAAAGCCTTAAGGAAAGATGACAATTTACTTTCATATTTAAAAAGTTTAAGAACAGCGTTTACAAATTATTCAGTTTTGTTATCAAAATAATCGTTGTCCTATTGCAACTTTTTGTGCGCTAAGTCAATTTTTTTAAATAAAAAAAAACTTTTTCCACCCGTCCTACGACCTTGACACCCATGATCAATATTTTAGCTTTCGTTAAGAGCTATCTTTTTGCCATTGACCTATTCCCGATCCGACGGACGGACAGACATGGTTAATTCGACTCAGCTTGTGATTCTGAAACGATCGGTATAATTTAAGGTGGGATAAAAACGATTGGATGTAAAATACAGCTTCTACAGGACTAAAGAGCAAAATCGGACGAAACATATATATGGGAGCTATAGCTAAATCTTAACCGATTTTCTTCAAATTCGGCAATGTTGGTTCATGGATCAAGAAACTCTACCATTCTAAATTTCAAAACGATTGGATGTAAAATACAGCTTCTATAGGACTTAAGGGCCAAATCGGACGAAAGATATATATGGGAGCTATATCTAAATCTCAATCGATTTCATCCAAATTGAATAGGGATCTACAGCTGCGAAATACTCTAAACTGCAAAATTTCAGAACGATCGGAGTGAAATTGCGACCTGTAGTCGACGAACAAATTTACATGGACAGACGGACGGATGGACAGACATGGTTAGATCGACTCAGCGAGTGATTCTGAGTCGATCGGTATACTTTAAGGTGGGTTTAGCTGTGTTATTTTCAGGTGTTACAAACATCTGCCGTGAAACAAACTTATAATACCCTGTACCACAGTGTGGTGTAGGGTATAAAAACACTTTCCAGCCGACCTACGACCTTGACACCCATGAGCAATATTTAAGCTCTCGTTAAGAGCTATCTTTTTGCCATTGACTGATTGCGTCTACGTGCCACACAGCAAATGAAACAATTGAATTATTGAGAGAAAAGTTTGGAGATTCGATTATTTCAAGATATTGTGATATTGAATGGCCTCCAAGAAGTTGTGATTTAACACCATTAGACTATTTCTTGTGGGGTTATTTGAAGTCATTGGTCTTTCGAAATAAACCAGACTCTCTTCAGGCTTTACAATTCAATATTGAACGTGCCATTCATGACATACGACTTGATTTATTGGAAAAAGTGCTCGAAAATTGGTTTCATCGAATTCGTACCTGCAGAAGAAGTCGTGGAGGCCATTTGAATGACGTTTTATTTCGAATTTAATTGTATCGATTGAATTTCCTTAACAATAAGTCACCCTTATCGGGAATAAAATTCCACAAGGAATTTGTTCCCTGTTCCCTAAATTGCACATTGCAAAGGGAACAAATTCCGTGTGGAATTTTATTCTCGATAAGGGTGAGTGTGTTTTTTTTCAAAGAAATCATATCACTCTTATTGGAAAATCCTGTATTTCTTGATCTAAGTATTACTCGTATTTTGTTCTGCCAGAGCTTTCTATTACTTTAAACGGTAGAATCTTTAGACAAATGTCGAATTGACCTAGTGGGCCAAGTGAGCTTTTTTTCTTCGCTTGACACACAAACTACAAATTTTAGATTTTAATATTATTATACTCTCCCAGAGCTGTCCTGAAAAAAGTAAGTCATCGTTAACACTGTAATGACCATAAAAAAACTGTCAATATGGGCTTTAATTATTTGCTCATATCCAAGTGAACCTTACTCTTTCGTTTCAGCCTCAACCTAATATCTACCGAATTTTGTATTATTTTGTTCCTCGAGAGCTTTCTGAAAAATAAGCTGTTATCGTTTACATCTTTAGTTTCAGCGGTAGAGTTCATAGAAAAATGTTAAAATTTCGTTTAATTACCTACTGATAACCAAGTGGGCTTCATTCTATCGCTTGAAGCACAATTTAATATTTTTACATTTTTGTATTATTTCACTCTCTTAGATCTTTCCAAAAAAAATCATAATCATTGTTCACTCCTATTTGGTTAAGCTGTAGACACAAGAGAAAACTCTCGCAAAAGAATCTTATTTTCCTGCAGCTATTCATGCGGACCTTCTCCTTCGTTAAAGGGTTAACCTATTTTTTCTCCATTTTTTGTACAGGATTTTCCAACAAGAGGTGTTATTTTGAATCACCCGATATTTCGGTAGCTGTCACTTTTGAAGCTTTTATTCTTTGACATTTGACAAGTAGAAACTACGCCATTACTAAAAATGGAACGATACACGATCATCGAACGATACAAAACGATCAAAAAACGATCGAACAAAAAAACGATACGAACGATACAAAATCATCTTGACTGATGATGCCCATTTCCACCTCGGTGGCTACGTCAACAAGCAAAATTGTCGCATTTGGGGCTCGGAAAACCCAAGAGTTATTGTTGAGAAGCCTCTCCATCCTCAACGTGTGACTGTTTGGTGCAGTTTATGGTCCGGCGGGGTCATTGGACCTTACTTTTTCGAAAATGAGCTAGGATCAACAGTTACGGTGAATGGATTGCGCAATCGAGAGATGATTAATGATTTTTTTATGGTCGGAGTTGGATGTTATTGATCTGGACAACGTTTACTTTCAACAAGACGGAGCTACGTGCCACACAAGCAACGAAAAGTTTCCGAACCGTGTTATCTCTCGAAGAGGTGATCACAACTGACCACCGAGATCTTGTGATTTAACACCTTGAAAGACAAGGTTTACGCCAACAGCCCAGCGTCGATTCAAGACCTTAAATATAGAATTCGTGAGGCTACCGAGGACATAGGGCAGCCACTTTGCGATTTGGTTATGGAAAATTTCATGAAAAGGATATGGCCCTGTAAGCGTGGTCGTTGTGGCCATTTGGCTGATGTTGTTTTTCATTATTAACGGCAAACCTTCCTCTTTATTATGAAATAAACATCTGATCATTTATCTCAAAAAATGGCATTTTTCTTTGAATACCAAAATAACACCTCTTGTTGGAAAACTCTTTATTATTTATTCCCTTGGAGCAGTCCGAAAAATGAATTGTTCACTCAAAATCTTCTGTAAACACTTGTCGAAGCAACTCAGTTGGTCATTAGGACCATAATAATAGTCTGCTTAGATTACTTACTCAACCTTCTAAACATTTAATAATTCATAGACTATTCCTTAGAAATGTTTGTCTGTTTTTCGTACACAATTTGATTGCTCTTACACGCAAAGAAAAAATTCGTTTCTGAGAAACGAAATATTAGACAACTACAATTCTCGTTTACGACGACTGAAATTCTTTTGGTCAGAACAAAAAATTGCTTACGCGAAATAAATTTCTGTCACAACAAACGAAATTTCAGTTCCGACAAACGAGAATTGTAGTTGTCTAAAATGTATTTCGTTTCGTTTCGAATTTTTTCTTTGCGTGTATGTCAGTTTAAGGTAAACTTTCTAGCATTTACTTGTCAAGCTGTGCTGGAGAATAATTTCAAATTTATTTTAAGGGGGGGGGGGGATATTTGCTCCTTACCTTTGATTTTAGATAAATATGTGGTGAAAATTCATATTGCTCTACGAGTAATAGGACGTAAATTGGCATATGTATATTTAGTTTAACCATATTCAACAATAAATAAAAGTGGTTATGGAGCAAGGTCTTTAAAATTAAGTAATTTTTAGTGCAATGTAGTCAAAAAGTATGAAATGCGTGAAAACTATTTTTCATTATGTACCAGGCAAAAAACATTTTATTTTTAGTCGCAAATTGAAATTATTTTGTAAAAGCTAATAAAAATTATTTTGTAAAAGCCAGTTTTTGCCAGTAAAAAAATTAAAAAGCAGTGACAACACTGGCCAGTCTTGAATATGCTCGTCGGAGTTCATATTGCACACATTTCCTGTCTGAAGCGTACATAAAGTACTAACTGAACTTAACCCTTTTTTCTACCTAGTTGGCATCTGCTGACAAGTATCCCCCCAAAAAAAACCCACAATGTAATTATAAAATATTCAATCCTTTATAGGACAAGAGGTACGTACGTTTTTGGTTCTGTTTGCCAAAGTCAATCCCTATCCCATTTCTGTTGCCAACACACTTTCCGAGTATAACATTTTTTTGTGGGGTTATGGTTTATTTAACGACCTGAAATGGCCATATAGGCAAATTTTACTATAGTAGAAAAAAATTGTAATTGACTAATAATGCAGAGGAACAAGAAGACGGTCAATAAATTGTTCATAAATGTTTATCAGTAGGCGGAATATTGCCTATAAAAGTCGTAATGTGCTCCGTGCTATTTTAGTGGTTTTTAAAAGTTTCTCTGTTGCCGCCTACTTGTGAAACTGTTGCCATCACTTTTAGTAATCGATTAGTGTAGGGGACACTTTAAGGTATGTTCACACAGAGTGATACAATCTGATGATTTTTTATATCGATGCAAGACTTTTAAAGCTTTTCTAAATTACATAATGCAACAAAACTTTAGCTGCGCATAAAATTTTCTGGTCCTAAACACGAAAAAAATAATATTAATAAAAAAAATTTTTTTTCTTTAAAACTCCAATTTTCTTGGTAAATGCCTTTAATATTTGGACCATATTTTTTGATGTATATTCTCGGGATAATGCCGGGATACACGTAAAAATAAATGAAATTATGAGGGTTAAAAATGTTAATACTTTTTCAATAAGAGCGCTACAAAAGCTTTTTTTTTAAATAAAACAAAAACGGTTTTGGATATCAATTAAAATCTTTGTTCCTATGAAAGTACGTTCGATGCCATTATGCATGGAACTCGATTTCTTTTGCATGGCCACCATGGGCACGCTTGCAGAAGTACAGACGCTGAAGGGGTAGCAGGCGTTTTCTTCGATTTTTCTAAAGCGTTTGACCTAGTTGATCATACGATTTTGGCTAAAAAACTCAGAAACATTTACTTACTAGATGAGACTCTAACACTACTTGAAGATTATTTGCATAGAAGACAACAATATGTACAAATTGGCCAGGCGAAAAGTAATATGTTGCCAGTTAATTATGGTGTTCCACAGGGAAGTGTGCTTGGTCCGCTTCTGTTCAAAATTTACGTTAATGATCTAAAGCATATTAAATTCTATGGCAAGTTATTTTTGTTTGCTGATGATGTGTGTCTTTTCTACAGTTACAAATATGAGCAGAATTTGCAAACCCAGATCGAATATGATGCTGCCATTTTAGTAGAATTTGCTCGTCTCAACAAATTAATTCTGAATGCGAAAAAGACAAAATTTGTAAAATTCCAGCCACATGGTAACAGAAATCACGATATGTCTATTCACGTTGATGGTACAGCAGTCGCTGAATCCACTTGTGTTAAATATTTAGGTGTTACTCTTAACCATAATTTGATATGGGATACTCACATTGGTGTACTAAGAAACAAAATCTCAGCTGCAACCGGCATTCTGTATAAATTTAAGAAGAAGCTAAGTACTGAAACTAAAGAATTGATTTACCAGTCACTTGTACATAGTCATTTGACGTACCTCCCCATTATATATGGTTTCAGAACAAATAATAAACTGAAGTCATTGCAGTCCGCCCAAAATAAAGCACTTAAATTAGTCTACAACCTACCCTTAAGGTATTCAACACTTGATTTATATAAATATAAAGCAACGAATATATTACCGGTTAAAGGATTATACAAACAACAATTACTGATGTATATATTCAAAGCATTAAAAGGCATTGGATCCACAACCATTACATTCAGACAAAACGGAACGGTAACTGGCAGAAATACTAGACAAGCAGACCATATTGAGGTTTCACGATGCCGTCTAGATCTGACGAAGCAGCGTATTGGCTTTGCTGGACCAAATGAATATAATAAATTACCTTCAAGTTTGAGAAATATATCCGCTGTTGCTACCTTCAAACGTTCTTTAAAAAATTATCTTTTGCAAAATTTAGAAACACTTCTGATTTAAAATCTCTTAACTTGCATATAAGTTTTATTTTGTTAATCTCTCTAATATTGATTATAATTTAAATTTCACAACAAAAGATGTTAACTAGTTTATATCTTGTGTTAGTTGCCATATAGCCTCTATAAAGCCTTAAAGGCGCTGAGGCGCTAAACACAAATATTGTATAAAACATAATGTAAATAAAACGAATCAAAAAAAAAACCAATTTTCGACGGTTTTCAAGCATAAATAGGCCGATACTGCTGCAATTTCACGTTCGATATTCGTACGAAGTTCATCAATCGTCGCTGGCTTGTTGGCATAGACCATAGACTTGACGTAGCCCCACAGGAAATAGTCTAACGGCGTCAAATCGCACGACCGAGGCGGCCAATCGACTGGACCATTTCGTGGTTTCCAATAAATTTATTGTGGCATTCGCTGTGTGGCTTGTGGCGCCGTCCTGTTGGAACCACATGTCCTCCAAGTCCATATCATCCAATTGGGGCCAAAAATATTTGGTTATCATTGAACGGTAGCGATTCCCATTCACAGTAACGTGCCGGTCTTGATCATCACGGAAGAATTACGGCCCAATGACGCCGCCGGCCCATAAACCGCACCAAACCGAGTACGTGTGGATTGCTGTCTGACTAATAACGCATATTTTGTTTACTGACGAAGCCATTCAGCCATAACTGAGCCTCATCGCTGAAGATGATTTTTCGATGAAAATCCGAACCACTGACTCCGAATTTCGGTAGTAAATTTTAATAATTTCGACTCGTTGTTGGCTCGTATATCTTTCCATCATGAAAAGGCAAACCTTGCTGAAGAGAAATGTCAAAAGAGCGGCAAAAAATATGGCGTCGTTTGCTGTCCCTGTCGGTCTACTTTTGTAGCGTCCCTGTTGCTGGACCCTTTACCACTTTCAAGTGGAAACAGAAGTTTATTAACTGTCAATAAAACAAAAAGAAAAAAATTGGATTTTTTTTTTCCAAAAAAAACATAAAAAATAGAAAAAAAATTTGTTTGTTCCATATTTTGAAACATGATTCAATTATACAAGGTTGTGTTACTAGCACAACAACAAAAAATCTACAACAACCACAAGGAGTTTTGTTGTTGGATTCGTAGTTGAACTGGCACTGACATAGTGCCAGTTTATTTTGAAACATAAAAATATGTTGAAATATCGTATAATTTGTTTACAAATAAACAAAACAATTTAAATTATATATTTTTTGTCATATAAGTTAAAACTAATGATGAAATTGTGCAAATCCTCTCATACGAATGGACTAAATCTTACATTTGTGTACCATCACAGGAGCGTATATTATACACTTACAACGGATCAAAAATTAACACATAGAATAATCTACAATTGCTAATATGTTTGGGCTATATCCGTTTCAGGATAGTTAAGTCGCTTGAGCTATATCCATCCATATGGGTTGTGCGGATGATAGCTCAAAAAGGAGTACATCCCACACATACATACGTACTAAATCGTAACAAAATGCAATAGCTCATAACTTTAATACCCGGATAAATAAACCTTTAAACCCTGGTACGGAATAACTGAATTTAACAGTCTAAAAGCCCCATCGTTTCCCTATAATTTCTGTAGCAATCCTACTTCTCCAATGACTATATACATACATATTTTCCATGGATGAGGAAAATGTGTCCACCGTTTTATTAATTTGGTAAATGTATCCACTTTATGTTCGAAGACGGACTGTATTGAATCGCCCTTATGGTACCTCCTCCACAAATGATCAAATGATAAAGTTCATATAATTTCAAGATGTGTGTGAAGATAAATTCCGAATTTAACTAGCAGAGACACAAACCACCCTTTAAACAGTACTCTGTAAATAAGTTAACAGAGTTCTGTAGAGGAGTAAACATTGGTTTTAAATGAGTTCATAAACCTATATAAATAGTTAAAACAATTGAAATAAAAAATATTTCAGATTTTTTACAATTCAAAATTATAAAATTAGTACAATACTTCAAAAACTTTCGACACATATATATGAAAACACACCATATATATGAAAACACACGCTGCATATCTTTGGACGTACTGCGTCCACTGTCCACTGTGGTCATTTGGAAAATTCTGCTACATACTCATTAGGGCGGGTCGATTTAAAAATCGCCCAGTGCTCAGTGAAAATCGTATTCTAGGGATCAAAATAAGAAACTTTGCCGAAGGAACCATACCTCTAAAACGAATTCTGATGTCCCGGAGAAAATCCCACTTTGACCCATTTAGAGTGCTCCAATCGAGTCCAAATGTATGGAACCCCCAGGGGGTTCCAGGGGGTGTGCCACTGGCATGTGTGTGTCGGGCCTCCAAAGTTAGTGGGGGTCGGTCATACATTTGGACTCGATTGGAGCATTCTAAATGGGTCAAAGTGGGATTTTTCAAAATTTGCCCCTAACCAAAAGTTCGACCCAAATTCCGGGACATCAGAATTCGTTTTAGAGGTATGGTTCCTTCGGCAAAGTTTCTTATTTTGATCCCTAGAATACGATTTTCACTGAGCAATGGCGACTTTTTTTGCCTCCCCGACCCGGCCTAATACTCATATACATTACTCGAAAGCACTATTTGATAGCTACAAAATGGTAAAATAATATAAGCAAAAAATGTTCCAGGAAAGATGTAGTGGGCTTAACAGTTCTTCAGTTGGATGAAATGCGTCCACTGTCCACTGTGGCTATTTGGGAAATTCTGTTACATACCCCCATACACCATTGGGAATCACTATTTAATAGCTACCTAATGGTAAAATAATATTATCAAAAGGTGTTCCATGAAAGATGTAGTGGGCTTAACGGTTCTCCAGAATCTAAACTAACTGCGTCCACTGTGGCCATTTGGGAAATTCTGTTATAAAGTCATATACATCATTGGAAAGCACTATTTAATAGGTACCTAATGGTAAAATAATATTACCAAAAAATGTTCCTGGAAAAATGTAGATGAGGCCCATTTCCAACTCTGTGGCTACGTCAACTAGCAAAAATTTCGCATATGGGGCTCGGAAAACCCAAGAGTTATTGTTGAGAAGCCCCTCCATCCTCAAAGTGTGACTGTTTGGTGCGGTTTATGGTCCGGCGGGGTCATTGGACCTTACTTTTTCAAAAATGAGGTTGGATCAACAGTTACGGTGAATGGATTGCGCTATCGAGAGATGATTAAAGATTTTTTATGGTCGGAGTTGGATGGTATTGATCTGGACAACGTTTACTTTCAACAAGACGGCGCTACGTGCCACACAAGCAACGAAACCATTGCTCTGTTACGTGAAAAGTTTCCGGACCGTGTTATCTCTCGAAGAGTTGATCACAATTGACCACCAAGATCTTGTGATTTAACACCTTGCGACTTCTTCCTTTGGGACCACGTGAAAGATAAGGTCTACGCCAAAAGCCTAGCGTCGATTCAAGACCTCAAAGATAGAATTCGTGAGGCTATCGAGGACATAGGGCAGCCATTTTGCGATGTGGTTATGAAAAATTTCATGAAAAGCATATGGTCCGGTAAGCGTGGTCGTGGTGGCCATTTGGCTGATGTTGTTTTTCATTATTAACGGCATACCTTCCTCTTTATTATGAAATAAACATCCGATCATTTATCTCAAAAAATGGCATTTTTCTTTGAATACCAAAATAACACCTCTTGTTGGAAAACCCTTTATATAGCCGAATAGGTGATTTAATTTATAGACCCCTTTACATATAAACCCTTTACATATACAGCTTGTAAACAATAAAATGAACTGTCACTGAAATAAATCTGTCAGCTATCAGACTAGCGGTTTAGAAATGATAGCAACCTGAAGTTGGTTGCAATACATATCAGCCACCCTGTAACGCCATATCAAAAATTTCAGTATTGCCTTTGTTTATGTACGTATTTATTTCTCATCCCAAGCTTTCCCTACAATTTTCTTAATAAAATTCTCCACTCAAGGCTTACAAATAATTGTACAATACTATACTTAATGTAGTCTCAAGTAATTATTATTACTTTTGTTTTAGTTACATCTCTCAATAAAAAAAATGCAATTTCCTCGTTTTGCCATTTTCCCCAGCCGTTGGCTTTCGAATAAATAAATTCAAATTAATAATGGAATTTATTTACATTTTTCATTGTTTTGAATACATTTTTGTTTATTATTCCAAATACTTTCTCACATGGCAAAAGTACAAATTGCAAGCAATTCGTTTAGAATTTTTACTGGACTCTAGCAAATTGAAAAATATGTATATGAGTTGACGTAAATTCTCAGAAAGAAGTCAACATCAAACAGAAAATCATCATCATCATTATGAAGAAGAACAACATTGCCGCCATATTTGTCCAATTTATAAACAATTCGAATATATTGTTTAATTGTTTTTGTGTCTGTGTGTTGAAAATCCAATTTATTTGCCGATTGAATTCCAGTATTGTATGGGGGGGACCTGCAAATTATATTCTCTTTGTCTGTCTATTGGGAGACAGAGAATGGTAGCAATTATAATTGGAATCTATAGAGCATAGCAGCAATTATAGAATTAAACAATAAAGGATTTTGTCAAATGAAGAGGCACATAATGTTGTGGATTTTTGAACGAAATATAACACTACGCAACAAAAAAATTTTTTTTCGTGCCCTAGACCTAAAAATTAATTTTTTGTATAGATTGTGGCATACTGTTATATAAAATCAAAACAAAACATTTTTTATGAATAAATTTTTTTTAAAAAAATTTTTTATTAAAAATGCTATTATCGTCGAAGGTACCCTTAGTATTTGCACTATAATCTTTGGAGTATATGCCCGATCAGGTTGACTTATGCGTTAAATTGAAGCTATTAATGTGGGCTACCAATGTTGGAAATATCTCTTTCACTTAGAAAGAGTGGTTTAGTAACAGTCACTAAACAAATTGGAAAAAGTAGATTTTTTCAAAAAAAAAATCCTTGGACAAAAAACACATAAAAATAGAAAAAAAATCGAAAACAAATATTTTATTTAAAAGTTGGCATCCTAGCGAAGAAAATAATGCCTATTGGAAAAAAATCTGTGGATAAATGTAGAAATGTTAGCCCTTTTGGTAGAGGTAAGAGAATTTCAAAAAATCTTTCTTATTTAAATTTCTGTTTAAATAGCGATTTTATTTATTACTTTTATTTATATTATGTACATTTGAGTTTTTTTACATGTACAAGTTTCATTAGAATTTTGATTGAGAGTTCTTTGTTGACGTTTGTAGATTTCGGAATCGGTTTCTCTAATGAGGAACCAAATATAATCTCCCATCATTCTTTCATCCTAGTGCCCTTGGTAACGCCCCTCGATGGACTTCAATTCTTGGTGAAACCTTTCGCCATGTTCGTCACCTACGTCGCCAAGATTCTCGGGAAAAAAGTTTAAATGAGATTGAAAGAAATTAATTTTGAGGGACATATTTACACCTGTTGGAATACATAAAGCGAAAAATAAGTTGGAAGAATACATACATATGTGTTATATACATAAATATAGACAAATATATTTCTAACCAATTTTTTCATAATTTTTTAACAAATCATTAATCATTGTTTCATATTGCGGGCTTTTATTGGATCCAAGGAAATTTAAAACTACAAGCTTAAACGACCTCCATGCTGCAATTTCATCCGACGTCAAATATGTTTCGAAATTCACATCTTTCATCAGTTTCCTTATTTTAGGCCCATCAAAAACTCCTTCTTCGATTTTTTGAAAAGAAAGACTTTTAAATAAGCTTTTTAAATATGAGAGTGAATTGCCATCTTAATATGCAATGGTGGCAAAATATCGGCTATCCCAGAGGCATAACATACCAACTTCCTTTAAATTCCAACAAATTTTCCAGTCATGTTGTTCATATTTTATGTATTTTATCAATTAAGCCATTGGTTCGTATGATTCCTTAGTGTTGACAACATGAGCAATGGGAATCGACGGTTTCTGATTTCCGTTGTGTAAAAGTACTGCTTTCAAACTTTCTTCACTGCTGTCAACAAGTAACCGCCATTCCTTTGAATTGTATGTTTAATTAAGTTCCTCGAACAATCCGGGAATGTCCTTGCAAAAGCATCTGTTATCCACAGTTGTATAAAATTGTTTGTAAGATATATCACGGACTCTATAATATGATATATTAACATCTGGGGCCAAAATATTGTACTGTTTCATCCCAGATGCAAGTAGTTCTGCCTTATCTTTGGTCAGTTCCAAATCGCTCACTAGATCAATGAGTTGAAACTGAGTTAAAAGCGATGACTTCTGACTCAAACTTGAATCGCTCAGAGTTGAGTACTCAGTTGAACTTGAAGATGTTTCCGTAATTAGGTTGTTAGCTATACTTGGAAACTTCCTACTCCAATCTGTTAACTTAGACAAAAACAGCAGTCCGTTGTCTCCAAATCATTGGCATTCCAAATAGCAAGTGAAGTCTAAAATTAAAAGTTTTATTCTACAAAACATTGTAATACATTAATTTTTACATTACATCGAGTAAGATTTACATGGCACGAATTACACAAAATACTAGGTGTCCACGGTTCGTTCATATTTTTAACTCGTATACCAAAATATTGCACATATATTTCTTCTATTATTTTACAAAACGCACGTCGATTTTTTTGATTACATATTTTCCGCAGATGTAGCAGAAATTGTCGGCATCATTTACACATTGAAATGTTCTTTGCCTTTTACCCATACTTCGAACTATAACTTTATAATATTTTTCAGAAAGTCGACTAATATCTTTAAGGCGCTGAGTTACACTAATTTATTAATAAGAAATTTCATTCATAAATTCCGGGTTCAAGGTTCATAAGTTGCAGTATCTGTAGCTGACATATAGTTTACTTCGAAAGTAATAACCCAATATTTTCAAGACTGCCGCGTACTACTTTGTCCATGCCGCGTACTACTTTGTCCATGCCCCTAAAAGGCGTAACTGAATGGAAACCTCATAAAAAAAAAACACAAATATTGTGATCCGCTCCTCTACCGGAGCGGATCACATTGCATATCATGTTTTATGGAGGGTTACGAACGGCCATAAAACCTCGTCCTCTCTATAATTTTATAATGTCTGACATCAATCCTCATAAAATAAAATGCAAGTGCAATGTCTCTTATATGTCTCTCTCACATATGGCGAATTCAATATAAGCAAAAACATCATTTAAAAACGAAACAAGTGAAAGCGTTAAGTTCGGCCATGCCGAATCTTATATACCCTCCACCATGGATAGCATGTGACCACACAAAATAACTCAAACCTAAAGACAATAACACCGAAAAAAAACAAAAAAAATATAGTAGAAATATGGACCGATATCGCCCATTTTCAATCCCAAGTTACCTGCAGTTATAAGAAGTACCGATACCAAATTTCAGCCACCTAGCTCTATTATTACGGACTGTAGCGTGATTACAACAGACGGACGGACGGACGGACATGGCTAAATCGCCTTAGAATTTTACGACGATTAAGAATATATACACTTTATGGGGTCTTAGATCAATATTTAGCGATGTTACAAACGGAGTGACAAAATGAATATACCCCCCATTCTATTATGGAGGGTATAAAAATATGAAACAAGATTTTTTTTCAATTTCCCTTACATTTACAAAATGGCTTATAACTTTTACATCTATCCATAGATTTTTTTCAAATATACAGTGTTTTCTTCGTTATCATGCTGGCTTTTTAAAAATGTGATTATATAACTTTTTCGATTTTTTTATTTTTTATGGTTTTTTTTTGTACCAGGAAAAAGTGTTTTTAAAAAAAAAGCCATTTTTTTTCTCATATTTTTGACGAGTGTTACTAAACCAAAGATTTTATGTGAAAGCGATATTCGCAGCATATGTAAGCCTCATAATTCCCTTTAATTTGACGCATAACACGGCTCAATCAGTCTTATACTACTTATGGTGCAAATACTGAATGTACTTTCCACGAAAGCTGAATTTAAAAAAAAAAAAATTTAAAAAAAAAATTTAAAAAAAAATTTAAAAAAAAATTTAAAAAAAAATTCAAAAAAAAAATTACCATAACAAATTTTTTGAATATTTTTTTCGTGTTTGTGACTCCTAATTGCACCAGAAACTGTTATCCACCACCCTTGGAAAAACATTTTGTTGCATAGTGTTATTAGCCTATAATAGATCTGAAGGGAATGTATTTGTAATGGCCCTGGCTCCACATTGGAACCACGGCAATAAATATATATAAATATACTATTTAATATATGGCCCGTCGATTGCAAATAGATCTGTAGGGCCACCTATTCTATAGTCATAGTGCTATAGAGTATATGGTCCTATGGTAGTATAAATTGTACTACTGCTCATATACATACTGTGGAGTAAATGGACCTACCGGACCAGAGTTTATGGGTAATGAAAAACTCGGTTTTTTAAAGGGTTTTCCAACAAGAGGTGTTATTTTGGTATTCAAAGAAAAATGCAATTTTTTGAGATAAATGATCGGATGTTTATTTCATAATAAAGAGGAAGGTATGCCGTTAATAATGAAAAACAACATCAGCCAAATGGCCAACACGACCACGCTTACAGGACCATATCCTTTTCCTGAAAATTTCCATAACCGAATCGCAAAGTGGCTGCCTTATGTCCTCGATAGCCTCACGAATTCTATCTTTGAGGTCTTGAATCGACGCTGGGCTGTTGGCATAGACCTTATTTTTCACGTGGCCCCAAAGGAAGAAGTCCCAAGGTGTTAAATCATAAGATCTCGGTGGACAATTGTGATCACCTCTTCGAGAGATAACACGGTCCGGAAACTTTTCCCGTAACAGAGCAATGTGTCACGTTGCTTATGTGGCACGTAGCGCCGCCTTGTTGAAAGTAAACGTTGTCCAGATCAATACCATCCAACTCCGACCATAAAAAATCATTAATCATCTCTCGATAGCGCAATCCATTCACCGTAACTGTTGATCCAACCTCATTTTCGAAAAAGTAAGGTCCAATGACCCCGCCGGACCATAAACTGCACCAAACAGTCACACGTTAAGGATGGAGAGGCTTCTCAACAATAACTCTTGGGTTTTCCGAGCCCCAGATGCGACAATTTTGCTTGTTGACATTGCCACCGAGGTGGAAATGGGCCTCATCAGTCTAGATGATTTTCGAATTTTAATAATTTCAGTGCGTTGTTGAATCGTGTATCGTTCCATTTTTAGTAATGGCGTAGTTTCTACTTGTTAAATGTCAAAGAATAAAAGCTTCAAAAGTGACACCTACCGAAATACCGGGTGATTCAAAATAACACCTCTTGTTGGAAAATCTATTATTTAGGCAAAATTTGAAGCACATAATGCAACAGTGTACATAAATAAAATTCGAATAAACTTTAAATACGTTTTATAACAATATTAATCATAGAGCGATATAGTAGTATATTGCAAATACAAAATTTACTATAGAGTAAATGACTCTACTGCTCGCCCATTATAAAGTAATTGGCCCCACTGGTCTTCGTAGATGGCGTCGGCTATAGAATATATTACCCTACTGGTCGTCTGCTATACTGTATATGGCCCTATGGTCGTATACTATAGGGTAAATGGGTCTACTGGTCGTATACTATAGAGTAAATGAACCTAATGGTCGTCTACAATGGAGTAATTGACTCTTCTGGTAATATACTGTAGTGTAAATGGTTGCTACTCTGCTTTTTGACGGTGCAACACTCCACACCGTGGACTGGCCTGAGTGTGGAAATTGCGATATTTTCGCATTTGCACAAATGGCTGCCCCATTTTTACAAACGAATTTTCAATGTAGAAAAGAATTTAATTTGTTTTGCACAAACGAAATCACCATATGTCTTGCCTTGCGCCATCTGACATTTCCATTGGAAAGTTTGACATTTTTTAGCATAAACTTACTCAGAACGTTTTGACGTACGACCATCATTTGTGTTATTTACAGTGACTTGAAAAAATCAATTTGGCAGAAAAATGGAATTAACTCGTGAACATTTTCGTGCGATCGTTTTTCACAACTTTCGTCGTGGATTATCACGACAAAAGTGCATCTATGAACTTAAATCATCCTACAGCACTGTGAAAAACTGGTTTAATGAATTCAATCGTGGCCGACGCTCGCTCAAGGACGAAGGTCGTCCAAAAATGGCCGTTGTGCCAGAGAACACTGATGCCGTGCGTGAATTGATAATGCAAGATCGTCATGTGACATACCGTGAGATAGAGGAATCCTTGGGCATTTCTTCCACCAGCATACATTCGATATTGCATGAACCCTGGCCGTAAAAAAGGTCTGTTCTCGTTGGATCCCGCACAATTTGACAATCGCTCAAAAAAAGGCTCGTGTCGATTGGTGCAAAGAAATTTTGAAAAAATACGATCGCGGTGCTTCAAAAGACGTTTATAAGATCGTCACAGGTGACGAATCTTGGATCTATGCGTATGAGCCCGTAACAAAACAGCAATCGACCGTGTGGGTCTTCGAAGACGAGCCAAATCCAACGAAAGTTGTTCGTGGAAGAAGCACTTCGAAGCAAATGGTCGCCTGTTTCTTCGGCAAAACTGCACGGAGAAAAAAATATGTTAAAATATGTTTGGATGCAATCATAAATGTGTTTGGGACGGGCACAATCATATATATGTTTGTGGGTAAACATATTATGTTTGCACACAATCGTAATATGTTCGGGGCAAAATTCTAGCATATTATAAAACGATATGATTGTGTCCTAACATATTTTTGGAAAAATAATATATTAGAGCATATTTTTTAGATTTTTAGAGAGTATTACTCTCTGAGAGCCCAATTATGTTACTCATAGAGCATCCACCATCACCACTGTGCTAAGCCATCACAGCGAACACACGCACGCACCCACATACAACCATTGACAGCCACAGCCAGTCAGAATGAATATATGGCTATGCTTATACTTTCTTGTTTCGGGTGTAACATGAAAGTAAATTAAAATACACGCTGTGCATATAATTCTCGTTGACTCTATATAGCCAGTGGTATAAGGTGTTGACGTTTTTCAGTCAATGGGGTGGATCA
Source organism: Eudasyphora cyanicolor (assembly GCA_963930755.1). NCBI lineage: Eukaryota > Metazoa > Arthropoda > Insecta > Diptera > Muscidae > Eudasyphora > Eudasyphora cyanicolor. Next base: position 32,800,212 of record OZ005735.1, on the reverse strand, counting down.
ACGGAGCTACCAACCAAGTTGAAAGAAAAGTGGCATAGTCCGCAGTCCGAATAATGGATAATTAATGGAACATTAGACTAGAATTTTATAAATATATTATAGGTGCGTCACAAAGGGTTCAGACTTTTGATAAAAAACAACAATATACAATCATATACATGATTAAATGCAATCATATATATGATTACATACAATCATATAAATGTTTGGACATAAGCATATATATGATTACACACAATCATATAAATGTTTGGACATAAGCATATATATGATTACATACAATCATATAAATGTTTGGGAACATTACCGCTACCCCAAACATATGTTTGGGAGCTGCTCCAAACATATATATGTTGCCTGCAAAATATGTTTGGGGCAATATGTTACAGAGGCCGTTTTTTTCCTCCGTGTGGTCATGTGGCGACTGCTCCGCTTGAGCAACGTAGGACGGTCATTTCTGAGTGGAACACCACAATTTGTTTTTACTGAAGTCTTCAGAGAAATTCGAAAAACGAACAAGAGAAGACGAATCATTGTGCACCATGACAATGCGAGTTCTCGCACATCGGCTCAAACCAGCGCCTTTTTGACCGGCCAAAACGTCGAATTGATGGGTCATCTGCCGTACAGCCCTGACTTGGCACCCAATGACTTCTATTTATTCCCGCACATCAAGAAAAAACTGCTGGGTCAACGTTTTTCGTCGCCAGAAGATGCTGTTGAAGCGTTTAAAAACCATGTTTTGGAGGTGAATTTTGAGGTGAACACACTGTAACCAAAACAATTCGCGCTCAAATGACAAAACGGTCTGAGTGAAGTTATGCTTCAAAATGTCATACTTTCCAATGGATGTTACAGTTTTCATCTGGCAACACCAGCATTGCCAGGACCGAAATATAAATAGCAACCCTTGTATGTAAACATTGTGTAAACGTGTTTACTCATGTTATTCATATTCAGTTGCAATTTTTTTTATACTCGTATCTGTTATATTGTAATTTCAAATGATGACAATAAATTTCAAAACTCTTTGCAATTATTACCACAAATTCAAAATAAATCGAACAAACCACAGCCATACGAGTATAATATATATTATTTTACAGAAACTCATATAGTCATATGCAGTCACTTTATTTTTTTCCCTCCATCTTTATTCTGTCGCCGTCATCGTCATTGTACTTATACCTATAATTATAAATTAAAAATAAATATTTGTTATTATTAGTCTCTATGGGGACTTTGTTTAATATTGTATGCAGCAGTCTTGTTGACAATTATACAGGTTTTTTTTAATGGGGTTTTTGTCTTTTTTCACTTCTTTCTTTTGCAGATTAATTAAAAACGAGACTGGACGCGCCATATTGCGTGTTATATCTGGACCGAGAGCATTTCGTGTTGTATTATTTACTCGTCTAACGCCAATACCATTTGGTATACAAAATGCAATATTTGGGGTAAGTTGGAGAAAATTATATACAATTAATAATAAAAAAATTCCCATTCAATATTGTTCGATTTAAAAAAAAAGAAATATTATTTGTAATCTCCTTTACAATTGAGTTATAGGTCCAAATGTCTTAGCTAGATTTAGTGGTGTGATAAGTTTTGAATTGAGAAACTATTTAATTTTCTATGTTGTTAATAATAACCTCAAAGAAACCAACATATCCTGCATTTACCGATTTTCTCTATCACATACGAGGTGTGTTCAAAAAGTAAGGTATATTTGATCAGAACAATATTTCTTTGAAATGTAGTTTCTGAATAATCGACCTTTATTCTGTATTTTAGTTGTTTTTAATTAATGAACAAGCTCGAGGTCAAGTTTTGATGTTTTTTTATTTATTCGATATTTCGTTCCTCTTTGAGGAACATCTTCAGGAATATCTATAACATTGTTGAAAATAAAACAACACTAAATATATTAAAAACATCATAAACATCGTTCACTTACGAGTATGTAAACAAAACTAACACAAAACATAAAAAGACATAGGTCCTGCCTTGTTGCCGTCTGTTTTCTTACTAGCTGATCATTTTCTTACTCGATTCTATTTAACTTCTTTATTAGAAGTCTATAGTTGTCTGCTTTGTAGTTAATGCGTTTTATTGTTGTTGTGTTAATGATGTGCAGTGTCTCTAGCATTAACCTTTTGTTGTAATTACTCTCACTTTCTATTACTCGTACTCCTTCTAAGTCGGGTTCGTGTTTTGTTGCAGCACAGTGTTCTGCCAACGCTGTTTTTTGTGTTAAATTTCTATTTCTTAGTTTGTTGTCCGATTTATGCCCGGCTAGTCTTGTTTTTAGTTTGTTTTTTGTTGTTCCGATATATATTTTATTACACTCTGTTGTTTCGTTTCCGTTGCATTTTATTTTGTATATTATATTGGATTTTTCCAAATTGTCAATAGGTTCCTTCATATTAGTAAACAGTTTCTTAAGTGTGTTCTTTGTCTTTGGTGCTATTTTGTACTTGTTTTTGTCTAAACAGTTCGCATTATCGAAGCGTTCTGATAGTTTTGGAACGTAAGTAACTGACTTGTACAATGTTGGACCGATCGTTGTGATTTTTGTGTTGATTTCTTTATTTATAAGTGTTGAGATTGTTCTTTTGGGGAAGCCATTTTCTTGTAAAATAGTTTTTATTTTTGCCATATTTTTGTCATGGAATTGTGTGTCGCTAGTATTGAGGACCCGGTTTATATAGTTTGTGGCCGTGTTGAAAATTAATCTTTTGGGGTGATTGGAGTGATTGTTTAGCAATCTACCATCAATATCAGTTTTGTCCCACTCAAAGTAATCCCCCTCAGATTCAATGCACTCGTCAAATATCAAAAAAAAAAAACACACCCAAACACGTCTAACCTTTTTATCTATCGAAAACAAACTAACTAATCATAACGGTTAATTACACTACGCAACAAAAGTCTTGTCCCAGGGATGTGGATAACAGTTTCTGGTGCAATTAGGAGAAACAAACACGAAAAAAATATTAAAAAAAATTTTTATGGTAAATTTTTTTTTAAAATTCCAGCTTTCATGGAAAGTACATTCAGTATTTGGGCCATAATTGTTCAAGTATAAGCCTGATTGAGCCGTGTTGTGGCTTAAATTAAAGGGAATTATGGGGGCTACATATGCTGCAAATATCGCTTTTTCACGTAGAATCTTTGGTTTAGTAACAACTGTCAGAAATATGAGAAAAAGAAATGATTTAAAAAAAAACACTTTTTTCCTGGTACAAAAAAACCATAAAAAATAGAAAAAAAATCGAAAAAATTATTTTATATAAATCTAAAAATGGCTAAAAAGAAAACTATTTGTTAAAATTTAGATTTTCGCAGTATGTCACATGCAGAAAAAAACAGATTTTTTGAAATTCTCTTACCTCTACCAAAAGGGCTATAATTTCTACATTTATCCATAGATTTCTTTCAAATAGGCTGTATTTTCTTCGCTAGGATGTAAACTTTGCAGTTTACAAATACTAAGGGTACCTTCGACGATATTTCTATTTTAAGTAAAAAATTTTTTAAAAAAAAAATTTTGCCATAAAAAATTTTTGATTTTGATTTTATATAACAGTTTGCCGCAATCTATACAAAAAAATAATTTTTAGGTCTAGGACACAAAAATAAAATTTTTTGTTGCGTAGTGTTACCTACTTACTTACTTAATCGGCTATTACAGAACATTAGTTCCTGTAGCTGAACGTAGAATCGATTTCCAAGCGCTTCGATCTTCTGCGCTTCTTTTCCAATTTGCGACACCAAGTTTCGAGATATCTTGCTCCACCTGATCTTTCCATCGGAGTTTTGGCCTTCCCCTTCTGCGTGGACCGCCATTAGGTTCGTATAGAAAATACTTTTTTGCTGGAGCATCTTCATTCATTCTCACAACATGACCTAGCCAACGTAATCGCTGTAATTTAAAACGCTTAACTAAGTCAATGCCGGCAAACAGCTCTTACAACTCGTGGTTCATACAACACCGATATTCTCCGCCAACGCAGATTGGTCCATAGATTTTAGATGGGTCTGCTTTCGCAAGTACCCATGCTTCAGAACCATATAACAGCACGGGTAGTATCAGTGTCTTGTAGAGTGTGATTTTTGTTTGTCGAGAGATGGTCCGGAGTAGCATCTATTAGCCAGGATTGTTCTTCGTTTTATCTGAAAACTGATGTTTTGTTTATGGCGGCACCGAGGTAGATAAAATCGTTGACAATCTCAAAGTTGTGGTTTTCAACTTCCACTGTTCGTCCGAGTCTGCTGGATGTTTTGGTGGTAGATACCATCAACTTGGTTTTATCAGCGTTTACTGCCAGACCCACTTTGGCAGATTCCTTTTCGATTTCCTCAAAGGTGGCAGTTACTGCTCGCAAGCCGGTCTGGATAATCTCGTCGAGCATATCACCACTTCATTCAATAGTTCCCTTGAAGAAGCCTGTTCAAAAACAAGGTACAACTGTAAAACTAAACCCCAATGGTGGACTTCTGAGCTAACGGCAAGGAAAAAGACTTGCAACAAGCTATTCAGCAAGGCTAAATCTACTGGGGTCGCTAATGTTTGGGATGTCTATAAAGAGCAACTCAAGATCTATAAGAAGGAGCTTAGGAAGGCGCAAAGACGCTCTTGCTATACCTTCTGCGGCGAAGTGGAAAAGGTCTCCGACGCCGCAAGGATGAGGAAAATACTATCAGCTTCACCCTGTCACATCTAAAAGTTAACTCTAGTTTGATTAGACTAATTCAAAGTCTGCTCAACAGAAGACACATAACAGCATGTCTTGGGTCCACAACTCTAACAAGGTTTGTAAACAGAGGGACCCCACAAGGAGGAGTACTGTCTCCACTAATTTGGAACCTAGCGGTGAATGAAAACCTGCTAGATCTAGAACGTTGTGGCTGCAAGGTCGTGGACGACGTGGCAATGGCAGTGAGTGGCAAATTCGAAAACGTCCTCCGAGACATTCTACAGGTGGCTCTGAACAAATTGGCTAGATGGGCCAGAAGCTGCGGTTTGGGCGTAAACTCAAACAAGACAGAATTGGTTCTATTTACTAGGATGAATAAAGTCCCACATGTGGACCATCCACCTCGGATAAATGGAACAGATCTAGTCTTTTCTGAAATTGCAAAATTTTTAGGAATAATTCTAGATAGACAACTGGTATTTAGACTTAATGTATTGGAACGTGTAAGGAAGACCAACGTCGCCTTATATTCCTGCAAAAAGGCTGTAGGGTCGCGGTGGGGCCTCTCTCCTAAAATCGTCGTCTGGATATATATAGCAGTAGTTCGGCATTGTGTTATGGTGGACGGCAATTGTGGTATGGTGGACGGCAACTGACAAACTAACCATCATCAACCTACTAACAAAGGTTCAGAGAACAGCCTGCTGAGCATAAGCGGAGCCTTAAGGACTACAGCGACCGAGTCTCTACAAGCCCTACTCCATATACTGCCGATTAATATTGTGGCAAGAGAAGTTGCAACCAAAGCGGCAATAAGATTACACTGTTTATCAATGTGGAGGTACAAAAACTACGGTCACATGAGGATATTAAAGTGTAGTGCTATGGTAACCGACCGAGTGGACTATATACCAACTGTGTACACCTTCGAGAAAAATTACATCACTATGATTCCCGCCAGAGATGAATGGGATGGAAGAATACCAGGTAATAGAAACCATCTCCACTTTTACACGGATGGTTCGAAGCTTGATGAAAAGGTTGGCTTCGGAGTACACTGTGCAGAGCTTAGTTTGGATATAGCTCACAGACTACCAAATACCTGCAGTGTCTATCAAGCCGAAATAATGGCAATATGGGAAGTAGCCAAGTGGCGTTGTCATTTACTCGGACAGCCAGGCTGCCATCAATTCTCTGGAGGCAACATCCCCAAATTCACAAACAGCCCTCGACTGACGCAGATCTCTTAACGAGATGGCTGAGCAGTTTAATATACACATCATATGGGTGCCTGGGCGTAGGGATATCCCAGGGAACTGCAAAGCTGATGAACTACGACATTACAAATTCTCGAAGAATTTGCATATATTGGTGCGCCACTATCCACGTGCAAGATTTGGATAAGGCAAGATGCAATCAGGCAGTCCAGCGAAAGATGGACACAAATCGGCACCTGTATGGTAGCTAGACAAATCTGGCCAAGGTATGAGCTGAGAAGGTCAAAATATCTCCTCGCACTAGAAAGGAAAATATTGTCTACGTTAGTATCAGTTCTGACGGGACACTTCTTGATCGGCGAACACGCCAAAAGATTGGGTATTGACTCTAATGACTTCTGCAGAAGCTGTGGAGAAGAGGACGAAGTGAAGAGCATTGAGCACTTGCTATGCGACTGCCCCGCTCTGAGTAAACGACGACTGGACATACTGGGGTCGGCCTTTCTAGGCAGCCTAACAGACCTTTCCACTATCGATATTCGTACTATCGATAAATTTGTATATCAAACAGGTTGGTTTCGATGAGGGCCATTTCAGCCCGTGGTAACACTAGGGACCTAAACTGGTCTATGTGAGCTTGTATAAAAAAAATACGGCTGCCACCCTAACCTGAACCTAAACTGCTCGCAATCTTCGACCCATGATGTCGATATCGTCGGCATAAGCGAGCAACATGTGTTGTTTCGTGTATAGCGTGCCATACCTATTCACATCTGCGTCTCGTACGACCTTTTCCAGGTCACACGACAGACTATCTCCTTGTCTGAAACCTCGTTTGGTGCTGAATGGCTCGGAGAGGTTCTTTCCTATTTTAACTGAGGATGGCGTATCATAGCCGTATTAGTTTTGCAGGGATACCAAACTCAGACATGGCTTGAAACACCTTTGAACGTTTAGGGCTGTTGAAAGCGGCCTTGTAGTCGACAAACAGATGGAAGGTGTCGATTTGTTTTTCTTGTGTATTTTCCAGGATTTGGCGTAGTGTGAATATCTGGTCTAAGGTGGATTTGCCAGGTCTAAAGCCCCATTGATATGGCCCAATTATCTCACCGACTTTAGTTTGACAGTATTTTGTATGCGATGGGAAGGAGACTTATTCCTCTGTAATTGGCACATACTGTCTTGTCTATTTTTTTGTGCACCGGACATAATATGCTGAGGTTCCAATCATCGGGTATGCGTTCTTCTAGCCAGATTCTACAAACAAGCTGATGCATACGCCTTATCAGCATGTCACCACCGGTCTTAAACAGTTCAGCTGATAATCCATCGGCTCCTCCTGCCTTGTTTTTCTTCAGCCGGGATACTGCTATTTTGACCTCATTCTGGCTACACTGAAAAAAAAAATAGTAATAAAACTAATGATGACACATTCTTATATTAAGTATGCTACCTCGGCATCAATTCAATGACAATTTTCATTAAAATAATGAAAATTTACACGTTTTTTACGAAATTTTCCTTAATATAAAGTTTTTTGAATTTGAATTAATGACTACCTAATCATTAGTTTTGTGTACGCGCTTCTTTAAATGTACGCATTTAAATTAAAGAAAAAAATCATTAATTTTGTGCCAATCCGCATTATTTTAAGTAATATTTCAATACTTTTAAGGATTTTTTTACATTAACACTATGACGTAGACATGTCATAGTTTTAATGCCGAATCGGACTTAATTAACAGTATGAGATATTTGAGTAATAAATTTAAGGCTATGCTCCCCTTAAAGGAAAGGCTGTCTTGGTAATAAATTTTATGACTATTGTCATTATTTTTAAGAATACATACGAGAGAATTATACAATCTCTCCCTCCCTCTCTCGCTCGGAGAATCAGTTTTGTTTGGTAATGTGTGAATCAATAATTGTTATGGAATGCTAGAAGAGAAAATAGAGAACAGTTCTGTTCGTTTTCTTTTAAATCGTCAGTTATTTACAAGCGATGGAAGGAAACGGTTGTCAGTTTTCGGGACGCGGATTGTGAAAAAATTTGGTTGCTGTGAATATGTAAGTATACGTGCATACATACGTGCATATTGCACCTAAAATAATTTTAATATGGGCTGTTAACAGTTATTTTTGCTAAAGCATAGCAACTACAACAAATGAAACCGTCGTGTACATGTGTGTATGCATGTGGTTATGCCGTCGGCGTCACCATCGATCTCTGTGATAAGGGAGTGCGTGTGTCATAGTTATTTTTGCTGTATTTTATTTATGGCGATGTACATGCGTTTTTGAAGGAGATCTTGTTTGTAAGTCCTGTGAAGAGATTTGTGCCAAATGGATGATAAAAATGTGAGTAATAGATTTTGTAATATTGAAAGAGGCAATGGGAAAATGTTTACGTACGTGAAAAATAATATTATTATTCTGAAATAAACATCTTATTGGCAATTACAAAATTAACAAAACACATTTTAATTGAAAGTATTTATTTATTAAAAATACCAGCGCATAATGCAGAAATGTAAAATTATTTGTGGCAATATAGAAATTTATTATTAATAATATGTTATACATATAACTATCTTTTTTAATTTTTTTAGAAAAATAATTTTAGAATGGGTCTTTTGTGAGAAGAATGGCAAATTTTACAAAATATTTCAACGTAAGTATTATATTATATATTATATTTCTCTTAGTTTTCAGCGTTTTCGAATTGTGATATGATAAAATTTATTTGCATTTTTTTAGTTTATAGATAATTTTATTTGATTTATTTTCAGAAAAAATTTAATTATTTTAATTTTAGATGTGATGATAAATGTGATGGATATATGAAAAATGCAGTGCTGAATGCCATTTATAGATTACAACAAATAAGTGAGATTTGGAAACAATAGATTTGGAAACAATATTTGTAAGTACATATTATGTATTTCTGAACAAATATATTTTATTTGAAAATCAAGAAATTTAATTTGGAACGCATATACATATTAATGTATTAGAACAAAATATATTTGCGAACTGACGTTCACATATAAAATACGTGTTTTCACACAAACAAAGTTATTGTTAAAAAGTTTTCCAAATATAATTTATTTAAAAAGATGTTTTCCTTTTTTGAATTTTAGTTTAAATTTTTCCTTGATTTCGTGTTCATAATTGCTTCATAAACACTTCATAATTAAACCTGCTGTTAGATTAGGTCCGTTTGGTCTAATTTTTGTATCGTTTCTTTTATAAACGGTAATATATGTGTGTATAAATATTGCCTTATAATTTGGTCCAAGGGATATTTTTGTTTTACTAAAATCAAAATAATGAGCGTTTTTGCTCAAAAATAATTGTAAATAAGCTGCTTTCTTTTCACGAAGTATTGAATAAAAATAAGTATAAAATATTGTCTTCCATATTCATTTTATATGAAAAATGTAATGTTGACCAAATGGACTCTTAATTTAGGATTCGTACAGATTTGCTAATCTAACACCAGGGTTAAGAATGCCATAAGCAGCATTAGCTTTTGTTTTACAGAAGTAATTTTTAATAAGTTTTTGTAGTTTTGTTTGCTAACAAAACTTAAGGTTTTAAAATCTAAGTCACGATTGATTTTTTGAGAAAATTATTTTTGATAACTTAATTTATATGAAAAATGTCACTTTCGCCACTTTCAAAACAATCAGTGTCTATTATTAATAATATCTTACATAAATATTTTTTTTTTAACTTTTAGTACAACAAATTTTTTATGGATCTATTATGAGAATTTGTGTCGTAGAAGAGTGACTAAATATTTCAGTGTAAGTATATTCCAAAGATTTTAATATATCTCTTATTTTTCAACATTTTGTGACAGTTTTATGATAAAATTTATTTTAATACTTTATCGTATATAAATCATTCTGTTTGACTTATATTAAAATTATTTTCATTTCAGTTCGCGCAATTGAACTTTATTTGGATATATGAAAAATGCAGTGGCACGGGGCAAAATCGCATTTTTTGATTTGTTTGAATCGAAAGAAAATATACTTGAAACACAAATTTTTAATTATTATATATTTTCGACCAAATAAATATTATTTGAAAATCAATAAAATGTATTTAGAACGCATATGTTAATATATTAGAATAAAATATATTTGCGAACTAATTTTCTCAAATAAAATATGTGTTTAAATACAAATAAAATTATTGTTTATGAATATTTCCAAATATATTTTATTTAAAAAAAAAGATTTTCAAAAATTTGCTGAATTTTTCGAACTTTAGTTTTAATTTTTCCATGTTTTCGAATTATGCTTTCCTATTAAAAATGGCATACATAGCATTAACTTCTACTTGAAACCACTTATTTTTATTTTCTAACTATTCCCAGTCATTATTTTCACTTATAAAGAAATTTTACTAACATTAAAAATTTCTAAAAATTAGCTTTCAATTGCTGAAAACTTAAAACAATTAAAGAATAGATATATATTCACGCAAATAGATCTTTGTTTGGGAAATAACATATGCAAATAAAAAATATTAGGATGTAAACATAGTTTTGTCTAGAACAACATCCTCCCAAACATATAATATTTGTATGTGTCAAATGTTATATATTTGGAGTGCACCCTAAAAATATATATGTTTCAAGCAGAATATGTTTGGGACAATATACTACAGAGGCGATTTTTTTTCAGCGTGGGGGAATTAAAAATTTACAAATTGCAGGAAATGAGTGAGCATACAAACTATGTATATGATATAATAATATAATATTTGTTTTATATAATTTCTATTTAAATTCCAGCCAAATTCTAGGTTAAAAATCATTAAGGTCGGTTCCGATAAAAATTGTTCATGGTCAACAAATAGAGAAACGAATCCCGCTATAGAATCGATACATAACAATACAATATCCGAATAAATGTCAAACTTCTGTTGGCCGATTTGTCTTTATACAATTACATTTTGTTCTAAATTATAAAATGTTCAAGGTTATCCGTAATATGTATTATATTTTTTTGTATAAAAATATAATACAATATAAAATATAACAAATAAAATATATATTTAGAAAGATAAAGTGTTGTGTTATTGAATTTTCTATGAATATTAAATGATTTCAAAGAAAATGATTCATTTAAAAGAGTAACATTATAATCAATATAATGTAACGAATTTTCCATACATATTTAAAAAACTGTATTTAAATTCATGTATGCCTTAAATTAATTACCAGTATATTCTTATATCAAGGACAAACATTTTAAATTTTATTACGATAATGTTTTAAATTATATGATATATTACTAAAAATAAGCACGCGACATACTTAAATTTACGCAAAAATGTGCTTATTTTAAGACCAAACATAATTATTTTTATTACCCAAAATTCTTAATTCTATGAAATGCAACCTCAAAACAAGTACTATTCACGACTTTAAATTAACTATAAAACCTTCTTATTTTTATAGCGATTGTCTTTGGCTCGATATCATTGCCGAAATCTTAAACTTTACGAAAAATTCATTGATTTTCAGTACGCTTTTTTTTAGTGTAGGCGGAATACACTCAATTCTCAATACCGTCGTCTGGAATTGCTTCTGGGATATCTTCGTCACCGCTACTATCGGATACCAGCAGTTGGGAAAAATGTTCTTTCCATATCCTCAGCACACTATCTGCATCTGTCACCAGATTACCTTCTTTGTCTTTTCAGGAGGATGTGCCTGTTCCAAAGCCCTCTGTCTGGTGTAGAATTTTCGGACTTCATTCTGATGTCCTGTACATTTCGATTATCTCACACTCACGCATTTCCATTTCTCTCTTTTTCCTGCGGAATAGACGCTTCTCCTCTCTCCTTTTCTCCCGATACCTCTCCATTGATTGACGCGTTGCTACTGACTGCAGGGTTGCCCTGTATGCCGCATTCTTCGCTTCCTTGGTGGATTCTTCGGGTACCCAAGTACGGATTTTGCGGCAATTTCCATAGAGTGGGCAATGTTTTCGGGACAAGGAGTACTTTCTTCGAGCAATTGGGTCTGTCGAGTGGAGTATGCTGTTGCTGTCTGTTATGTCTGCAGCTATCCGACGTCCAGCTTCCGTGCTGTGTCGGATCGTATGTTTCTCGCCGCATTTACGCGGGTGCGAACCTTTGCTACTACAAGGTAATGATCCGAATCGATGTTTGCACCTCGGATCGATTGTACCTCTAACATACTGGATGAATGCCTCCCATCTATCACAACGTGATCATGGTTACTTACCTCAGCGAATTTTGGGACGATCATCTTCGAAATACATCATTCATGTCTGAGAACGAAGTTTAGGGGAACCTTAGGAATATATTTTGTTTAAAGAACTTGACCTCTGTATAGTTCCGCCACCACTATGACATATGTCATTATCATTGGTCTAGATTATCTGTACATTTTCCGCTTATTTTGTGCTTTTGTTTGTAGATCCCCATCCCCAAATTTAATATTTCAATAAACTAATAAACAAAACAAATCTTCCAAAAATAACCCGAAATAAACGAATAAATATAATATTTTTGGTTGTATATTTTTTTAAGCTTCTAACCGAATAAATACAATTTTTTTGATTGTATGTATAGTATTTGAAGATTCTATGCTATGTATATACCAATACAAATATATTTGCATATGACAACATTTCCACTGTCTGGACGAATTCTGATGATGTGATTGTTCGGCAAAAAAAAAATATAAATAAACAAAAAAGTCAAAATGTGTGTCGCCACAGAACATTTTTTGCTTATACGAGTATACATTTTATTTATGTATATATAAGCTCTAATATAAGTACATATGTACTTTTATTAGAGTGACCAAATGAAAATAGATTAACGATGTTTATGATTTTCAATAGATAAAAATAGATGACCTACTTTTCTGATTTCCAATAGATGAAAAAAACAAAAATAAGAAATGCTTAAAACCAAAAATATGAAATTATATATGATCTCTACAAAATAAAATACTATATGTTTTTAAGCAGAACACAGTAAAATTTAGACGTACATTACCCTTAATCCTTGCCCATAAAAGTTTTTAATCTGATCAATAGAGCTAGCTCCTCCACATAACAGTAATTATCCCCTCATCTTACAGGTAGGAAAGTATATATCATTTGCTACGAGCCAAAAGTGTAACACGTCGAAAGAGTGACCATTTAATCTATGTGGGTCCGTCTGTCTGTGTGTCTGTCTGCTGCGCACGATAACTCTCGAAAGGAATAACAGATTGACTTCAAATTTGGTATGCGGTATTAGTTTTCTCCATCTCAGGCTAGATTCGAAGATGGGCCATATTGGTCCACTCCTTCTTTTTCCCCCACAAAGGGTAAACATTTAGGGAAATATTGATTCTTTAATAACTTCTATACTGTTTATTCGAATCTTCTGAAATTCTACACATAGTATTAGTTTGTTAGTCACTATCACTTCCAGAAGAATGGGTGAAGTTGCCACGTCCCGTTTGGTACCTCTCACACAAATGAACCATTTTGCACCAAAAATTAACAACTTATAACCTAAATACCAGTGCATAGATATACTTGAAATTTCGTGCAGTTTAATGGTTTCATAGTACCTACAGTCCAGTGAAAAATGGACGTCGTTGGCACGCCCCTTTTGGTACCTCCTACACAAATGGATCATATTGCACAAAAACTTATCGGCTTATAACTTTGATTCCAGTCCATACAAATACTTACAATTTTGTACAGTGTAATTCTCTTCGCTAACCTACAGTCCAGTAAAAAATTATCCTTAATACCAGTGCATACAAATACTTTAAATGTACAGTGCAATGCTTTTATAGTACCTACAGTTCAGTGAAAAATGGGCGTCATTGGCACGCCCTTTTGCTACCTCCCACACAACTGGATGACATTAATGCAATTTAAATTGATAATTATTTAATTAAAACAAAAAATAAGATAATAATAAATAAATTTACAAATATTTTTTGGAAATTAATGTGAGGGGATTTGTAAGTAGGTTTACCCGACTGAACTTTCATACATGGTTTGGCTCCATTTTAACAAATCGTTAATAACACCCCTAAAAATGATTAAATGTTTTACAAAAGTGTTGCCCATAAAACTTTACTGTACTCGTAAATGCTTTCCCATTAGTCTAGATTTACACTAGGAAATTTTTTTCAGCAGCTTATCATCAAATTCTCTTTTGAACTTGCACGGAGAACTTAAAACGTTCAGGGAGAGTTTTTCCCCCCTCTCTCTCCTACAAAGTGCCGATAACACTATGCAACAAAAAAAAAAAATTTTTGTGTCCTAGACCTAAAAATTATCTTTATACCCTCGCTTTAGTGTGACGAGGGTATATATCATTTGCTACGGAAAAAAGTGTAACACGTCGAAGGAGTGACCTAAGACCCCAAGTATGTTCGGAGGAAATCCGTTTTGGGTCATTTTAAGTCGAATGAGCAATGTCCGTCCGTCTGTCTGTCTGCTGGCTGGTGCGCACGATAACTCTCGAAAGGAGTAACCGATTGACCTCAAATTTGGTATGTGGTAATATTTTTTTCTATCTCCGGCTAAGTTCGAAGATGGGCCATATTGGTCCACTCCTTCTAGTACCTCCCCCATAAAGGGTTAAAATGTTGTGAAATATTGATTCTTTAATAACTGCTATACTACTTATTCGAATCTTTTGAAATTCCACACATAGTATTAGCTTATTAGTCGTTATCAACTCGAGAAAAATGGGCAAAGTCGCCACGTCCCTTTTGGTACCTCCCACACAAATGCACCATTTTGCACCAAAAGTTAACAGCTTATAACATTAATAACAGTGTATAAAAATACTTGAAATTTTGTACAGTATTATGCTTTTATATTGCCTACAGTCCAGGGAAAAATGGGCGTTGTTGTCACGCCCCTTTTGGTACCTCCCACACAAAGGTACCTTTTTGCACCAAAAGTTAACAGCTTATAACATTAAAACCAGTGTATAAAAATACTTGAAATTGTGTACAGTGTAATGTTTTTATAGCGTCTATAGCCCTGTGAAAAATGGGCGCTATTGCCACGCCCCTCTTTGTACCTCCCACACAAAATGCCCAAATCATACCACAATTTAATGTCTCATAACGTTTATACCAGTGCACATAAATGCTTATAAGTCGGCACAGTGCAATGAATTTAAAGTATCTAATGTTCAGCAAAAAAAAGGTGTATTTGATAAACCCCTTCTGGTACCTCCCACACAAATTGACAGAATAATTCCAGTAATATTCAATATTACATTACTCACAAAGTGAGG
Source organism: Eudasyphora cyanicolor (assembly GCA_963930755.1). Lineage (NCBI taxonomy): Eukaryota > Metazoa > Arthropoda > Insecta > Diptera > Muscidae > Eudasyphora > Eudasyphora cyanicolor. The sequence continues at coordinate 32,784,983 of OZ005735.1, read as the reverse complement.
GTATACCTTAGTCGGTTTACCCGACTGAAACTTTCTTAGTTGTTTTTGTATAGATTGGTATAGGTTTTGATTATATAAAATCAAAACCAAAAATTTTTTTATGGATAAATTATTTTGTAAAAAATTTTTTATTAAAAATACTATTATCGTCGAAGGCACCCTTAGTATTTGCACTCTAATTTTTGGAGTATATGCCCGACTTATACGTTAAATTGAAGCTATTAATGTGGGCTACCAATGTTGGATATATCTCTTTCACTTAGAAACAGTGGTTTAGTAACAGTCATTAAACAAATTGGAAAAAGTCGATTTTTTCAAAAAAAATAAAAAAAAAAAAATCCTGGGACAAGAATTTCAAAAAATCTTTTTTTTAAATTTCAGTTTAAATAGCGATTTTATTTAAATAGCGATATACATAATATTTATATTATGTACATTTGAGTTTATTTACATGAACAAGTTTCATTAGAAGTAATTGTGAGTTCTTTGTTGACGTTTGTAGATTTCGGTATCGGTTTCTCTAATGAGGAACCAAATTTATAATCTCTTAATCTATTAACTTAGACAAAAATAACAGTCCGTATCGTGAATGAATGGTTGTATCCAAGTCATTGGCATTCCAAATTGCACGTGAAGTCTAAAATTGAAACGTTTTATTCCACAAAACATTGTAATACATTAATTTTAAAGTACTTACCGCATTCTTCCACTAGTCCATCGAGTAAGATTTACATGGCACGAATTACACAAAATACTAGGTGTCCACGGTTCGTTCATATTTTTAACTCGTATACCAAAATATTACACATATACGAGTATTTCGTCTATTATTTTACTAAACGCACGTCGATTTTTTTAATCACATATTTTCCGCAGATGTAGCAGAAATCATTTAGACATTGAAAAGTTCTTTGCCTTTTACTCATACTTCGAAATATAACTTTGTAATATTTTTGAGAAAATCAACTTATCTCTTTAAGGCGCTGAATTACACTAATTTATTAATAAGAAATTTCATTCATAAATTCCGGGTTTAAGGTTCATAAGTTCCAGTACCTGCAGCTGACATATAGCTTGCTTCGAAAGTAGACAACCCAATATTTTCAAGACTTCCGCGTACTACTTTGTATTGCGTTCACACATTGAAAAGTTCTTTGCCTTTTACTCATACTTCGAAATATAACTTTGTAATATTTTTCAGAAAATCGACTTATCTCTTTAAGGCGCTGAATTACACTAATTTATTAATAAGAAATTTCATTCATAAATTCCGGGTTTAAGGTTCATAAGTTCCAGTACCTGTAGCTGACATACTCGTATAGTTTGCTTCGAAAGTAGACAACCCAATATTTTCAAGACTTCCGCGTTCTACTTTGTATTGCGTACATATAATTTTACGACCTGTATATACGACTGGGATGTCCATTCCCCTAAAAGGCGTAACTGAATGGAAACCTCATAAATAAAAAACCACAAATATTGTTGAATCACCCTCTATCTGAGCGGATCTCATCCAATATAGCTCTCACATTGCATATCATGTTTTATGGAGGGTTACGAACGGCCATAAAACCTCGTCCTCTCTATTATTTTATAATGTCTGACATCAATCCTCATAAAATAAAATGCAAGTGTAATGTCTCTTATATGTCTCGCTCACATATAGCGAATTCAATATAAGCAAAAACATCATTTAAAAACGGAAAAGTATGAAACAAGATTTTTTTGAATTTCCCTAACATTTACAAAATGGCTCATAACTTTTACATCTATCCATAGATTTTTTTCAAATAGACAGTGTTTTCTTCGTTAGCATTCTGGCTTTTTAAAAATGTGATAAAATAATTTTTTTGGTTTTTTTTTTTTCTTTTTTTTTATAGTTTTTTTTGTACCAGGAGTGTTTTTTTTTTTTAAATTATTTAAAAAAAAAATCATTTTTTTCTCATATTTTTGACGACTGTTACTAATCCAAAGATTCTACGTGAAAGCGTTATTTGCAGCATATGTAGCCCTCACAATTTCCTTTAATTTGAGGCATAACACTCAATAGGGTTTATAACGACTCAATCAGGCTTATACTTGAAAAATAAGGTCCAAAACTGAATGTACTTTCCGTGAAAGCTGGAATTTAAAAAAAAAAAATTATCATAAAATTTTTTTTTTTAATATTTTTTGGTGTTTGTGACACCTAATATCACCAGAAACTATTATCCACATCCCTTGGACAACATTTTTGTTGAATAGTGTTATCGGCAGGTAATTAAAGCCAATATTGAAGTTTTTCTATGGACTCTACAGCTAAAACAAATATAGGTAGTTTTGAACGGTGACTAAGCTTTTTATACAAAAACCCTTAAACAAAGAGGTAAGGTCCACTTCTATATCAGTTGGTAATTAAATCTCATTTTGACAGATTTCTAATACTTAAAAGTAAATATTAGGACTTTACAGAAACAATTTTTATTATATTCTCATCAAATTGTATCACACTGTGTAGTTATAAAGTGGTAGCAAAAGTAGGCGGTAACAGAGAAACTTTTAAAAACTACTAAAAGAGCACGGAACACATTACTACTTTTATATACATTGTTTTCCAGTAAGAGTAATATGATTTCTTTGAAAAAAACTTAGTTATTGTTAAGGAAATTCAAAAGTTTTTTATTTAAGTACAATCGATACAATTAAGTTCTAAATAAAACGTCATTCAAATGGTCTCCACGACTTCTTCTGCAGGAGCGAATTCGATGAACCCAATTTTCGAGCCCTTTTTCCACTAAATCAAGTCGTATGTCATGAATGTCACGTTCAATATTGACTTGTAAAGTTTGAAGAGAGTCTGGTTTATTTCGAAAAACCAATGACTTCAAATAACCCCACAAGAAATAGTCTAATGATGTTAAATCACAACTTCTTGGAGGCCATTCAATATCCCAATTTCTTGAAATAATCGAATCTCCAAACTTTTCTCGCAACAATTCAATTGTTTCATTTGCTGTGTGGCCGTAGCCACAATCGGTCAATGGCAAAAAGATAGCTCTTAACAAGAGCTAAAATATTGCTCATGGGTGTCAAGGTCGTAGGTCGACAGGAAAGTGTTTTTTTGGATTTTAAAAAAAATGTACTTAGCATCATTTTCAAATGTGAACGGAAAGTTTATTTTTGCTCTAGCTCCTTAACGGTACGTCGGATCGGGAATCGGTCAAAGGCAAAAAGATAGCTCTTAACGAGAGCTAAAAGGTCGTAGGTCGACTGGAAAGTGCTTTTTTGGATTTAAAAAAATGGACTTAGAAAAGAAAAGAAATTGGAGAACGATTATTTTGATAATAAAACTGAATAATTTGTAAACGTTGTTCTACTGAACAATGAAAAACAAATGACAGATCATGACATATCACAAATGGCCGAAACGTCACTTCAAAATCATATCATCCCTATTGGAATTCCCTTCTACTAATAATAAAATCCGCCTACTAATAATCATTTATGCACAAGATATTGACCGTCTTTTTTGTCCTCTGCATTATTAGTCTATTACGATTTATTTTACTTTAAAGAACAATTTATCTGTTATGGCAAGTACAGTCGGCAATTAAACCCCCACAGAACACAAAAGGGTATGTGTAAAAAATGGTGTGACATATAACAACAAAATGTTTCCCTATTGTACCAGCATCAAAAACATCAACATGTTAAGAGAAAATACATTTTGTTCACATTTTTATTTCAACTTCCACTTTAATTGCTCATAATTTTAATTATTTATGCCGTCTATGACATCTCCATTCGTTCTGGGTAAATTCAAAAACATTTCTCTATTATTTTCTGGGCATAACATTAATATTTATGAGTTTCCTGTATCTATCCGATTTGTCTATTTTTGGAAAACTAATCAACATTTTTTAATGACCTAAAAACTAGTAAATGTATTTAAAAAAAATCCAAATTGTATTTTTCTTTTCAATTTTGCGCACAGCTTGAAATTGTTTTAATGACCTGAAATTACATTAATCCGTTCCAGTTCAAAGTTCTATTGATATAATTGCTTTGCCGGCAGATCAGTCAAATGTAAACATTGTTGCGTGAAATTTTGACAGCAATCAGCTGATGGCTTAGTTCGATTACAAACTATAGCGAAATGTTATACTGCCCAAGTATTTGTTTATTTTTTAAAATGTTTTTTTGTAACCTCTAGGTAAATGGCTCATAATCTTAATTATTTATGCAGAGACTGTGACATTTTTATGCGTTCTGGGCCACATCATTAATTTTTCCATTTTATTGTCTGGTTATGAAATAGTTTTTCTTTTGATACCGTTGTTGGCTCATCGTATAAATTATTTTTTTTATATTTGGAAAAAAAAATTTAGAATGACCTAAAAACCGGCTGTGTAACAAGCAAATTAGTTCCACTCGCCACTATATTTTTCCAAAAGTCTATCAAAACTTTGAAATGAGTGTGAAAATATTAAGTGAGGTATGAGTATTTCTTCTAAGATTGAGGGCAAAGGGGAAAACAGACGCGATTCGAGTGTTTGATAAGGCTAAATTATAGTAAAAGGGCCACACAAATTTGGGGTACACTTTTGGGAGCTTTAGTGCTCTGAAAGAAAGCCGTATGCCATATGATAGCTCGTTTCACACATATGCAAAAAAACTCAATTTGAATGTATGTAACAGAACTATAATGTGTAAGAAATAAAAAACTGGCTGTTGATAAAATGAAGGGTCCGCCATCTAACGTTTTTTTTTTCAATTAGTGCTTATTTCGTGAATGGTAACACTTAGCTCATGTCTGATTTGACAGATAATTAGTTTTATCCTTCCGCTGAACGAATATGTGTATATTGCGAATATTGCGACATTACTTTGAAAATCATGGTAATGTTGCAGAATGTGTGAGAAAATTGCGTACGGATTTTGGAAGAAGAGAAGCACCGTCAGCTCCGTATGTTAGTTATTTTGGGAAAAAAGTGAAAGAAACTGGCATCCTCATCGATAAACCAAAGCGTGAAAAGCCAAAAACAGTGCGTACACCCGAGAATATTGCTGCTGTGGCAGAAAGTGTGCATGAAGCGCCATCAACATCAATTCACCGTCGTTCTCAACAATTGAACATTTCGGAGACATCATTGAGACGAATTTTGCATAAAGACCTTGGTATGACGCCATACAAAGTCCAATTGGTTCAGGAGTTGAAGCCAACTGACCATCCAATGCGTTTTCAGTAGTTTTTTTATAGCATTTTCAAAAAAAAGTTATTTGGCGGACCCTTTACCTAGCATATATTTTTGTGGTACACTTTTAGTTGCTTTAATGGCCTGTGATCTTCATAAAATATATATCGCAACAAAGCTCTTTTTCCAGGGATGTGCAGCATACTCAGGCTGAAAGAATATATATAAATCAAGAATAAATATTTGGAATATCGATAAAATAAGAGGATGATGAAGAGCCTCTCAGATTTTGTGGTACACTTGTGCGTTACCTTTTGACTACAATTTCTAATAAAATGTATATCACATGGTAGCTATTTTCCTAAAGATGTGCCGACAAAAAAATTCGATGGAATTCTCTAAATTATAATACTAAAAAACAAACATTTTAAATGTTGATAAAATAACACATATTTTTGTGGTACACTTTTAGGATCTTTAGTGCGCTCAAATCTTTATAAAATATATATCACTAAAGAGTTCATTCTGCAAGGTTGTGCAGAATGATTATTTTTATAAATTATCAATCAACAATAATCATTCAAAATATTAATGGAATTAGAAGATGCAGGGCCAAACAGTGAATAGTGACTAAAATATCGAATAAAATGTATAACATATGCAAGTTTTTCCCCAGATGTACAGAAAATAATGTTAATTAAAGCCTCTACATAATAATACTCAAAAAACAAAAATGTTAAATTTTAATACAATAACCCATATTTTTGTGGACCAATTTTAAGATCTTTGAAGCTCTCAAATCATAATAAATTATTATTATTTATTTATTTATTTATATGAATTACAATACAAAGTAAATTTATATTCTAATTTTAAGGTCCAGGGAAAGGGCGGGTTACAAAGACCATATGGCTAAATGTTTGCAGCGCCAGACCAGAGCCTCTGGTGGGAATCGAACCCACGACCCCCAAACTCATAGGCGAGTACGCTACCAACTCGCCTACTGGGGCGCTCCATAATAAATTATATATTACTAAAAGGCTCCCTTTTCAAGGTTTTGCAGAATTCTTATTATGCTAAATTTTATTAAACACAAAAATCATTTAAGATTTTAGTAAAATAAGAAGATGAAGGCCCTCTCAGATTTTGTGGAAACATCTTTTCCCAAATTTGTGCAGAAAAATAGTTTTGATGAAAGTTTTTATATTACAATACTCAAGAAAGTAAAATTTTAAATTTTGATAAAATGACCCATATTTTGTGGTACAATTTTAGCGGTTTAGTGCCCTCAAATCTTTGCCTAGATCTTTGAAGCTCTCAAATCATAATAAATTATATATTCCTAAAAGGCTCCTTTTTCAAGGTTTTGCAGAATTCTTATTATGCAAAATTTTATTAAACACAAAAATTATTTAAGATTTTAGTAAAATAAGAAGATGAAGGCCCTCTCAGATTTTGTGGTACACCTTTGGGCTCCTTAGTGCGCGAACTGTCTAATAAAATATATATCATATGAAACATCTTTTCCCAAAGTTGTGCAGAAAAATAGTTTTGATGAAAGTTTTTGAATTACAATACTCAAGAAATAAAATTTTAAATTTTGATAAAATGACTCATCTTTTTGTGGTACACTTTTAGCGGTTTTAGTGCCCTCTAATATTTATAAATTTTATATTACTAAAAGGCTCCTTTTCCAAGGTTGTGCAGAATGCTTATTATGCAAATTTTATTAAAGAAAAATATTCATTTAAAATTATAATAAAATAAGAAGACGTAGGGCCACTCACATTTTGTGGTACAAATTTGGGTTCCTTAGTGCCGAAATGTCTAATAAAATGTACATATGTATATCATATGAAATCGTTAAATTTTGTTAAATGACTCATCTTTTGTTGTACACTTTTAGCGGTTTTAGTGCCCTCTAATATTTATAAATTTTATATTACTAAAAGGCTCCTTTTCCAAGGTTGTGCAGAATGCTTATTATGCAAATTTTATTAAACACAAAAATCATGTAAAATTGTAATAAAATAAAATGAAGGCCCACTCAGATTTTGTGGTACAACTTTGGGTTCCTTAGTGCCGAAATGTCTAATAATATATATATCATATGAAAGCTCTTTCCCAAAGATGTGCAGAAAAATAGTTTGATGAAAGTTTCTACATTACAATACTCAAGAAAGTACAATTTTAAATTTTGATAAAATGCCTCATCTTTTTGTGGTACACTTTTAGCGGTTTTAGTGCCCTCTAATATTTATAAATTTTATATTACTAAAAGGCTCCTTTTCCAAGGTTGTGCAAAATGCTTATAATGCAAATTTTATTAAATCATGTAAAATTTTAATAAAATAAGATGAAAGCCCACTCAGATTTTGTGGTACACCTTTGGGTTCCTTAGTGCCCGAACTATCTAATAAAATTTATATCATATGAAACATCTTTTCCCAAAGATGTGCAGAAATATAGTTTTGATGAATGTTTTTAGATAACAACGCTCAAAAATATTCATTTAAAATTGTAATAAAATAAGAATATGTAGGAGCACTCAGATTTTGTGGTACACTTTTACATTACATAGTGCCTACAAATTCGAATAAAATTTATGTCATAAGAAAGCTAATTTCCCAAAGATGTGCGGAAAAATATTTTCAATGAACTATGGTGTATTATAAGACTTGAAAAACAAAAAGTATAATGTTTCTAAATTGTATTAAAGAAAAATTATGCATTTCAAAATATTAATAAAATAACAAGATTTTGTGGTACACTTTTGCGTTTCTCAGTGATTTAAATTTTTCATAAAAAGTATATAATATGAGAGCTATTTTCCCAAAGATGTGCAGAATAATAATTCTTATGAATTTTGGTGAAAATAATACTAAAAAAACAAAAAAAAAAAAATAAAGAAAAAATATTAATAAATTAACACTTATTTGTGTGTTAGATTATTTAGTGCTTTGAAATTTTTAAAAGATATATATCACTAAAAACATCTTTTCGTAGGACGTGCGGAATATTTATATTGCTGGATTATGTTAAACAAAAATAATAAAATGAGAATATAAAGTGTAATACAGATTTTGTGGTACACTTTTCAGTTCATTAGTACCCGAAATGTCTAACAAAATGTATATCATATGAAAGCTCTTTCTCCAAAGATGTGCAGAAATACAGTTTTATTTATTTATTTATATGAATTACAATACAAAGTAAATTTATATTCTAATTGTACGGTCCAAGGAAAAGCCGGGTTACAAAGACCATATGGCTAGATTTTGCAGCGACAGACCAGAGCCTCTGGTGGGAATCAAACCCACGATCCCCAAACTCATAGGCGAGCTCGCTACCAACTCACCTACTGGGGCGCTCAATATAGTTTTGATGGTTATTATTGAATTATAATACTCCAAAATGACATTTAAATATTTTAAGGATAGCTTTATAGTTGCTATCTGCACTTTAATTAAAAAAATACATGGAGGGACAGACAGACAGACGGACATGGCTAAATCGACTCAGAAAGTGAGTCTATGCCGATCTACATATATATGGGTCTATAGTTTTGTTTTTTATGCGTTTCAAACAAATGCACAAAGTCATAATATAAATATATATATGAGATGAAGCATTCAATTTATCTTAATTTGTGTCATTGTTTAATCTAAAAAAATCTAAACATTTTAATTTTGTATAACGATAGTTGAAACTACAGTTTAACGACATAAACTAAAATGAACACGAATCGCCAGACCAGAAACAAGTCCAATCGATTTGGATTCATTTAGCTAAAAATGGTTACATTTGTTTAACCACTTTTTTTTACCAAATAAAGCGAGTTGCTTTATTTTTTTGTATTTCAAATTAAATATTACAAATCTTTTTCCACCTGCATTTATACATTACGTTTTTACTTATGTTTTTTTCAAATCAAGACAATCTGCAGTCTTAATCTGTAAATGGTAAATTGCAAAATGTTTTGTTCTCCTGATCACTAAAAGATTAAATAATTGGGTTAGTAGGTAATTAGAAACCATGAATTATATTTTGTCTATTTGAAGAATATGTTTTTTTTTACTACGTGTCTGGTAATTCCTATATTTTTTGTGGTTTCCATTTTTTTATTTATTTTATTTTTGTTTTCAAATCGCATTGTTTCAGTATATATTTGCTTGGATACTATTTTGCCAAGTTGCAAGACTTCTATTATCTCTACACTCAACTCCATCACCTGTATAATCAATATTCGTCGTTGTCATTCAAATTTGAATAAAAATATTTTTACTTACTGACAATTTTTTGTTGCGGACTGTTCTTTGTGCTCATTATTAATGTGTCAAAAGTTTTAAAAATGTGCACTGAAAAAAATCTTTCACTTAATTTTACAAATTTTGTGCTAATTCCTAATCTTTGAAATAAGGGTAATTCATACTTAGAAACGTTTAATTAATAATAAGGAAATATTGAAAATTGTTTTCATAATATTAATGTTTCTTTTCTCAATATATTAAATTATTGTTGTTTTTTGATAGTTTAGCAATATGATCATTCTGCACATCTATAGAGGAAGGACTTTCCAGTGATATACATTTAATTGCAATTTGACGGCACTAAATACCTAAAAAATGTACCACAAAAATATTTTTTTATACTAATTAAACTTTTTTTGTTTCATATTATTTGAATTCCCCAAAATTCATTAAAATTGTGTTTCTGCACATCTTTTGAAAAAGGGCTTCCCTGTGATATACATTATATTGCAATTTGAGGGCATTAAATGTCCTAAAAATGTACCACAAAAATATTTTTTTCATTCATAAAATTGTCCCTTTTTTGTTTTTTACAATTATACATTCATTAAAATTGTTTTTCTGCACATTTTTGGCGAAAAAGCTTTGATATGAAGTACATTTTATTAGAAATTTTGGGCTATTATGAGGCAAAAAGTGTACCACAATTTTTGTGTGACGTTTCATCTTCGTATGCTATTAATATTTATTACATCACCTTAGAGAGGAGGGTATGTATCATTTGCTACTAGCCAAAAGTGTAACCCATCGAAGGAGTGACGTAAGACCCTATGTATGTTTGGCGGAAATCCGTTTTGGGTCATTTTAAGTCATTTGAGCAATGTCCGTCCGTCCGTCTGTCTGTCTGTCTGTGTGTCTGTCTGCTGGCTGGTGCGCACGATAACTCTCAAAAGGAGTAACCGATTGACTTAAAATTTGGTATGATTCACACTCGGCAATTTTTTCCAAGCAAGTGTCAAAGTTTATGGGAGAGAGAGGCAGGCGGAAGAGCTCTCCGCCTCTCTCTCCTACAAACTTTGGCACTTGCTTGGAAAAAATTGCCGAGTGTGAATCTGAACTACGCAATAATATTTTTCTCTATCTCCGGCTAAGTTCGAAGATGGGCCTTATTGATCCACTCCTTCTAGTACCTCCCCCATAAAGGATTAACTTTTAGTGAAATATTATTTCTTTAATACCTTCTATACTAAAGGGAGGTTACATTTTAAGGGCCAATGTAGATTTTGAATAAAACACAAACACGGCACACCTCCATCTGATGGTCTAAATTTTCGATGACGTTGAGGCATAATTGAGGTTCTATGCCGTCAATTTGCTGAATTATCTCATCCGTTAGCTCTTGAATTGTTGCTGGCTTATCGACGTACACCTTTTCTTTCAAATAACCCCAAAGAAAGAAGTTCAACGGTGTCAAATCACATGATCTTGGCGGCCAATTGACATCGCCACGACGTGAGAAAACACGGCCATTGAATTTATTGCGCAAAAGAGCCATTGTTTCGTTAGCTGTGTGGCAAGTGGCACCGTCCTGTTGAAACCACATATTTTCCACATCCATATCTTCCAATTCGGGCCATAAAAAGTTCGTTATCTTCTCACGATAGCGAACACCATTCACAGACCAGCCTCATTTCGAAGAAGTATAGCCCGATGACCGCACCAAACGAACTGGGCGAGCATGCGCAGGTGTTTTCACATCTCCTACAGACCCGGTTTGCTGAAATTTGCGCACAATTCTCCCGATTGTGGACACATTTGGTCGATTATGCTGATCAGAAAAACATCACGAAGTGCACGAAATGCATTTTGATTTGAACGCCCATTTTCGTAAACGGCTTAAAAAACTTTAACGCGTTGCTCGATAGTGTATCTTTCCATGGTTCAAATTGAGTTAGTCTGAAATTGAGAAATGTCAAATGAAATGCAGAGAAAAACTTGCCGTTTAAGTGTGGTTCACATTCAATTTAACCACCCTTTACTTACTCGAATCTTCTGAAATTTCACACATAGTATTAGTTTGTTAGTAGCTAACACGTCAAGAACAAGTAAGAATGTTCAGTCGGGTAAACCGACTAAAGAATCCCCTCACCTTGAGTCTCAAAAAAATATTAGTAAATTTATTTATTTTTTTGTATTTTATAAATTATTATCATTTTAAATTGCATTTAATAACTTTAGAGTATGTACTAGTATTAAAGTTCAAAGCTGTTTACTTTTGGTACAAAATGGTCCATTGGTGTGAGAGGTACCAAAAGTGGCGTCCCAATAACGGTCACATTTCTCTGGACTCTAGGTACTATAACAGCATTACACTGTACACAATTTCAAGTATTTATATGCACTGGTATTAAAGTTATAAGCTGTTAATTATACCCTCACTTTAGTGTGACAAGGGTATATATCATTTGCTACGGAAAAAAGTGTAACACGTCGAAGGAGTGGCCTAAGACCCCAAGTATGTTCGGAGGAAATCCGTTTTGGGTCATTTTAAGTCGAATGAGAAATGTCCGTCCGTCTGTCTGTCTGTCTGCTGGATGGTGCGCACGATAACTTTCGAAAGGAGTAACCGATTGACCTCAAATTTGGTATGTGGTAATATTTTTTTCTATCTCCGGCTAAGTTCGAAGATGGGCCATATTGGTCCACTCCTTCTAGTACCTCCCCCACAAAGGGTTAAAATGTTGTGAAATATTGATTCTTTAATAACTGCTATACTACTTATTCAAATCTTTTGAAATTCCACACATAGTATTAGCTTATTAGTCGCTATCAACTCGAGAAAAATGGGCGAAGTCGCCACGTCCCTTTTAGTACCTCCCACACAAATGCACCATTTTGCACCAAAAGTTAACAGCTTATAACATTAATAACAGTCTATAAAAATACTTGAAATTTTGTACAGTATTATGCCTTTATATTGCCTACAGTCCAGGGAAAAATGGGTGTTGTTGCCCCGCCCCTTTTGATACCTCCCACACAAAGGTACCTTTTTGCACCAAAAGTTAACAGCTTATAACATTAAAACCAGTGTAAACAAATACTTGAAATTTTGTACAGTGTAATGTTTTTATAGTGTCTATAGCCCTGTGAAAAATGGGCGTTATTACCACGCCCCTTTTTGTACCTCCCACACAAAATGCCCAAATCATACCACAATTTAATGTCTCATAACGTTTATACCAGTGCACATAAATGCTTATAAGTCGGCACAGTGCAATGCATTTTTAAGTATCTAATGTTCAGCGAAAAAAAGGTGTATTTGATAAACCCCTTCTGGTACCTCCCACACAAATTAACAGAATAGTTCGAGTAATATTCAATATTACATTACTCACAAAGTGAGGGTATACCTTAGTCGGTTTAGCCGACTGAAACTTTCTTACTTGTTTTTGATGTAAAATGGTCCATTTGTGTGGGAGGTACCAAAAGGGCCGTGCCAATTACGACCACTTTCCTCCAGACTATAGGTTCTATAAAAGCATTGCACTGTACGAAATTTCAAGTATTTGTATGCACTTTTATTAAAGTTAAAAGCTGTTACCTTTTGGTACAAAAAGGTCCTTTTGTGTGGGAGGTACAAAAAGGCTCGGCCCAATAACACCCATTTTTCTCTGGACTCTAGGTACTATAAACGGACATTGCTCATTCGACTTAAAATGACCCAAAACCGATATCCGCCGAACATACTTAGGGTCTTAGGGAACTCCTTCGATGTGTTACACTTTTGTTTCGTAGCAAATGATATATACCCTCTTCTCTAAGGTGAGGGGAAAAAAATGGGCGAAGTAGCCACTCCCTTTTTGGTACCTCCCACACAAATGGACTATTTTGCACCAAAAGTTAACTGATTATGGCTTTAATATAATTTCATACAAAAACTTGAAATTTTGTACAGTATAATTTTTTTATAGTACCTAGAGTCCAGAGAAAAATGAGAGGTATTGGCACGCCCCTTATGGTACCTCCCACACAAATGGAGCATTTTGTACCAAATGAAAACAGCTTTTAACTTTAATACCAGTGCATATAAATACTTGAAATTTTGTACGGTGTAATGCTTTTATAGTAGCTAGAGTCAAGAGAGAAGTGGCCTTTATTGGCACGCCCCTTTTGGTACATCCCACACAAATGAACTTTTTTGTACCAAAAGTTAACAGCTTTTAACTGTAATATCAGCGCATATAAATACTTGAAATTTTGTACAGTGTAATGATTTTATAGTAGCTAGAGTCAAGAGAAAAGTGGCCGTTATTAGCACGCCCCTTATGGTACCTCCCACACAAATGGAGCATTTTGTACCAAATGAAAACAGCTTTTAACAGTACATACGTTAAAGGTATTGATAATAATTTAGTTAAAACAAAAAATAAATTTACGAATTTTTTTTAGGACTCAAGGTGAGGGTGTAATGGCCAGACTACTTCCATATCTCTTCAGAACCAGTGCTACCTTTAATACCGGCCGTGCTCAGGGGTTGGGGTGGATTTTTGTTCCTCTGAGATACTTTAAAGCCCAATGCAGAAACCAAAACATTGGTAGCTTAAACCATGATAACTAATAATACGATAGGAATAATGGAAAAGATGTACGACTATGTGAAGAGGATAAAGCTGGTGTTCCCTCTTCAATCTATACCCGCCCTACCATTGTTACGCATATTTTTTAAGAATTTGACTGCGTAACCCAAAATCGTTTATGCTAACATTGTGCCAAGTTGTTCGTGGAATAAAATTCAGATCTTGGTCCATAGCAAAATTACATAAACTATATTTTAATGACTCCATAACATTAATATGACTAAGGTGTAAACAAAAAAAAATTAAATTGTCATGAGTTTTAGTTTAGGCAATAATCGTATATAGTAAATGACATTGAATAATGACAATATGCAATGGGATTTAAACTATTTTCGGAATGAGTAATTCTATTTTATGTTAATTAAATAATATATTATATATAAGTATACTAGGTAATGTGCCGAGTGAACATTTTAGGTTAAAGTTAGTTATAAAAGTCTTACCAATTAATATCCAATGTTAACAGCAGGCCTGATGTCGTATCTGGATACAGGTAAAACTGATTAAAATGTCCACTCAATACGTTGACGGATTCGTGTTTGCAGTATTTAATTAATTGTAAGTGAGTTTGAGAATATAATAACAAATGTAGTCTCCTAGATGACCAAAGTAATAAAACTATGGTTCTTGTTTCTAACATATTCCGATATGAACATTATCTTTTGATTCTGAAGGTGTTGAAGTCCAAAGGAGCCAATGACGAAGAAAGTAATAGCGGTTTATATCCTTGGACACAGCTAAATTTTCATTTGACTAATTTCATATGCGTATGTGTCTCAAGAAGCCAGTTGATGCTTGCAAAAATCAAAACTGAGGATGGTTTTCGATTCTCTTATTGCGACACAAGATATATTTATGATAATCCATTACTTGCTATCGTTCCAAAATCAGACAATTTAAGCGCCATTTATAAACGCAAATGCTTTATGGTCCTTAGCGATATTTAAAATTAAATATATGCGGGAGATCAGTGAGAGCAAAAATCTCACTACCTAATTAAAATATTAGGAAAAATGATACATATCCAACGATAGTTTAAACACATTTTCCAACTTACCTCCCGATTGTTGCAAAAATTACTAGCCAAGATTCGATAAATAATTAGAAAGCTGGATAATAAATTAACAATCCTCTTTCATTAATTTGAAATCGTCTTTATAAAAATTCCAAACTTTTTCTTATGAACAAAAGTTTATGACTTTCTCGCAAACAAATTTTCGAGAATGAAAATAATATTCATTTTGATGAAAATGTGTATTGAAAACTATTGTTATTTTCTACTAAGCCTACCTAAAATATTATATACGAGAAATCCAGTAAAAGAATGATAGTGTTCTGCAAATCAGACACCATTCCTCACAAGGGGATTCATAAGTTAGTTCACCCGACTGAACTTTCTTACTTTTTTCATTAAAAATATACTTTTTCATGGAATGTTTTGATGATTTTTGGATTAATACTCGTATTAATAATAATTATATTTGTTTCTTACATACATTTTCTTTGGTTCCTTTTTCAAGTTTCTTTGGCATGTTTTTTATGATACTTTCATAAATATTGATTAAGTATTTCCTTTTAGTGTTTTAAAAAATATTTTCTTTTCTATTTTTCAACTCACACTGTTCATTTACTAAAAACTCCCATAAAAACTGAAAGCGCTCTGCTTATTTAATAAATATTTTCCGTTGAATATCATTGTCGCAATTCGATTCGAATATTTAAAGATAAATATACAAAATACAATAAGTATATGTATTTGTATAGAAAAAATATCTGCATATATTTGTATATTTACATTTCCATTGTACAATTTAAGGTGAATACGTACGTGTATGGTATATAAATAAAATAATGTATAATATTTGTATATGTACAAGTTTAAATGGGAAAAAAAATATTGAAGATAAAAAAAGAACTCTGTAGCGTAGCGTCTTCGAAACAAAAACTTAAAAGTATATTTTTGTAGTTTAAATGAATACATTGTCATTGTACCATATAATAGAAAATAACATATTTGCTTCATATCTGGAACAACATTTTTTTTTGACAGTAAAGGTTGCATTGTATTAATATACAAACAATTTTCTTTTGTTTTGTAGTTCATATTGTATTATTGTATAGAAATTTGTATCAAACAAACAAAAAAACGTGTAACAAATATTCGCTATTAATAAATACAATGACTTTATTTAAAAAACATATTTTTTCTGAACACAATTTCTACAACACAGATCGGATTCGAATTGATCATGCCTCAAGATAGATAACACTTCAATTGTACTATTTCATATTTTGTTTTCTAAAATATATCTTACAAGTCGAAAAACAAAAACCATCGCATTGCTGTGAATTCAACAGGGACGCTACAAAAGTAGACCGAAAGGGACAGCAAACGACGCCATATTTTTTGCCGCTATTTTGACATTTTTCTTCAGCAAGGTTTGCCATTTCATGATGGAAAGATATACGAGCCAACAACGAGTCGAAATTATTAAAATTTACTACCGAAATTCGGAGTCAGTGGCCTCAACGTTAAGAGCGCGAAAAATCGAAAAATCATCTTCAGCGATGAGGCTCATTTCTGGCTGAATGGCTTCGTCAATAAACAAAATATGCGTTATTGGTCAGAAAGCAATCCACACGTACTCCATGAGTCATCATTGCATCCCGAAAAAATTGCGGTTTGGTACGGTTTATGGGCCGGCGGCGTCATTGGGCCGTACTTCCTCCGTGATGATCAAGACCGGCAGGTTACTGTGAATGGGAATCGCTACCGTTCAATGATAACCGAATATTTTTGGCCCCAATTGGATGATATGGAATTGGAGGGCATGTGGTTCCAACAGGACAGCGCCACAAGCCACACAGCGAATGCCACAATCAATTTATTGGAAACCAAGTTTGGAGAACGTGTTATCTCACGAAATGGTCCAGTCGATTGGCCGCCTCGGTCGTGCGATTTGACGCCGTTAGACTATTTCCTGTGGGGCTACGTCAAGTCTATGGTCTACGATTGATGAACTTCGTACAAATATCGAACGTGAAATTGCAGCAGTATCGGCCGATTTATGCTTGAAAACCGTCGAAAATTGGTTTCAGCGTCTGGACTTCTGCAAGAGTGCCCGTGGTGGCCATGCAAAAGAAATCGAGTTCCATACATAATGGCATCGAACGTACTTTCACAGGAATAAAGAATTTCACTGATATCCAAAACCTTTTTTGTTTTATTTAAAAAAACTTTTGTAGCGCTCTTATTGACGGATCCGATATGATTCTGAACATCGTAGGGAAAATAGTTTTCCACTGGTATGCATTTTATTACAATTTGAGGTCACCAAAAGCCTAAGAAGAAGAAGAACTTATTTTTTGAATTAAGGACGATTCCTGTTGAAATTGTTGGAAATCTGGTCAGATTTAAATAAGCTGCAATATATCTACATATATATATATATATTGTTTATTCTGAGATATATAACTAGAAGGAGTGGACCAATATGGCCCATCTTCGAACTTAGCCTGAGATAGAAGAAAATATTACCACATACCAAATTTGAAGTCAATCGGTTACTTCTTTCGGGAGTTACCGTGCGCGCCAGCCAGCTGACAGACGGACGGACATTGCTCATTTGACTTAAAATGACCTAAAACGGATATCCGCCGAACATACTTAGGGTCTTAGATCACTCCTTCGATGTGTCACACTTTTCGCTCGTAGCAAATGATATATACCCTCCTCTTTAAGGTGAGGGGATAAAAAGGCCAAAAAAAGCTTCAGTATATTGGTGGAAGGGAGCAATCGTCGAGTTCAGAAGAAACTGCATCCGAAAGAGAAGGAAATACACAGGAGACAGATGTCGAAGCGATGCAGAAACCGCAAGAAATAAACATGGAAATAATTGCGGAACGACATAAATAAAGGGTGATCCAGGTTTCCTACTTTTTTAAATAAAAAAAACACAGAAAATTCAAATTGAATGGGGAATGTTTATTGTCATTTGAAAGAACATTCTTTGGCATTTATTTTTTGAAGATTATGTCTATTAAATGTTGGCCGCGGCTACGTCTCAGATGGATGGGATCCGTTGAGTCCAATTTTCGATGACCCGTTCGAGCATTTCGACTGGTAACTGGCGAATGACACGCGTAAACGTTGTTTAGCCGTACGTCTTTCCATGATGAAATGCCAAACAGTACTTAACAACAATAACATGACAACATGACACGACTCACACGTGGTCTGTCAAAAAAATGGCTATTGACAAAAGTACCTCTACTTGGATCACCCGTTATAACATTACACTAATTAATCTGTCAATTTCTTGTCAAAACGTTGTAAACGTTGTTCAGGCGTAAGTCTTTCCATGATGAAATGCCAAGCAATAGTTAACAAAAATAAAATGACAGCATGACACGACTCACACGTGATCTGTCTAAAAAAATTTTATTGAAAAAAGTATCTGTACTTGGAACGCCCGTTATAAGTAATAAATAAATGCTTTCCCTTAATGTTGTTCAAATACAACATATAAACCAGTAAGGAAAGGCTAAAGTCGGGCGGTGCCGACTATATAATACCCTACACCACTCTCGTAATATTGAATAACTCTGATATATAAATTTTGTAATTCATGTATAAATTGTTTACATAAATTTACTTTTGGGACATTTTATACTTAAATAATACCCTGTACCACAGTGTGGTGTAGGGTATAAAAACGATTGGATCTAAAGAGCCAAATCGGATGAAACATATATGTAGGAGCTATAGCTAAATCTTTACCGATTTTCTTCAAATTCGGCAATGTTGGTTCATGAATCAAGAAACTATACCATTCTAAATTTCAAAACGATTGGATTTAAAATATAGCTTCTATAGAACTAAAGGGCCAAATCGGCCGAAACATACATATGGGAGCTATAGCTAAATCTTAACCGATTTTCTTCAAATTCGGCAGTGTTGGTTCATGGATCAAGAAACTCTACCATTCTAAATTTCAAAACGATTGGATGTAAAATACAGCTTCTATAGAACTAAAGTGCCAAATCGGACGAAACATATATATGGGAGCTATAGCTAAATCTTACCCGATTTTCTTCAAATTCGGTAGTGTTGGTTCATGGATCAAGAAACTCTACCATTCTAAATTTCAAAATGATTGGATGTAATCAAGAAACTCTACCATTCTAAATTTCAAAACGATTGGATGTAAAATACAGCTTTTATAGGACTAAATGGCCAAATCGGACGAAACATATATATGGGAGCTATAGCTAAATCTTAACCTATTTTCTTCAAATTCGGTAGTGTTGGTTCATGGATCAAGAAACTCTACCATTCTAAATTTCAAAATGATTGGATGTAAAATACAGCTTCTTCAGGACTAAAGAGCAAAATCGGACGAAACATATATGTATATGGGAGCTATAGCTAAATCTTAACCGATTTTCTTCAAATTCGGCAATTGGTTCCTGGATCAAGAAACTACCATTCTAAATTTCAAAACGATTGGATGTAAAATACAGCTTCTATAGGACTAAAGGGCCAAATCGGACGAAAGAAAAGAAGAAGAAAATTCTAATATCAAATAAAAATTTGTGGATTTTTTTTATATGTATTAATTTTTTACCAAAAAAAAATCTTTTTAAAGAACATAAAATTATAAAAAACTTAATTGTTGAACACATGAACAATTTCTTCCAAATTTTAGAAAACTAATAGACTTAAGTGCGATAAAAATAAATATATGGTCCCAGGCAAAAAAAAATTGTTTGTAGCATAGTGTTATTTGAATACTACACATTTGTCTTTTCCCTCTAGAATGAAATAACTCAAATGAACATTCCCGACATTCAGCATTTAATTGCAACTCAGTGCAAATTAAAGTCATTTAGTCTAGTTAAGGTGCTAAAACAGCGCGAAAAAATGTTGCTACATTTTTCATATCTATATAAAGGGGTTTCCAATAAGAGTGATATGATTTCTTTGAAAAAAAAAAACACATTCAAAAGTTTTTTATTTAAAGTGAAGTACAATCGATACAATTAAGTTCTAAATAAAACGTCTTTCAAATGGCCTCCACGACGTTTTCTGCACTAACGAATTCGATGAACCCAATTTTCGAGCACTTTTTCCACTAAATCAAGTCATATGTCATGAATGGCACGTTCAATATTGACTTTGTAAAGCTTGAAGAGAGTCTGGCTTATTTCGAAAGACCAATGACTTCAAATAACCCCACAAAAAATAGTCTAATGATGTTAAATCACAACTTCTTGGAGGCCATTCAATATCCCAATTTCTAGAGAAATAATCGAATCTCAAAAATTTTCTCGCAACAATTCAATTGTTTCATTTGCTGTGTGGCACATAGCCACAATCGGTCAATGGCAAAAAGATACCTCTTAACGAGAACTAAAATATTGCTCATAGGTGTCAAGGTCGTAGGTCGACCGGAAAGTGTTTTTTTTTATTTAAAAAAAAAATGGACAGCATAATTTTCAAATGTGAACGGAAATTTTATTTTTGCTCCAGCTGCTTAACGGTACGTCGGATCGGGAATCGGTCAATGGCAAAAAGGTAGCTCTTAACGAGAGCTAAAATATTGCTCATGGGTGTCAAGGTTGTAGGTCGACTGGAAAGTGCTTTTTTGGATTTTAAAAAATGGATTTAGCGCACGAAACGTTGCAATTGTAAAACGATTATTTTGATAATAAAACTGAATAATTTGTAAACGTTGTTCTTGCGTATAACTCTCCATGATGAAATTGTAAACGCTACTGAAGACAATGAAAAACAAATGACAGATCATGACATATTGCAAATGGCCGAAACGTCACTTCAAAATCATATCATCTCTATTGGAAAACCCGTTACTAACTTAGATAATGGAAAACAAATAAATAGATATCTTTGTGTTGTTTGTACTCGTATTTAATACCTAAATCAAAGCACATCACTTCGTGGCCAAGCAATCTTTGCTATATTGTAAGGAAATATTTTACTAGAGTATTTAATTTCAAATTGTTTTTCACCAGATTAAAATCTAACTTGTTTTTTCAATTCGAGCATAAAATATTTTTTGTTTTTGTGATCCATAGATCTGTGGTAAAATACAAAAAATGTAGTAGCGGGAGATTATTATTACTAATTAGTAATTATAATTGCCATATATTTTTTTCTTTTTGATAAAAAAAACAGTAAGAAAGGCTAAAGTCGGGCGGGGCCGACTATATAATACCCTACACCACTCTCGTAATATTGAATAACACTGAAATATAAATTTTCTAATTTTATTTATCTCTAAACTGTAACATACTAAATTTCAAAATACTTGGATGTAAAATACAGCTTCTACAGGACTAAAGAGCCAAATCGGACGAAACATATATATGGGAGCTATAGCTAAATCTTAACCGATTTTTTTTCAAATTCGGCAATGTTGGTCCATGGATTAAGAAACTCTACCATTCTAAATTTTAAAACGATTGGATGTAAAATATGTACAGCTTCTATAGGACTAAAGGCCAAATCGGACGAAACATATATATGGGAGCTATAACTAAATCTTAACCGATTCAAATTCGGCAGTTTTGGTTCATGGATCAATAAACTCTACCATTCTAAATTTCAAAACGATTGGATGTAAAATACAGCTTCTACAGGACTAAAGAGCAAAATCGGACGAAACATATATATGGGAGCTATAGCTAAATCTTAACCGATTTTCTTCAAATTCGGCAATGTTGGTTCATGGATCAAGAAACTCTACCATTCTAAATTTCAAAACGATTGGATGTAAAATACAGCTTCTATAGGACTAAAGGGCCAAATCGGACGACGCATATATATGGGAGCTATAGCTAAATCTTAACCGATTTTCTTCAAATTCGGCAATGTTGGTTCATGGATCAAGAAACTCTACCATTCTAAATTTCAAAACGATCGGATGTAAAATACAGCTTCTATAGGACTAAAGGACCAAATCGGACGAAAGATATATATGGGAGCTATATCTAAATCTGCACCGATTTTCTTCAAATTCGGCAATGTTGGTTCATGGATCAAGAAACTCTACCATTCTAAATTTCAAAACGATCGGATGTAAAATACAGCTTCTATAGGACTAAATGGCCAAATCGGACGAAAGATATATATGGGAGCTATATCTAAATCTGAACCGATTTCAACCAAATTCAATAGCGATCTTAACAGCCGCGAAATACTCTAAACTGCAAAATTTCAGAACGATCGGAGTGAAATTGCGACCTGTAGTCGACGAACAACTTTACATGGACAGACGGACGGACGGACGGACAGACATCGTTAAATCGACTCAGCTAGTGATTCTGAGTCGATCGGTATACTTTAAGGTGGGTCTAGCTGTGTTATTTTAAGGTGTTACAAACATCTGCCGTGAAACAAACTTATAATACCCTGTACCACAGTGTGGTGTAGGGTATAATAATAGATTTTGATGTCGTGCATTGTCATATGGATTAGGTATAGGCGTAAAATAGCAGAGCGAAAAATGCCATTCTTTTATAAAGGGTGGTTAAATT
Source organism: Eudasyphora cyanicolor (assembly GCA_963930755.1). Lineage (NCBI taxonomy): Eukaryota > Metazoa > Arthropoda > Insecta > Diptera > Muscidae > Eudasyphora > Eudasyphora cyanicolor. The sequence goes on along the minus strand of OZ005735.1, from coordinate 32,762,363 downwards.
GTAAGGGCCGATGTTGGATGTGAACCACAACTAAACGTCATGTTTTTTCTGCATTTCATTAGACATTTCTCAATTTCAGACTAACTCAATTTGAACCATGGAAAGATACACAATCGAGCAACGCGTTAAAGTTTTTTAAGCCTTTTACGAAAATGGGCGTTCAAATCAAAATGCATTTCGTACACTTCGTGATGTTTTTTTGATCAGCATAATCGACCAAATGCGTCCACACTCGGGAGAATTGTGCGCAAATTTCAACAAACGGGGTCTGTAGGAGATGTGAAAACCCCAGTGCATGCTCGCCCAGTTCGTTTGGTGCGGCGTCATCGGGCTATACTTCTTCGAAATGAGGCCGGTCAGGCAGTTACTGTGAATGGTGTTCGCTATCGTGAGAAGATAACGAACTTTTTATGGCCCGAATTGGAAGATATGTAGTTTCAACAGGACGTTGCCACTTGCCACACAGCTAACGAAACAATGGCTCTTTTGCGCAACAAATTCAATGGCCGTGTTATCTCACGTCGTGGCGACGTCAATTGGCCGCCAAGATCATGTTATTTGACTCCGTTGGACTTCTTTCTTTGGGGTTATTTGAAAGAAAAGGTGTACGTCGATAAGCCAGCAACAATTCAAGAGCTAAAGGATGAGATAATTCGGCACATTAACGGCATAGAACCTCAATTATGCCTCAGCGTCATCAAAAATTTGGATCATAGGAGCTATTTCGCCGATATTTTGTTCCATACATAATTGAACCATACGAATATTATTATAATAAAAAGAAATGACAATAATTTCCTAAATAATTTGTATTTTATTCAAAATCAACATTGGCCCTTAAAATGTTACCACCCTTTATTTGAGCAAAACATTAGTTTAAGACTTTCCCCCGACTAAACTAATCGATTTGAGATCCGTTGTAACTGAGCATTTATTTATTTAACTATTGATTTTAACTTACAAATAAACAAACAAACCCATAAATGTTTAGTCAGTGTCACATTATCGACTTTTAACCGGTTGTTAGCTTTTTCATAGTTGTAATTGTATTATGTACCGTTCGCCGCTTAGCTATTTTGTTGTTTTATACAATTATCAAGGTTGAGGTTAAGGTAACCTACAAAACCACTGGCTAAATTGCGCTCATATGTATTTCAAATTACATTACATACGCGGTTTTCCATCAATCCCCCACCCGGTCAGTGAGAAACTATACACAGAGTGCCGAAAGTAAGTCAACAACAAAACACTTAATACAATATTCACGAATACCAAACAACCAAAAGGCAAATAACGTCGTCTATGAAATCAGATGAAAGTGAAAAGAAAACGAAAACTGAGACTAGATATAGGTTTAGGTTAGAGTGGCAGCCGATCACATAGGCCAGTTTAGGTCCCTAGTGTTACCACGGGCTGAAATGCCCCTCATCGAAACCAACCTGTTTGATATACAAATTTATCGGTAGTACGAATATCGGTACCGGAAAGATCTGTTAGACTATCTAGAAAGTCCGACTCCGGTATGTCCAGTCGTCTTTTACTCAAAGCGGGACAGTCGCATTGCAAGTGCTCAATGCTCTCAACTTCTTCCTCATCTCCACAGCTTCTGCAGAAGTCATTGGAGTCAATACCCAAACTTTTGGCGTGTTCGCCGATCAAGCAGTGTCCCGTCAGAACTGATACTTACGTAGACAATCTTTTCCTCTCTAGTGCAAGGAGATATTTTGACCTTCTCAGGTCATACCTTGGCCAGATTTGTCTAGCTACCCTGCAGGTGCCAATTACTGTCTATCTTTCGTTGGACTGCCTGATTGCCTCTTGCCTAAGCCAAAGCTTGCACGTGGATAGTGGCGTACCAATATATGCAAATTCTTCGAGAATTTGTAATGTCGTCCCTTTCCTAGCAAGTTCATTAGCTTTGCAGTTCCCCGGGATATCCCTAGGCCCAGGCACCCATAAACTGCTCAGCCATCTCGTTAAGAGATCTGCGGCAGTCGAGGGCTGTTTGTGAATTTAGGGATGTGGCCTCCAGAGAAGGGATGGCAGCCTGGCTGTACGAGTAAATGACAACGCCAGTGTTGATTACTATGTTGCGACCCAGCCTCTTGGCGACTTCCCATATTGCCATTATTTCGGCTTGATAGACACTGGAAGGATCTGGTAGTCCGTGAGCTATATCCAAACTTCGTGTACACCGAAGCCAACCTTTTCGTCAAGCTTCGAACCATTTGTATAGAAGTGGAGATGGTTTCTATTACCTGGTATTCTGCCGACCCATTCATCTCTGGCGGGAATCATAGTGATGTAATTTAGTCCACTCGGTCGGTTACCATAGCACTACACTTTCATATCCTCATGTGACCATAGTTCTTGTACCTCCACATTGATAGGCAGTTTAATCTTATTGCCGCTTTGGTTGCAACTTCTCTCGCCACAATATTAATCGGCAGGATATGGAGTAGGGCTTGTAGAGACTCGGTCGCTGTAGTCCTTAAGGCTCCGCTTATGCTCAGGCAGGCAGTTCTCTGAACCTTTGTTAGTAGGTTGGTGATGGTTAGTTTGTCAGTTGCCGTCCTCCATATCACAATGCCGTATAACAGTATTGGACGAACTACTACTATACTTATATATATCCAGTGGACGATTTTAGGAGAGAGGCCTCACCGCGACCCTACAGCCTTTTTGCAGGAATATAAGACGACGTTAGCCTTCCTTATACGTTAAGTCTAAATAACAGTTTCCTAACTAGAATTATTCCTAAAAATTTTATCACTTTCAGAAAATACTAGATTTGTTCCATTTATCCGAGGTGGAGGGTCCACATGTGGGACATTATTCATCCTAGTAAAGAGAACCAGTTCTGTCCTGTTTGTGTTAACGCCCAAACCGCTGCTTCTGGCCCATCTAGTCAACTTGTTCAGAGCCACCTGTAGGATGTCTCTGAGGAAGTTTTCGAGTTTGCCACTCACTGCGATTGCCACATCGTCCGCATAAGTCACAACGTTCTAGGTCTAGCAGGATTTCATTCACCGCTAGGTTCCAAATTAGTGGAGACAGTACTCCTCCTTGTGGGATCCCTTTGTTTACAAACCTTGTTAGAGTTGTGGACCCAAGACATGCTGTTATGCCTCTTCTGTTGAGCAGACTTTGAGTTAGTCTAATCAAACTAGAGTTAACTTTTAGATGTGACAGTGCCGCAATTACTGCTTCTGAGTGAATGTTGTTAAAAGCCCCTTCTATGTCAAGAAATTCCACCATGGTGAATTCCTTGAAATGCAGGGACGATTCGATAGTGCTCACAAGATCGTGCAGGGCTGATTCTGTAGAATTCCCCTTATTGTAAGCTTGTTGGTTCACCGATAGGAGTTTTGTATCCAGGGTTTCCCTAATGAAATAATCTAAAAGTCTTTCCAGACCTTTCAATAGGAAGGAGGATAGGCTAATTGGTCTGAAGTCTTTTGGCCTAGTGTGTGATATCTTCCCCGCTTTAGGTATGAATATCACTTTGGTATACCTCCATCGAATCGGGATGTATGAAAGCCTGATACAGCCTACATAAATTTTCTCCAGCCAGGCGATAATGTACTTCAACATTTTCTGCATTTCTGCTGGATGGATGCCGCCTGGTCCAGGTGACTTGAAGGGCTGAAAGCTGTTAATAGCCCAGCTAATTCTGGATCTCTCAGTCAAAAAGCTAGCGACGCTCGCCGTCCACTCGCACTCTTGTTGGTCCTGCTGATCCTCTGGTTCTGTTAGAAAGTTCCCCGGGAAATGTGTGTTGAGCGACTGCCTCATCCTGCAAGTTACCCACTGTACATGGTGAAGCTGATAGTATTTTCCTCAGCCTTGCGGCGTCGGAGACCTTTTCCACTTCGCCACAGAAGGTATACCAAGAGCGTCTTTGCGCTTTCTAAGCTCCTTCTTATAGATCTTGAGTTGCTCTTTGTAGGCATCCCAAACATTAGCGATCCCAGTAGATTTAGCCTTGTTGAATATCTTGTTGCAGGTCTTTTTCATAGCCGTTAGCTCAGAAGTCCACCATTGGGGTTTAGTTTTACCCTTGTACCTTGTTTTTGGACAATCTTCTTCAAGGGAACTATTTAATGATGTGGTGATATGCTCGACCAGATTATCCAGACCGGCTTTGTCATTCGGTTCATACAGAAGTTTGAAGTTGAGGACTTTCTTGAAATTCTTCTAATACAGGTGCCACTTTGTCTTTCTCACATTTCTGTGGACGGCAGGTTCAGGCGCCTTTTCAGCGAGTTTGAACTTGTGGTGAGTGGTCGTCCAGTACATTCCACCCAATAATTTTGTCTGACAGCCGGTCTGTAGCAAATGTTACGTCTAGTACTTCTTGTCTGTCTTTAATTGTAAAGGTCGGTTAATTACCTATGTTACAAATATTTAGTTTGGTTGTTAGAATAAAGTCAAGAAGCGAATCACCCCTATTGTTTATATCCGTACTATCCCAGATAGTATGATGAGCGTTCGTGTCTGCGCCAATAATCAGCTCGACCTCGTCAGACGTTGCTTCTTCTACTACATCCCTAAATAGAGCAGTCGGTACTACAGCTTCATAAGGCAAGTAACTGGAGACCACCCAATATATGCGACTACCGATCTCCAGACTAGCAGATGTTTGGTCTTTACCACTTAAATTAGCCAGGAGAAAGATACTTAGATCTTTCCTGGCCAAAATGCAGGTTCTTGGAGTGCCTTCACAGTTGGCCACAAGTAGTTTAAAGTTGGGTGTCCAGATAGCGCACACCCTTCCTCCCACTACGTAGGGTTCCTGTATCCGGACGATGTCTACTGCACTTGTGGACAGGCGCAGCAATAGAGCCGCTGAGGCTGCTTTAGCGTGATGGAGTTTAATCTGTAGAATTTCATTGGTAATTGACAGATTAACATCCACCCCGACAAGGGTGTTATCGAACTCTTCGTCCGTATCTTTGAGAAGCGTGTCCCCGCCCGAAGCGTCAGAGAGTCCGGAGACTCCCCTCAGCCCCTCTGTGTCAGAAGTAGAGCTTTCGTTCTCAGAGAAGGACGTTACAGATCTTCTGTTAGAGTTGGAGTCACGAGAAATAATGGGCGTGGGTACCTCCGCACTTCCAGAAAGACGTGTATCAACCACGGTGGACGACTCACCATCCGCAGTGGGAGCTATATCCTGCTTGTATACCTTCAAGACTATAGTCTCGAAGCCATATTGTAGGGTTGCACTTGCACGTTGTATATGGGAGGTGGATTCTGCGTTAAGGATCAAATTGACCTGCCGCTTTTTACCATCCGCCTCACCCACCTTACTGATTCTTCTTTTATTATTTCTAATATGTCAGCCGGGTTGGAGGGCTCTTCTGTAAGCCAGGTGATGGCTCTTGGGTGACTAGGGATGTTGTTTTTTCGACAACATCCAACTCGGCCACACCTCACCCGCTCGACTCAGAGCAACCTTATACAGGTCTACTGATCTGGCATCACCGAAATATAAGAGCTTTACTCTCCCCTGATGCCATCCTGCATCGTTGCAGATTGGTGGTTTGCCCGGCATTTCTCTGCGGACATCGAGGTAATGAGCCATAATAGCATATTACACATTAGGGCCTCTTGCCTTTTTCGAAGGCAGGGGTTCATCAGATGATCTGATTCTTTTGAGTTTATTAGCCGGCAGATAGGCCTTAGAAGCATCTATGACGCCTTTAGCCCTGGTAAGTGACTCTTTTATTTTTTCAGTAAGAGCCGAAACCTCAACCGCCTCCAACTTCGGAAACCTCAACAGCCAACAACGGACGAACAGTAGGACGATTGGGGAACCCCGCTCCATCGGAACGCGAAGGTCAACGAATTTATAATTTTTTTGGTCTGTATTAGCCCGTAATAGGTATTACGATGTAGGCCTTCCAGACTTTGTATAGATTTTTTTTTTGTGATTGTGTAATAGGTACTGCGTAATAGATTTTAACTATCCGCTCTGTGCTAAACACGTCCGTTCACTACGACTGATCAGCAACGACATTGTGTTAATGGGGGATATTATTTGTTCTTCATTTTAATAACAAAATATACTTATTTTGAAGATTGGGGACATCTTTGGCGCCAATCGTTCATGACAAAACATTTTTTCATTTTTTTTTTTTTTTTGAAATGACTTCTTTTCTTTTCACCTTAAATAAAAGTGTGAAATTTCCATGTGCTGTTACACTTTTGACCCCCACTGTATACATAAACAATTCAAATGGCTTCGTTGTCGTATAACTTAAACTTTTGATTTGTGGTTATCGTTTACACAGAAAATTAACAACAAATAGTACGAGTCCCAAGTACTCGGGCTTAATTGCTGCATTGACTGACGTTGATTGTTGTGGAAATATGTATAAGTATACATATATCCACATTAAAAGCAATTAGTAACTAAGTCGATCAATGTTTGTGTTTTTTTTCTCCAAAATTTGTTGATTAGAGAAATGAGCTGGACACATTGTAAAAATTATCTTTATATTAAATGGGATTTACTTAAATATCACGGTATAAAATACTCTGCAATGGAGGGTAGGGCCCAAGCAGACGTTAATAAACATAAGTTAAGAAAAGTTCAAAACAGTAGAGGTCATTCAATTTGTATAACAAAAGAATTCCAGATAAATTAAAAAAAAAATATATATACAATTTTGATCACTTCTCCTGAAAAACTACCTGTTTCGATTGGTTTTCATCACAAAAGCGGAATAAAACCCTGGAGAAATTATAGGACTAAAATTGATCACTGGCTACTGTCCAATCAATAGCAAGCGCAAGTCCATGAGACCGACCTGCATGATCTAGTCAGCGTTATTAAAGGATTTCTCTCTGTTAGGAAATATATTATGGTAGTTTTCTTAGTTCAATCGAGGTTCTAGCAACCCTGACGTAGGTTCACTAATAACCTTCTGATTAAGAGACACATTTCAGTTAGTTTAGGTTCAACTGACATCCATAGATTTGACAGCAGGGGCACGTCCCAAGGGGTTGTTCTGTCTCCTCTGCTGTGGAATGACTTCATGAACAATATTCTGTAATGATAAAAGTTAAGGGTATTGCCTATGCAGATGACATTGCTCTTAGAAAGGGAAGTTTTCGAGTATTCTTAGTAACATCCTACATCAGGTACTTCAACCGCAAGATAGGCTTCCCATAATGGTTTTGGTGTTATCCCATACCAAGACGGAACTAGTTATTTCCAGCAGGAAATATAAGATACCAACAGTTGCACCTGTCTCTTTGGGTGGTATTGAATATACCTTCTCTGAAAGCGCAAAATACTTTAGTATTTTACTAGACAGGAAGTTGAACTTTAAACCCAATATTCTGGAAAGCGCAAAGAAGGCTGTGGTAGCTCTATATATGTAAAAAAGCAATAGGAAAAAGCTGGGGTGTGAACCCGCTTTTTTTATTGCTTGTATACGGCAGTAGTCAAAATTATAAAGTTGTCTGGCATTGTTATTTGGTGGACAGTTCTGCAGAAATCCACCCTCTGCGCGATAGTAAACAAAGTTGGGCGAATGAGTGATATATGTTTCACTAGTGCGTTGAGAAGGACACCAACTGAGAAACTAAATAATATACTAAATGCCTTATATACCGAGATTGGACTTAGTGATCTGTCACTATGGCCAGCAAATGACTGCGGACATAATGCCATTCTTGACACAATGCCTCACCTTCCGGGCACTGTTGATCACACTATGACTGAACCACTTCTTGACAAGAAGTATCTTACTCGTACACCTGAGAGATCCGAATAAAATTACCGTATCCCATGACATAAGAGATTCGTTAACTTCTATACAGACGGTTACAAACTCTACAACCAAGAGGGCTTTTTGGTGTCTTTTCTGAGGAACTTGAGCTATCCATTGCAAAAAGACTGTCTGATCACTGAAGTGTTTACCAGGTAGATATCTTAGCTATTAGAATGTTAGTGGAATGGCTGAAAATTAATGTTTCTGACCAAAGTTGCGAGTAAGTCCCTGGAAACTATACATAGTCCTAAATTCATTGCAAAAAGACTGTCTGATCACTGTAGTGTTTACCAGGTAGATATCTTAGCTATTAGAATGTTAGTGGAATGGCTGAAAATTAATGTTTCTGACCAAAGTTGCGAGTAAGTCCCTGGAAACTATACATAGTCCTAAATTCAGAAACTGTCCTTGAATGTCATAGATCTTTTAACGAGAAGACAGAACAGTTCAATTCTCATCGGATATGGGCATCGGGCCACAGGCAGTTTAACTGACAAGACTAGAAATTACCTTACACGCTCCAGGGGATCTGGATCTGGAATATGTGGGCGACCTGCAATTTCTTCTTAAGAGATAGCGCCCTTACGGCAACAAATGATAGGTGGTCACTAGTTAGGAACTGAATACATTGCAGGCTGATGTGTCCCTGCCTAAGCTCCAAACGCACCAATGCACTGCTATCGTTATCGAGACCCGACGTCTCACATATCGTGTCTGTCATGACGGGTCACTGTCTTATGGGACGGCACGCATAGAGACTGAAGGTCCTGTGTTATGACTTTTGCAGAAGCTGCAGAGACGATGAGTAGGAGAAATCAATAGGACATCTTCGGTGTCTGTGGTCCGCTCTCTCTCTAGAAATGAGAACCTAAGGTTGCATAGGCTCTGATTTCTTTCACGAGTTAGATAAATTGTCTGAGGTAAAAATCCTCAAACCTTTGAGCTTCTTAAATCAATCGAATTGGTTTAACGGACGGGGCTAGGGATAACTTATGTTTTCCCTTACGTCTCTGTAGTAGCACAATGGACTATACAGTCGTAGCGAGTCTTTTATACAGATGTTTATACAAAATTTATTAAAAAACTTTTGATAAATAAATAATTTCACGTAATGGTTCTCTTAATCGTGTGATATAACCCCATTGGATTATTTCCTTTGAATATCTGGAATTCAACATTGAATATCTGGAATTCAACATTTGACGAGTTATTGGCGAAATACGGCCGCAAATCCAGCGAAAGTGTGTGAAAATTGAAGTTTAAGATGGCACCATGTACGCGCAAGCCGTGATGGCCCAACTCATATCCAACCAAAGATCACCCGAGTTGAATAACTTGTCTGGTGATCTGGCTCCGGAAACAGATTCTTCTTTAATTTTTAACAAAGTTGTTTTCATATACTGAAAACAACAATAACGATCTTGAGCCTAAGTGCAAAAACAAAATATGTACTATGAAAGCAGATCGAATAAAACAAAAAACAAAAACTTTGCTTTATTTTAAGTTTATGTTCAGTAACTCTAAAAAAAAACAACCGGCAAATTTAACCTCTCACAGATGTCATCGATTCTGGAACCCATCGCCAGAATCGTCGGCAATCATCGGCATACGTAAATATTTGAACGTCAAGTGGTTTTTCAAACAGATAGAGGTCAAACAGTGCCGGAGATATCACCACACCTTGGGAAACTTCCTGTTTAACTCTAAGGTGTTTTGAGTTCTTAGTCCTGAATTCCACATACGACTAGGGCCAACACGTATAGATAACAATCCAAACGTTTCAAACTCGACGGGAGGGACGTATTTTCGATGTCCTCAAGCAAGGTGTCGTGGTTGACCATATCGAAAGCCTTCGATAGATTAAGAGCCATAAGGACCTCCTCTCTCACGGTCTGTTCTGGTTAATATGTGTGGTTATGTCGAGCAAGGCCGCAATCGGAAGCCATGCGGATGATCGGCAATTGGAAAATGTCCATTCAGTCTCGGGAGGAGAAGCGCCTCAGCTGTCTTTATTAAAGCGGTAGATGGTAAAATCTCTGAAACCCTTCCAGTTGGATTTCCTCTGATTGAGAAAACTACGGCTTTTAGAGATAAAGAAGTCGGATGGTCTATCTATGGATAGGTTTATGGAAAGGTGATCTAAATTAAGTGAAATGACGGGCTGTCAGGTGACTTCATTTATCAGACCAGGTGAAATGGTGAGATCTGACGAGTTGTGACAATCACCCATAATCCGTGGGTGGGCGTCTTCATTCACTGTGCAGAACCTAGAGCTAACTATTTGCTCAGCCAAAGCTATGCCCCTCTGGTCGTTAGATCAGCTAGATTTTGGGACCTGACGCCAGAATCATACATAATCATCGGCATAAGTAACGTTTTCAACGCCGTCAAGTGGAGGTAGAATTGGGGACCGGAAGGGAAAAGCTTTCTTTCTTTGCTTTCAGTAGCTAGGAGACATAAGATTTCTCGGAACACGCGGTTATTGACTTCTAACACTGGCTGACTCCTTGTATTACTTAGCAAATAATGGTCGAAAGTGTTATATAGCCTTCCCCTTCTGATTTTAGTATTTCCTTAATAATTTCTTTTTAAATATTTTAAGGAATATTTCGTATTCCTTTCATCTACAAAAAACCTCCGAGAGACCCCATCCCATACCAAATATGCCAAGCCAATATTTTCCCTAATGTTTATTTATTTTTATGTGTTTAATTTATGTTTTTTATTACGATATTGCGTTTCGAATATCAATTAGCCAAAAGGTGGGAGTCCACAAAGGAGATACTAAACATTTTGTGGTATTCCAGACATTAAATGTGGGAGAGAATAAAATAAAAACGATATTTCCTGTTATTAAGATAAACATACCTTCTCGTGGATCTTAATCCATAAGTCTTAATAAGTCTGTATGCAAACACATAAGGTATACAGTGTATGTGAAAATTGAGAAAGAACTAAGTAATGAAAGAAACTTATTTTGATATGACAGACTCGAAAAATTTCGATTTTAGATAAGGTTAGACTTGTGTTACCACAGGGACATAAGTTATCCCTGGACTCACTCGTTGAACCAATTTGATTGCTTTAGAAAGCTGAGAAGTTGGCGAATTTTAACATCTGCCAGATTAGTCAACTCCTCAAAGAAATGAGTGCCAAAGCAGCAGGGCACAAACACAGAAGGTGTTCTATTGATTCCACTTCGTCTCCACAGCTTCTGAAAAAGTCATTATACTAGAACTTCAATCTCTCTGCGTGCGACGTCCGGTCTCGATAACGACGCGTTTTGAGTTCCTCAGAAAAGACAGCAAGGCCCACTTGTTGTTGAGTTTGGATAGAAGTTAACGAATCTCCTATGTCCTGAGATATGGCGATTCCATTCTGATCTAACAGGTATAAGAGTGAGATACATCTTGTCAAAGAGTGGTTCAGTCATAGTGTAATCAAAAATGTCCGGAAGGTCAGAATGACACAATGTCCGTGGATAAGTTCCTGACCATAGTGACAGGTCTCTAAGGCTGACGACAGAGCCAGAACAAGAAGCAGTTTTGTTGCGTCAGCGAACAGCGGCTGAAAAGTGTTTTCTGTGTTTTCTTATTAGGAAGTCAAATCGAATGCGATACTCTCAGCAAGAGAGCGCGTTTTGAAGCGTTTTTAGCTCTGCTTTGCTCCGACAGAACACAAAAGCAAGAAAGAAAGAGAAAACAAACACTGGCACTCTGATCTCTCACTTCAATAAAAGTGTAAATTCTCTCTCTCTCTCTCTTTACATGACATGTTGCGTCGTTGTTTTAGCAGTGACTTTGATCAGTTTTCGCATTGCTTTGCTTCGGTGTGCGGTCTGGCGTCAGCCTAAGTCTAATCGCTGTACATGCGGCATATTGCACTGCTATAATATCTAGCGGCATTAAATGTAGTATAACATATTGTGCCTCAGTTGGTGTCGTTCTCAGCGCACCAGTGATACATATATCAGCCATTGCCTGAACTTTGTTTAGTATCGCGCAGAGGGTGGATTTCTGCAGAACTTTCCATCACATAACATTATTGGTCTGACTACTACCGTATACAACCAATAAATTACACTGTGCAACAAATTTTGGGTCATCAAATCTTTCCCAAACGAAACCAATTGGACATGATAGTACACCACTAGTATATCAAAACCCTCAAAGGGTTTTGCAAAGTTAGCTCGAATTTTTGTTTTATATCCCTTTGAAGTTGGGCTATTTTCAGTAAAATTTCTAGGAAAATGTGCACAACAACGGCCACATGTCAAAACAAAACAAAAAAACGCAACCGCCTTCGAAGTGACTCCAAAATTCCAAAAAATATGATAGCTGGGGCATCGGGCCCCAGTGCCTTCAAAAATGTCCTAAAGCCCACAGTTAGTCGAAATGGTACTCAAATGAAAGGAAATGTCAACAAGATTCCAAAAAAAGAAAAGAAGAAGTCGGCGTAACCGGGTCTTAAAATTTGGAGGCCCAAAGAAGTCCCGTAGAGACAAAAAAAGCCCTAATATTATAATGAATTTCCTTTCATTTGAGTACCATATGGTATATCTGTGGGCCTTAGATCCTTTTTGAGGGCCAAGGCTCCAGAATCCGTTACTCAACTGTGTTTTTTTATGCATTTTTGGTCATTTCGGAAGTCGTGCTGTTTTTCTGTTTTGACATGTGCCCGCTAAAGTGTACTTTTTCCCATATATAGAAGCAGTCTGGATATTTGACTAAAAATAGCCCAACTTCAAAGGGCTATAAAACAAAAATTCGAGCTAACTTCGAAAAACATGTCCAATTGGTCTCGTTCGGGAAAGATATTCCTGTTGCACAGTGTTATATGCGGTTTCAGACGCCAGCTTTTTCCTTTTGCTCGTTTACAGGTATACAGCGCTACCACAACCTTCTTTGCTCTTTCCAAAATTTTGGTTTGAAGTTCAACTTCCTGTCTAGTAAAATACCTAAGTATTTTGCGCTTTCAGAGAAGGAAATTTTAATACACCCAAGGAGACACGTGCAACTGTACCTTATATCTCCTACTGAAAATAACTACTTCCCTCTTGGTCGTGTTAACTCCAAGACCATTTTGTGGTTGTATGAAGGGCCTTCTGTAGGATGTCTCTAAGAGTACTCCGAAATTTCTCTCTGGCAACTATTGCCATGTCATCTGCATAGGCAATAACCTTAACACTCATCATCTCCAGAGACAACAGAATATTGTTCATGGAGAGATTCCATGGCAGAGAAGACAGAACATCCCCTTTGGACGTTACCCTTCTAATAAATCTATATACGAGTAGGCCAGTTGACTCTAAGCTAGTTGAAATGCGTCTCTTAATCAGAAGGTTATGAATGAACCTACGTATACAGCTATCAACCCCCAGGGTTGCTAAAGCCGTATTTATACCGTCTGGATTTACGTTATTGAAGGCCCGCTCTATATCCAAGAAAACGGCCATTGCATATTCCTTAACAGAGAGAGATCCTTCAATGAAGCTGACTAGATCAGTCATGGTCGTTTCGGTGGACTTGCCCTTGCTGTAGACATGCTATTGATTGGTCAGTGGCCTTTTATCAATTTTAGTCCTAAGGTAACTATCTATTAATCTCTCCAGGGTTTCAAAGAGAAATGACGATAGACTGATTGACCGGAAATCCTTAGAATCTGTATGGGATGTTTTTCCCACTTTTGGGGCGAAAACAACCTTGGTTTCTCTCCATCTTGTTAGTACGAGTATGTAGGTCTGATTGATAAACATGTGTATATCTCAATTCAAGTATTCAATGCCTCTTCAGAGTTTCCCGCGAAATATGTATCCAGAGCACTCTCAGCGTTTCCTCACTGGATGTAGTCCAGAATCTATCATATTTCTTGATATTCCCAATAGTACAGGGTTTTCCAACCAGATGTGTTATTTTGAATCACCCGGTATTTCGGTAGCTGTCACTTTTGAAGCTTTTATTCTTTGGCATTTGACAAGTAGAAACTACGCCATTACTAAAAATGGAACATACACTATTCAACAACGCAAAAATCAACAATGGTGAAAATCTGGCAGTCACAGTTCGCAAAACTAAAGCATTTTTGGGCCGTCGTGAAGCACCTTGTCGGACCGCAATACAGAAATTGGTGGAACAATTCGAGCTGTTGGGACAAGTTAGTGATGTGAAGAATAAAACCCGTGCACGTCGCTCAAGAACAACATAGAATATTGCTGCTGTAGCCCAAAGTGTTGAAGAAAACCCAGGTCTGTCCATTCCTCGTCATTATTTGGAATTGGGCATTCCACAAACGTCATTACACCGTATCTTGCATAAAGACTTGGGTCTTAAGGCTTATAAAGTTCAGTTAACACAAGAACTCAAGCCGGCCGATCATCAACAACGTCGTGTTTTTGCTGATTGGGTCCTTGAAATGCATGAAAATTATCCGGAATTCCATCAAAAAATCATCTTGACTGATGAGGCCCATTACCACCTCGGTGGCTACGTCAACAAGCACAATTGTCGCATCTGGGGCTCGGAAAACCCAAGAGTTATTGTTGAGAAGCCTCTCCATCCTCAACGTGTGACTGTTTGGTGCGGTTTATGGTCCGGCGGGTTCATTAGACCTTACTTTTTCGAAAATGAGGTTGGATCAACAGTTACGGTGAATGGATTGCTCTATTGAGAGATGATTAATGATTTTTTTTTGGTCGGAGTTGCATGGTACTGATCTGGACAACGTTTACTTTCAACAAGACGGCGCTACGTGCCACACAAGCAACGAAGCCATTGCTCTGTTACGTGAAAAGTTTCCGGACCGTGTTATCTCTCGAAGAGGTGATCACAATTGACCACCGCGATCTTGTGATTTAACGCCTTGCGACTTCTTCCTTTGGGGCCACGTGAAAGATAGCTTAGGTTAGGTTAGGTTGAATAGAGGAGACGTTTAAACGTCTCATGTCCATGGACATACACTTAAGCCAGTGGTTCGGCCTGTTGTGCGCTCCTTATTTATGATTTTTATACCCCACGGGTTACAGAAAATCGGTACTAGACACGTATTTTCTCAGTATCTTCGTATCGTGAAAGATAAGGTCTACGCCAACAGCCCAGCGTCGATTCAAGACCTCAAAGATAGAATTCGTGAGTCTATCGAGGACATAGGGCAGCCAATTTGCGATTTGGATATAGAAAATTTCATGAAAGGGATATGGTCCTGTAAGCGTGGTCGTCGTGGCCATTTGGCTGATGTTGTTTTTCATTATTAACGGCATACCTTCCTCTTTATTATGAAATAAACATCCGATCATTTATTTCAAAAAATTTAATTTTTCTTTGAATACCAAAATAACACCTCTTGTTGGAAAACCCTTCATTGTTTATTAATTTATGTAAAGGGTGGTTAAATTTTAAGGGCCGATGTTTATTTTGAATAAAACACAAATTATTTACAAAATATCGGTCAAATGGCCGCCGCGACCTCGGCGGCACACCTCCATCCGATGGTCCAAATTTTCAATGACGCTGAGGCATAATTGAGGTGTTAATGTGCCGAATTATCTTATCCTTTAGCTCTTGAATTGTTGCTGGCTTATCGACGTACACCTTTTCTTTCATATAACCCCAAAGAAAGAAGTCCAACGATGTCAAATCACATGATCTTGGCTGCCAATTGACATCGCCGCGACGTAAGATAACACGGCTATTGAATTTGTTGCACAAAAGAGCCATTGTTTCGTTAGCTGTGTGGCAAGTGGCTCCGTCCTGTTGAAACTACATATTGTCCACAGCCATAAAAAGTTCGTCATCATCTCACGATAGCGAACACCATTCACAGTAACTGCCCGACCGGCCTCATTTCGAAGAAATATGGCCCGATGACGTCGCCAGCCCATAAGCCGCACCAATCGAACTGGGCGAGCATGCACAGGTGTTGTCACATCTCCTACAGACCCGGTTTGCTGAAATTTGCGCACAATTCTCCCGATTGTGGACACATTTGGTCGATTATGCTGATCAAAAAACATCACGAAGTGCACGAAATGCATTTTGATGCATGGATCAAGAAACTCTACCATTCTAAATTTAAAAATGATTGGATGTAAAATACAGCGTCTATAGGACTAAAGGGCCAAATCGGACGAAACATATATATGGGAGCTATAGCTAAATCTTAACCGATTTTCTTCAAATTCGGCAATGTTGGTTCATGGATCAAGAAACTCTACCATTCTAAATTTCAAAACGATTGGATGTAAAATACAGCTTCTATAGGACTAAAGGGCCAAATCGGACGAAACATATATATGGGAGCTATAGCTAAATCTTAACCGATTTTCTTCAAATTCGGTAGTGTTGGTTCATGGATCAAGAAACTCTACCATTCTAAATTTCAAAACTATTGGATGTAAAATATAGCTTCTATAGGTAGTGTTGGTTCATGGATCAAGAAACTCTACCATTCTAAATTTCAAAATGATTGGATGTAAAATACACCTTCTATAGGACTAAAGGGCCAAATCGGGCGAAACATATATATGGGAGCTATAGCTAAATCTTAACCGATTTTCTTCAAATTCGGTAGTGTTGGTTCATGGATCAAGAAACTTTACCATTCTAAATTTCAAAATGATTGGATGTAAAATACAGCTTCTTCAGGACTAAAGAGCAAAATCGGACGAAACATATATATGGGAGCTATATCTAAATCTGAACCGATTTCAACCAAATTCAATAGCGATCTTAACAGCTGCGAAATACTCTAAACTGCAAAATTTCAGACCGATCGGAGTGAAATTGCGACCTGTAGTCGACGATCAACTTTACATGGACAAACGGACGGACGGACAGACATGATTAAATCGATTCTAGTGATTCTGAGTCGATCGGTATACTTTAAGGTGGGTCTAGCTGTGTTATTTTTAGGTGTTACAAACATCTGCCGTGAAACAAACTTATAATACCCTGTACAGTGTTTAGGGTATAAAAATAATTTTTAAGTCTGAGACACAAAAAAAAATGTTTTTGGTTGCATTGTGTTATCAGCTGATACTAATGAAATGATGGGAATTTTGCAATTTATAGTCTTGTAAGGCATAAAGTAATATTATATATTAATTTATGTATATATTTATGTTCCCTATCCCCTCTTAGTAACTCATCACACCACTATCCCTCCTTAATAAATGATGATTTAATTAAATACATATTATGTAAATGACCCCTTGTGTCTGTTTACATATGCTATTATACGTACATACATACATAAATATCTATATGCCTAATTGTTCTAATTTATGTTTCCTTCTCCTTTCTTTTCATGACCTTTACCGTCCCCTCGGTGTGTGTATGCTTTCAATTTGCAGGTTAGCACCATTAACCCCAAAGTTTATCATACGGCAACATTTCTGGGTCTGCTGCCAGCTCAATTAATTAACGTTTATTTGGGTTCAACCCTTAGGTCAATGCATGAGGTTTTAAATAATCATGGGACAGCCATAACCGGTTACATTAGTTTCGGTGTTGAGGTAAGTTGTAAATGAATTTATTCAATGATAGTGACAAACTGACAACATGCTCTCTGCATGGTGGCGATACACGATATGCACATGTACAAGGTGGCGCAAAAGTAATCCTCCTATCAGAAAATGCTATAAATTTTGCGATTGGCCCCTAATGTCAGTTCTGTTTTGACATTTGTGTAGTAAACACATGCGAAATACACGTTAATAAACAATGTTACGCTACACTGCTCCAGAACGAGGAATATTGCTGACTATTTATTTGACCAATAATCGGTCGGTGACTTTGGCACAGATTTCCTGGCCGTCCAACGCCTACTGGTGAAACACTGCGACGTTTAGCCGCTCGCCTCGAAGAGACTGGCACAACACGAGATACTGCCAGGCGTGGCAGACCCCGGAGTAGCCGTTCTGCAGAGAATATTGCTGCTGTAGCCGAGGATGTCATGGAAGCGCCGTCGACATCGACCAGACGACGTGCCACGCAAATGGGTATCAGTCGACGGTCTCTACAGCGAATTTGGGTACAAGATTTGAAGATGTTTCCGTACAAAGTCCAGACGGTGCATCAGCTGTTAGCTGCCAATCTAACGCCAATCGCGTCTAACATAACATCGAAAGGTTACTTTTGCGCCACCTGTTATGTACATTCCATACTCATGTGCATGTTAGGATAAAATTCAACTAATAATTGACAATTGATTGCTGTTAATTCATATCTATAAAGGCACAGTGGGCTGGATATACATACATATAAAATGCAAATTATTACTTTAAACTACTTTCGTCATCATCACTGACGGAGGCAATGTCTGGAGTCTAACGAATGTTATTAAGGTTAGTTGTCCATGCGATTGCTGTCCGTCCATATCTGACGTTCCACAACAACATCTGCGTCCAATTAAAATACCTTCGAAGCGATTTCTTCTCACTTTTCAGAATAAAGTCAGACTAACAGTGGAAAAAACCTGAAATGTTGCTTTGAAATGGAATTCAATTAAATGACGATACTTGTTTTACTTTCGTTTCGAATCATCAAAACTGATGTCATATGCACGCTGCCATGCCAGTTGTATTTTCTTTATGAAATTTTGTTAAATTGTTACGCGAAAAAGGTGTGGCGGGGAGTCATGTCTTTCAGAGGCAGCAGCAGCAGCAACTTTTTTTATTACCGCAATAGCGTCGTATTCTGCTTAAAACCTTATAGTAGTTG
Organism: Eudasyphora cyanicolor; assembly: GCA_963930755.1. NCBI lineage: Eukaryota > Metazoa > Arthropoda > Insecta > Diptera > Muscidae > Eudasyphora > Eudasyphora cyanicolor. The sequence continues at coordinate 32,743,867 of OZ005735.1, read as the reverse complement.
TTTCAAGAGCCTAAAAATATACTTCATTATTTTAGAAAACTTACTGGATATTGTCAGTCTATAATGTTACACTCAAACAAACTTGAAAAAAATAAAGCTTGTGGCGAAGACGGAATGCCCCCAGAACTCTTGTTAATAGATCCAGAAATAAGCGCAAAGATCATACACCCGCATATTGTGCAGGCTTGGAGAACGGAGTTCATAGACTGCTCGTGGACTAGGGGCACTGTGATCAAGTTACCAAAAAAGAACGATATCAGAGAATGTGAGAACTGGAGGGGTATTACCTTGCTCAACTCCATCTACAAGGTACTAGCTACAATAATTCTCAAAAGGCTAGAAACTGTAGAGGCTAAACTTAGAGATGAACAGGCTGGGTTTCGTCCACATCGTAGTTGTGTAGATCAGGCAAACACACTCCGAATAATTATAGAACAGTCGATTGAGTGGAAATTACCTTTACAGGGTGGCTGATATGTATTGCAACCAACTTCAGGTTGCTATCATTTCTAAACCGCTAGTCTGATAGCTGACAGATTTATTTCAGTGACAGTTCATTTTATTGTTTACAAGCTTACAAAAGCATTTTGATCTATTGCATTCAGAAAAAGGTTATTCGTGATGGAATTGAAGCGTGATAGTGTGATTGCTTTATACATATTTGGATGGAAAACCACAAGTGGCTATCGTTAGAGTCCTCCAGCATTTAAATGTGAATAAATCTTTTGTTTCTCGTACTATTGCTCGTTACCGTAATACTGGCAGTGTTGCATCGCGTCCAAAAAGTGGACGAAAAAAAAAGGTAACAACACCAGAAATGATCCGAAAAGTGAAGGCCAGATTTGATCGAAATCCACGCCGCAGTGGTAGAAAAAATTGCTCGTGAGCTGAACATATCGCGAGAACGGATACAACACATATTAAAAAACCAGTAAGGAAAGACAGAAAGTCGGGCGGGGCCGACTATATAATACCCCACACCTACCTACCAATGCGAAAATGGGCATTGCGATAAGAATTTGGCAGTGTTCATACATGTAATAAGAAAACTCTCTCTGTTAAATTTCGTACGGATCGGATATAAAACACGATTTCTACAGCGCTTAAATGTTAAATCGGGTAAAACATATATATGGTGGCTATATCTTAATCTGAACCGATTTTCCCCGAATTTGGCAGTGTTTATTCATGTAATATAAGAACTCTCTCTGTTAAATTTCGTACTGATCGGATATAAAACACGATTTCTACAGCGCTTAAATGTTAAATCGGGTGAAACATATATATGGTGGCTATATCTAAATCTGAACCGATTTTCCCCGAATTTGGCAGTGTTTATTCATGTAATAAGAGAACTCTCTCTGCCAAATTTCGTACTGATCTGATTTAAAATACAGTTCCTACAGCGCTTACATGCCAAATCGGGTGAAACATATATATGGGGGCTATATCTAAATCTGATCGGATTTTCTCCGAATTTGGTAGTGTTCATTCACGTAATAATAAATCTCTCTCTGCCGAATTTCATAAAGATCGGATGTAAAATGTGGTTTCTACGGCGCTTGCATGTCAAATCGGGTGAAACATATATATGGGGACTATATCCAAATCTGAACCGATTTTAACCAATAGGGATCGTCCTTGGGCCAAAAAAGAGGACTATGCTAAATTTCATCACAATCGGACCATAAATACGACCTGCACTTTGATTACAAGAATACATGGACATACGGACAGACAGACGGACATGGCTAAATCGACTCAGAAAGTGATTCTGAGTCGATCGGTATAATAAACAATGGGTCCATCTCTTCTCCTTTTAGGTGTTACAAACAAATGCACAAAGTCATAATACCCTGTACCACAGTGTGGTGTAGGGTATAATGAGTTTGGACTAAAGCCATTGAAGTTCGAAAAAGTGCAATTTTAGAGAGTAAGGATCGCACTAAAAATTACCAAAGTATCGATCATCTCAAGACGGCGCTTCGCCGGGCATGGGCCAAAATACCGCAGAGCCACTTTCGTGCAGCGTGTGATGGCTTTGTCGGCCGTTTGAAGGCCATAATTCGTGCCAAAGGTGGCCAATTCGAACAAATCTAAACTGTTTCTAAAATTTTATGTTATTTCCGACATTTTTTGCTTTTGAACAATAAAATTTAAAAAAAAAATTAAAAAAAATATAGCGCTTTACTTTGTTGCATTACATATCAGCCACCCTGTATAGCCAGATCATATGGGAATGGGAGAATTCACTATATGTGAAGATGCGTAACAACTTGATGTTGAGACTCAATCTTTTACCAAGAGATGGAGTGATGGCCGTACTGCAAGGCTTCGAATTGGAAGCTGAGATATAGTCGTCGGGATGCATAACTTCTCTGTAATAACAAATTCCTTGGCTGTAGCTTTGCAATTCGCTAGAATGCTGTCATTTTATAATGCCTTTAGGTTAGGTTAGGTTGAAGAGAGGAGACGTTTAAACGTCTCATGTCCATGGACATACACTTAAGCCAGTGGTTCGGCCTGTTGTGCGCTCCTTATTTATGATCTTTTTATACCTCACGAGTTACAGAAAATCGGTACTAGACACGAATTTTCTCAGTATCTTCCAGTCATATTCTCTGAGATGAGTCAAGTCTGGTAATATGTCGGACCCGAAATGTTGGGATCTTGCATGTGTGAAAGCCGGGCAGTGACACAGAAAATGTTCCATCGTTTCGATGTTTTCTCTGCATGCCCTGCATTCGTCGTTTCCTGCTAGTCCTATGCGATGAAGATGTGCTTGTAAGCTTGAGTGTCCCGTTAGAACACTCATCATCTTACTAATATCGATCTTGTTTAGTTTCAGAAGACTTCTTGTTTTCTTTTCATTTGGGTCACCCCACAGTATCTTTGCAGTTGCTCCTACTGTTGCGCTATTCCACACGGTTTTATGAGCCATCACTGCCCAGTGTTTCAACTCATTTTTCGTGGCTTCGAAAGGTTTCCAATTTTCCAAGTTTATTACTCGAAGTTCTCTGCCCTTTGAAGCCAAGTTGTTTGCCCGTTCATTTCCAATCACTCCGTTGTGTCCTGGTACCCAGCAAATACGCAATTGATTATGGGCTGAGTAATCATTTATCGTTCTTTTACAGTCCAACACAGTTCTGGATTTGACCCTTTCCGATGTTATTGCTTTAATCGATGTTATAATGCCTTTAGTTAAGGAAAAAAGTAAAGTAAATTATAACTACCAAGAGAATAAGGTATATTATAACAATCAAGAAGATTTTGGTGAAATTATATTGCTTCAGCGATGTACAGGGTTTTCCAACAAGAGGTGTTATTTCGAATCACCCGGTATTTCGGTAGCTGTCACTTTTGAAGCTTTCATTCTTTGACATTTGACAAGTAGAAACTACGCCATTACTAAAAATGGAACGATACACGATTAAACAACGCATTGAAATTATTAAAATTCACTACAAAAGTGGTGAAAATCTTGCAGTCACAGTTCGCAAAACTAAAGCATTTTTGGGTTGTCGTGAAGCACCTTGTCGGACCGCAATACAGTAATTGGTGGAAAAATTCGAGCTGTTGGGACAAGTTAGTGATGTGAAGAATAAAACCCGTGCACATCACTCAAGAACAACTGAGAACATTGCTGCTGTAGCCCAATGTGTTGAAGAAAACCCAGGTTTGTCCATTCCTCGCCGTTCTTTGGAATTGGGAATTCCACAAACGCCATTACACCGTATCTTGCATAAAGACGTGGGTCTTAAGGCTTATAAAGTTCAGTTAACACAAGAACTCAAGCCGGCCGATCATCGACAACGTCGTGTCTTTGCTGATTGGGTCCTTGAAATGCATGAAAATGATCCGGAATTTCATCGAAAAATCATCTTGACTGATGAGGCCCATTTCCACCTCGGTGGCTACGTAAACAAGCAAAAATGTCGCATCTGGGGCTCGGAAAACCCAAGAGTTATTGTTGAGAAGCCTATCCATCCTCAACGTGTGACTATTTGGTGCGGTTTATGGTCCGGCGGGACCTTTCATTGGACCTTACCTTTTCGAAAATGAGGTTGGATCAAAAGTTACGGTGAATGGATTGCGCTATCGAGAGATGATTAATGACTGTTTATGGTCGAAGTTGGATGGTATTGATCCGGACAACGTTTACTTTCAGCAAGACGGCGCTACGTGCCACACAAGCAACGAAACCATTGCTCTGTTGCGGGAAAAGTTTCCGGACCGTGTTATCTCTCGAAGAGGTGATCACAATTGGCCACCGAGATCTTGTGATTAAACACCTTGCCACTTCTTCCTTTGGGGCCACGTGAAAGATAAGGTCGACGCCAACAGCCCAGCGTCGATTCAAGACCTCAAAGATAGAATTCGTGAGGCTATCGAGGACATAGGGCAGCCACTTTGCGATTTGGTTATGGAAAATTTCATGAAAAGGATATGGTCCTGTAAGCGTGGTCGTATTGGCCATTTGGCTGATGTTGTTTTTCATTATTAACGGCATACCTTCCTCTTTATTATGAAATAAACATCCGATCATTTATCTCAAAAAATTTCATTTTTCTTTGAATACCAAAATAACACCTCTTGTTGGAAAACCCTTTATATAGCCGATAGGTGATAGGTGATTTAATTTATAGACGTCTCGGGGCTTTTAAATATTTTCTAAAAGTTGATAATTTCCGATTTGCCACTGATATAATGAGCGTGAGAAGATTTTTGAATATACGAGTACATGTAGAGTATGCAAATGCGAAATTCTGTCTGCAAACACTTCTGGACTTGGCAGTCAGTCGTTTTACTTCATTAAAATGTTCAGACTATTTTTCTCACTCATTCTTATTCATTTTTTTAAAGTGTATATTGTCTCCCTCCCATTTACTGTTAAAGCCTGAACATATGCTTTAAATTATCAATCAATTATTCAATCTAATTGCAAACGAGAGTAGTAAACAATTTTACGTCCAATTTTTTTAACCATCAATTTTTTATTTTCCAATTACAGGTGGTCTGCGGCATAGCTTTGATGTTCTGGGTGGTGCAGAAGGCACGCAAGGAATTATCGGAAACCCTTCTAACTGATATAGGCAATGATGGCAAACTAATCGATATACAAGTGTAGCATAGCAGCGCAAGACAGGAAACGACTGCATTATTACTATTGTTATTTTTAACCGAAAAAATATTGTAACAATTTTTATGTGCGTGTGTTTAAATTACAACAAAGTTAAATATTTACAAAGAGAAAAACAAACCGAAACAAACAAATATATTTTCAGAGAAATTTTTTTAATGTTTTCACATGTTTTTATTACAAAATTTTGTTTTCAATTTATTTATTTTTTTTATTAAAGAAATGAAAAAAAAACGCATTTATATTTTAATTTTGGTTGCTTTCGCCAAAACAAAAACAAAACAAGAAAACTCATGACATAAAAGTTTACATGATGAAAAAAACAAGAAATAAATTAATAAATATATTATATTATAAATTTAATATTGAATATTAATAAAGCCAAGAAGTGACTGTACATAATATACAAAATCAGAAATATTATTACTAATAATAACTATGTTTTATATTGTTAACTAAGTTTTACATGTGTTTTCGTTTTTTTTTTTTATTTTATGAAATTGGTTTGAACGTCTCAACATGTTTAAGAATTAGTATAAGGAAAAAAGTCTCGAAATTCCGACTCACAGTTTTTTAAACAGCCATGTCTGCACGAACGCATCTATCTTAAAGTTGGGGTGTAATGTAAAAAATCGATTTGCGCCCTTAAATTTAATCATAGAAGCAGGAAATAAAAACGTACTGATTGCATACTAGACCTAATAATCCTCTTAAGGCCCGATTTTTAAATACTAACCCAAGATTGGGTTTGCGCAAAAGATTATAAATCTTTTTTAGATAATCGCTTATTCACTCTTGAAGTCTCCTAGAGTGAAGATTTTTTATATATATAATCACCAAGAACTTTGATTTAAGTCCGCTTATAATCCTGTTATTTAATAAGTCTCCAAAATTTAAATGTGTAATTCAAAAAGTCACCCTTGAACTCTCCAAAAATTAAATTTTTTAATGTAATCAAGCGGAACTTTGATTTTAGATCAATGACGAATGTGTTATGGTTATTTAGGAAAAGTCTCCAAAAGTGCAAACTTTTAGAATTCTTTAAAATGTTTGCAAAAAAATTAAAAGTCACTCTTAAAGGCTCTAAAAGTGGAGATTTTAAATGTAATCAACCAAATCAACCATTTAATAAAAAACTCAAAAAATTAAATAATTCAAAAGTCGTGAACTCTCCAAAAATGAAATTTGTTAATGTAATCAAGCGAAACTTTGATTTTAGATCAATTACGAATGAGTTATGGTTATTTAGGGAAAGTCTCCAAAAATGCAAACTTTTAGAATTCTTTAAAATGTTTGCAATAAAAAAAAAATTAAAGTCACTCTTAAAGGCTCTAAAAGTGGAGATTTTAAATGTAATCAATCAAAACTGTACGTTTTGCTCCGTATTGTAATCCTATTATTTAATAAAAATCTCCAGAAAATTAAATAATTCAAAAGTCGTAAAGTCTCCAAAATTGAAGTTTTTATTGTAAGCGAGAGAAACATTTAATTTTAGTTCAATTCCGAATGTATTACTGCTATTTTAGAAAAGTCTCCAAAAGTGTAGACTTTTAGATTTCTTTACAATATATGAAAATGTTTAAAAATTCAACTTTAAAAGTCACCAAAAGTGTAATCTACACTTTTGATGTAATCACCAAAAACTTTGCTTTTCACTCAAGTCCGCATTATAATCCTGTTATTTAGTAAAAATCTCCAAAATTTAAATGTGTCATTAAAAAAGTCACTTTAAAAGTCTCCAAAAGAGAAGTTAGTAAAGTAATCAACCGAAACTATAATTTTAGGTCAATTCCGAATATATTGTTGCTATTTAAAAAAAGTCCCCAAAAGTGCAGATTTTTAGAATTCTGTAAAATGCTTGGAAATGTTTAAAAAGTCACTTTTAAAACTCTCCAAAAGTAACGATTTTTGATGTATGTAATCAATAAAAACATAAGTTTTGTATTCTTGTTATTTAATAAAAGTCTCCAAAACTGAAATAATTTGGAAAAGTCACTCTTGAAGCCTCCAAAAGTGAAGTTTTTTAATGCATTTAACGGAAATTTTAGTGTTTGCTCAAGCCTGCATTATATAGTTATTAGTTAATTAAAGACTCCGCCGAGACTTTAGTGTTTGCTCAAGTCTGCTTTATATAGTTATTTATTCATTAAAGTCTCCAAAAGTGTACTTGTAAAATTCTTTAAAATGTTTATTCTAATCGACGAAAACATTAGCTTTGCTCAAGTTCACATTATAATCTTGTTATTTAAGAAAAGTCTACAAAAGTTTACACTAACTTAAATTTGATTTAACTTCAATTTAACGAAAACTTTATTTTTTAACATTTTCATAACCACAAAATATTTTGTTATGGCTACTAAGATATTGTTAAACTCATTTTCGCAACAAAAAAATAATACATTAGCAAACACTCCAGAATTGGAGAGTTGTAAAAATTTATAAATTGATCGATATCAATTAATTGCAAGATCTTGACACTTTCTTTAAGTATTTTCGACGGAGCTTGAAGCCGGAGACATGCAAACAAATTAGTATGAGCAAAATACTATACTCAAAAAAGTTATTTCAACAATATTTGAATAGTCTTCAACAATTGAGATTGGAAAATATTTCAAAAAAAAAATATTAAAGAAGAAGACGTTTTTCATTAATAAATGGATTAAGAGTTTCTTATTAAAAAAAATTGAATTTAATTGTGCATAATAGTCTTTCCATCATTTTTTCAAATTCTCCACAAATGGAGACCTGAAGATTGTATATTATATATTCAAAACTTTAGCTTATTGAAGAAAATAGGTTATGACAATTTCTAAATGAAATATTTAGAAATGTTGTAAAAGTGTTTAAAAATTATTCTCGGAGGACATATTTGATGAAGGCTATAGTTAGAAGACTGGAAACTTTACATCAAACGTTTTTTGAGAATTTCAAATGGAGTTTTAAGACTTCCAAAGTGGAGACTTGCCAAAGAATTAGAACTAAGTGTACAAAATGATTTTTCAGTACATTTAAAGTCTTCAAAAATTAAGACTTGAAAATATCACCAGATATAAAATAATATTTTACTGAAAAACAAAAAAATAATTTCCTTATTGAAAGTTATATGTATATTTTTGTACTAGTATAGCTGAAAACAAAAAAACTTGAAACGAAACGATATTTGAAATGCTTCTGAAATGGGATTTGTGGACTCTCCACAAAAGGGAGACATGCTAAAAACGTACAAAAGTATTAGTAGCAAAGAAACTATCACATAAGTATTCAGAATGATATTTCAAAAATATTTGGAAAAGTCTCCAAGAGTGGAGAATTTTGAAAATGTCACCAAAAAATTTGATGCATATAGAAAATACAATTTTATTGCTAAACAACATGTGCTATGACAATTTCCTAATGAAAAATGGATAGAAAAGCTGTTAGGGTTAAAAAAAAATTAAAATAAGTCTTTAGAAAAATGTTTAATACCACACTTTATATTCAAATTTATAATCTTGTACTATTTTGTTTAAAAACTTGAAACTAATGGCGAATTCTTTTCTGCAAAAAAGTGCAACATGTTCATTGCCCTTTTTCCGAAAACGGCACTTTTGTGATACTTTTTTGAAATTTGGTAATTAATTTACTCGAATTTAGCACAACTAAAATTTCAAAAAAGCGATATAATAGTGCTGTTTTCGGAAAAAGGGCAATGCAAGTGTTGCACTTTTTTGCAGAAAAGAATTCACCATAAGCGTTTTTTGTAATGCCTATAGGGATTGAAAGGGAGTTTTAGGATTCTCCAACAGTGGGGACATGATAAAAAGTATTGGTACAAGCAAAGGAACTACCACTTAAGTGTCCAGAATGTTAATTCAGCAATTTTTGGAAAGTCTCCAAAGTGATTTGTCTCCAAGACAAATTTTAATACTTAACAATGTATATAAAAATTTACTGTTTTGTATTATTTTGTTTGTGCTTCGGGGGTTTGAAACGGGGTTTTACAACTCTCCAAACGTGGAGAGATGCATGCTAAACAGCATACAAAAGAATTAGCTCAAGCTAGAAAATTATAACATATTTACCCAGAATGTTTTTTCAGCAATTTTTGGAAAGTCTACAAGGTGGAGACTTTTCAAAATAATACTAAAAATCTTGAATTGATATAGGAAATGTTATTTTATTTGAATAATTAAGTGGATTGCAATAATTTTTCCTATGAAAAATTTTTATAAAAGCTCAACCATTGATGATTTATTGAACCAAATTTATTGATTTGTACTATTTTGTTTGAAGAAAGTTAAAATGAAACATTATATGAATGCTTTTCGGATTTCGGATTTGAAATTGCATTTTTCGAATCTCCAATAGTGGAGACAAACTAAAAAGCATACCCAAATATTAGTGCAAGCAAGAAAACTAAAAATTCTATCAAGTCATTTTTCAGCAATTTTTAAGTCTTCAAAAGTGTTGACTGTTGAAAATATTACCGAAAAACTTGATTTGGTTGTTTTTTACTATTTTGTGTGACGAAAGTTAAAATGAAACGTTATTTGTAAGCTTCTGGCAGATTTAAAATTGAATTATTGGACTCTCCAAGAGTGGAGAAAAGCTACGAAGCATATAAAAGTATTCTAGCAAGCAAGAAAACTAGAACTTGTATCCAGCGTTAATTTTCAGCCATTTTTTAAGAGTCCCTAAAAGTGGAGACTTTTGAAAATATCACCAAAATTTTGAATTGATACAGAAAAATTTATTTTATTTAAAAACAAAATGAATTATAATATTGTTCTCATGAAAAATATACAAAAAACAAAGGGTTTTAACATTTTTTTGTTTTGAAAATAAAAATATTTTATTTTAATACGCTAAAATTTATATCCACATTTTTTTTTTTTTTGTTTTGTACGAAAAATACGTTCTTTGTATTGCTGCTGGGGGGAGGGCTTTAAAATATAATTTTTGGACTCTCCAGTAGTGAAGACATGCTAAAATCCATTAGTTAAAGCAAATAAACTAGAACTGAAATGTTCGAAATGTTAGCGTCAATGTTGTAAAGAAACCAAAGCTTTTATGGAAAGTTCTTCTGTCTGAAATATGTTAAGCTCGTTCAAACCAAAATATTTTAATTAAACTTAAGATTGTTTTCTTTATTAGCCTTTTTACTCCTTAGCCTTTTTAAACCATTTCTCTAAATATAATTTCTACCTTACTATTTCTGAAATTTTCAAATATTCCTACCAGCACAATTTTGCCAAAATTTTCTAAAACCAAGAAACCACCACCAACCACTCTTTAATATTACCACAAACCACTTAAAAATAAAAAACAAGCTGTGCCTCTACAAAAAAAATCACACAATTTCTTACTTTAAACCAAACAAAAATCCCCCAAATAAATTAAATCTTAAGAAAATAAATATGTATTTATAAAAAATTGCCCATTTATTTTCGAAATAAGCTTAAATTTTTAATATACACGAGTATTTAAAGGTATTTATCTGTATGAGATATGAGAAAAGGAATGTTGAATTAAAAACCCCAAAATAAATATGAGAATATATTTAAATGGATTAAAAAAAAGCTAATGCTAAAAAACTAAAAAAAAAAATTAAATTGTTTTATTTTCGTTCATATTGTCTCCAATTTCGGGGTTCTTTAAGGTAATGGTTGCCAAAAATGGTATCCAAAACATTTATGGCGAAATCTATATCGGTTTTCTGGGCACACATGGGTGGTTTCAAGCACATGATCTGTAAATGGAAAATAAAGTTCAAAGGTAAGATGAAATTTGAGTACATAATTAATAAGCAAAAGAAAACACTTTATGGAAAAGCGCTACAACTTTGGCTTGGCTCATCTTATACATTATATAATTACAAAAACGCTAAATATCGATTTTGTTCAATTGTCAAAGTAAAATTTGTTTTGTACAGTACCAGTAGTAGAGTAGTGTACGTTCTTGAGGTACTACTAGTAGAGTAGTGTACGTTCTTGTACTGCACCAAAAGTAATGGAGTTATTGCAATTTTTTCAAAATCACAATTCTTACCTGATATAAATTACATCGTTAAAATTCGTAATAGTGAAAGAAGTATGGACATTTTTTTCACAAAACGCTGAAATTTTATTTTGGATGTTATCCTAAAGCCGTTTAAGATAGTGAATGTATCTAAACGACATTACACTCTAGGTTTAATGGACAGTCCAAGAAAACTCTGTTTTCAAAATTCAGAAAAATTTTTATTTTGGCGTTTTTTTAATTTTGCTTTTCTGTAAAGTTAGCATTTTTTGTGATGTGGTTATATAAGCTATGCTCTTTCAAACAAGACTGTGATTTTGGGAAATGTTTGTGAATTTTACTCAACATTCGTCAAAATAACATTTTAACGTTTTTAATAAAAATTGATAAAAAAATCATTAAAAATCGAGAATTTTCAAAAACTAAAACATTGACTAAAATAAGGTCTCAGAACAGAATACTCGTATGCAGGTATTTAAAGCAAGGCGCCAACTTTACACTAAAGAGCTAAATTGGAAATAAAAACGCCTAAATAAAAATTGTAATATATTTTAAAAAGAAATAATTTTTTGGACAAACTACGTATGGACACCTGTTGTATTAGGAGAGCTTATTTTAGCCAATGTTTTTCAGTTTGAAAATTCTACAGTTTTAACAAATTATGCCATTTTAAATAAAAAATCGCTAAAATGTTTTTTGACGAGTGTTCAATAAAAATAACTTAAAAATAAGAAATCTTCATCATCAAGAAACCTTCATCATCAAGAAATCATCGTACATATCACATAAACAGTTAATATTACAGAAAAGCAAAAATAAAAAACGCCAAAATGAATATTTTTTATTAATTTTGAAAATAAAGATTTTCTTAGACTTTCCCTATAGTCTAGACTGTTAAGCCGTTTTAATCCATTTTCTACCTACAGCGATTTTCAGATAATTGTCAAATAAAATATTTGCGTTTTTTTTCAAAACATTGTTATAGTCTTTAAAGTTGTGAATCATGCAAATAAAAAACGTTGGTGCAATATATTTGACCACCTTGTTACAAAACGCTCAAATATAAACAATTTGAAAATCGCGAAAACGCGTATTAGCGATTTTGTTCTATAGTAAAAGAAGAAAATTTGTGAGAGAATGTTAGAATGCTTGTTTTATGAAATGTCTCACATTCTCAAAATTCACAATAGTCAAGGATTTGGTGATTTTGAGCAAAAATCGCTAAAATTTTTATTTTGACGATTAGCGAAAAACCGTTTGATATACAAAATTTATATAAACGGTATTAGAGCATATCTTGGTTCTATCTGTCCTCTTAAAATTCTTTTTTTTTCATTTTAGCGTTTTTGTTTGATTCTTTATAAAGTTAGAGCTCTTTGTGATATTGTAGTATATGGTGTTAGGAATTTTCTATCTAACAATCTTTTGATTATCTGAATCGCGACATTTTCACAATAATCGTCAAAATAAGATTTTAGCGTTTTTTTTTATAAATTGGCATGGTTCGTTAAAAATAGCAAATTTGAAAATATTATAATAATGCCTAAAATAGGCCTTCGTAATGCAATACGTTAGGTTGATCCAAAACACAATTTTCTTTCTAAAACTAATTTAATTTTTCATTTAGCCGTTTTTGCGATTTGAACACTTAAAGTTAGCGCTCAGCTTTAAATGCCAACATATTCGTTTGGAAGAGCTAAATCTAGTCAATATTTTTTACAATTCATGGTTTTCAATAAAGTAGGTAATTTTAAATAAAAAAATCGCTAAAATTTTATTTTGACGATTATCCTGAACATCTGGGGAATGGAAAATAGATATAAACAGCATAACAGTCTATGCTACATGGACTGTAAAAAAAATCGTTATTTTCGAAATTCAGACAATTTTCATTTTGGCGTTTTTTCATTTTGTTTTTTATTGAATTTAGCGTTTTTTGCGATACAATATACAATACTCTTTTTTTAAAATTTCTCGAATTTTCCATTTTGGCGTTTTTTCGATTTAAACACTTTTATGTAAAGCTTTGAATGGGTAAGCTCATTCGAGCCAATTTTTTAAATTTTTAATATTCGTGATTTTCAACGAATTATGTAATTTTAAATAAAAATGTCATTTTGACGATTGTTAGGTAAAACTTGGACATTTTCATAAAATTTCAATTTAAAAAAAATTAATTTTGGGATTTTTAAATTTAGTTTTTTATTAAATTTAGCGCTTTTTTATGTTGTGATTATACAGTTTTAGAAATGCTTTATTTAACAATACTTTAATTTTTCTGAAAATTATCATTTTTAGCAAACAATCGCCAATATAAAATTTTAGCGATTTTTTATAAAAATTGCTATAGTTTGTTAAAAATTACGAATTTTAAAATTGAAAACATTGACTAGAATAAGATCTCCCAATAGTATATGTAGGCTTTTAAAGCAAGGCGCTAAGTTTACACAACAGAGCTGAAATTGAAAAAACGCCAAAATTAAAAATGTAATCTATTTTAAAAAGAAATAATTTGTTGGTCAAACTACGTATGGACACCAGTTGTGTTAGCAGAGCTTATGTTCGAAAATTCTAAAGTTTTAACAAATTATGCCAATTTAAATAAAAAATCGCTAAAATGTTAGTATTACAGAAAAGCAAAAATAAAAACCCCAAAATTAATGTTTTTATAATTTTGAAAATATTTTTTTTTTTTGAAAATTTAAAAAACGTTGGTCCAGTATATTGGATCACCTCGTAACAAACGCTCAAATATTACAAACAATTTCAAAATCGCGAAAACGCGTATTAGCGATTTTGTTATATAGTAAAAGCAGAAAATTTGTTTGTACCGTATACGTGAGAGAATGTTAGAATGCTTGTTTTATGAAATGTCTCACATTCTTGAAATTCACAATAGTCAAGGAATTATTGTGATTTTGAGCAAAAATCGCTAACATTTTTATTTTGACGATTAGCGAAAAACCGTTTGATATACGAAATTTAAATAAACGACGTTAGAGCATATCTAGGTTCCATGGAAAGTGCAAAAAATCTGTCCTTTTTAAAATACGTTTTTTCGGTTTAGCGTTTTTGTTTGATTCTTTATAAAGTTAGAGCTCTTTGTGATATTGTAGTATACGGTGTTTGGAATTCTCTATCTAACAATACTATGATTATCTGAATCGCGACATATACACAATAATTGTCAAAATAAGATTTTAGCGTTTTTTTATAAATTGACAAGGAATTATTGTGATTTTGAGCAAAAATTGCTAAAATTTTTATTATGACGATTAGCCAAAAACCGTTTGATTTACGAAATTTAAATAAACGGCATTAGAGCAAAAAAAATCTGTAAATTTAAATAAAAAATCGCTAAAATTTTATTTTTAAGATTATCCGAAACCCTTTGGGTGATGGAAAATAGATAGGCATAACAGTCTAAGCTTTACGGGCTGTCCAAAAAAATCACTATTTTCCAAATTCGGACAATATTTAATTTATTGAATTTAGCGTTTTTATGATGTGGTTATATATAGTTTTCGGAATGATCCATTTAACAATACTTTGATTTTCCGAAAATTCCCGATTTCTACCAATCGTCGAAATAACAGTTTAAAGATTTTTTTATGTAGATTGACATAATTCGTAAATGTGAAAAATTGAGACATTGGCTAGAAAGAGTCTCTAACTCTTATTTTTAATGATTTGGGATTTTCTGAAAATTCGTCTAAAAAGTTTCTTTTTAAAATTCTTTTTTGGCTTTTCTATAAAAATTTTTCTAACAATACTTTTTTATGAAAATGTACAAGCTTCACCCAACAATCGTCAAAATGACAATTTAGCGATTTTTTATTTAAATTGATATCATTAATTACAAATCGCGAATTTAAAAAAAATAATTGTCTAGAGTAAGGTGTTCGAACACACCAGAAGTGTATAAGTAGATTGTTCATAATATTATTTCTGTTTAAAATTTATCGAATTATCCATTTTGGCGTTTTGCGATTTTGACACTTGTGTAAAATTGGCGCTTAGCTTTAAATGCCAACATATCATGATGAGAGAGCTCATTCTAGCCAATATTTTAAACTTTTAATATACGTGATTTTAAAAAAATTAGGTACTTTTAAATAAAAAATCGCTAAAATTTTATTTTGACGATTATCCGAAAACTCTAGAAAATAGATCTAAACGGCATAACAGTCTAAGCTACATGGGCTGTTCAAAAATCTCTGTCTTCAAAATTCAGACAATTTTTCACTTAAGCGTTTTTTTTTGTTTCTTATTGAATTTAGCGTTTTTTGTGATGTAATTATATGTATATAGTTTTCGGAATGATCTATTTAACAATACATACTTTGATTTTCTGAAAATTCGCTATTTTTACCGAACAATTGTCAAAATTACATTTTAGCGTTTTTTATGTAAATTTACATATTTAATTCGTTTAAAATCGCAAATTTGACAAATGGAGATATTGGATAGAATAAACTCCCCTAACTATTAAATTTAATAACTTTGAGATTTTTTGAAGATTTTTCAAAAATGTTTTTTTTTAATTTAAGAAAAAATTTTCATTTCAGCGTTTTATCATTTTGCTTCTCTATATAGTCAAAGCCTTTTCTGATATTGTGGTATATAGTGTTAGGAATGCTCTACCTAACACTACTTTGGTTTTCTGAAATGTGAAATTTTTAAATGACATTTTAGCGATTTTTTATTTAAATTGACATAATTCATTAAAAATATTGCGAATTTAAAAAATTAAAAACATTATCTATAAAAAGGTCGTTTAACACACCAGATGTGTATGCGCATTTTTTTTCAAAACATTCTTTCTTTTTATAACTTATGAAATTTTTCAATTTAGGCGTTTTTGCGATTTTAATACATTTATGTAAATCTGTCGCTTAACTTTAAATGCAAACATATTCCGTTAGCAGAGCTCATTCTAGGCACTATTTTAAATTTTTAATATTTGTGATTTTCAATGAATTATGTAATTTTAAATACAAAATCGCTAAAACTTTATTTGACGATTATCCGAAAACATTTGGGAGATTGAAAATAGATCTAAACGGCATTACAGCCTAAGCTACATGCGCTGTAAAAAAAAACTTTTTTGTTAAAATTCAGAAAATTTTCAATTTTTGCGTTTTTTATTTTGTTTTTTTTTTTCTATTGAATTTAGCGTTTTTGTGACGTAGTTATATATATTTCGGAATGATCTATTTAACAATACTTTGATTTTCTGAAAATAACCGATTTTTACCGAACAATCTTCGAAATAACATTTTAGAGATTTTTTTATGTAGATCGACATAAAGCGTTAAAAATCGCATATGTGAAAAATTGAGATATGGGTTAGAAAGACTCTCCTAACTCTTAATTTTAATGATTTTACGACATTTTAAAAAGTCGACATTTTCTTTTGAAATTTCATTCAACATTTTTGTTTCAGCGCTTTTATCATTTGGCTTTTCTATACATATGACGGTTCTTGTGATATGGTAGAATATAGTGTTAGGAATGCTAAATCTAATAATATAATACTTTACCAATTATTAAAATAACATTTTAGTGATTTTTTATTTAAATTGACCTAATTCATTAAAAATCGCGAATTTACAAAATTAAAAACATTGTCTAGAATAAGGTCTTCCAACTCACCAGATGTATACACGTGTACACAAAGCTCTCTTTCTTTTTAATTTAAAAAAATATCTCGAATTTTCCATTTTGGCGTTTTTGCGATTTTAACACTTTTGTGTAAAGTTAGCGCTTAGCCTTCAATGCCAACATATTCAGTTGGGAGAGCTCATTCTAGCCAATATTTAAAATTTTTAAAGTTCGTGATTTTAAACAAATTAGGTCTTTTTAGATAAAAAAAAATCGCTAAAATTTTATTTTAATGATTATCCGAAATAAAACTGGAGATTAAAACTAGATCTAAACGGCATTATCGTACGGCTATATTATGGTCTGTCCAAAAAAACCTTTTTGTTAAAATTCAGAAAATTTTCCATTTTGGATTTTTTTTCAATTTTGTTTCTTACTAAATTTAGCGTTTCTTGTGAATTGTTCAATATAGTGTTAGGAATGCTCCATTTAAAAATAATTTGATTTTCTGAATACTGGCGATTTTTACCGATCATTTGCCGAAATAACATTTTAGCGATTTTTTTATATAAATTTAAATTTTTCGTTAAAAATAGTAAATTTTAAAAATTAAGAACATTGGCTAGAATATGTTCTCCTAACGAAATATGTAGTTGTAAAGTCCAAGTTTTTTCTAAATACTATTACTTTTTAAAATTTATCAAATTTTTCATTTCGGCGTTTTTGCGATTTTAAGACTTCTTCTGTGTAAAGTTAGCGCTTAGCCTACATACTCTTGTGGCAGAGCTCATTCTAGCCAATATTTAAAAATTTTAAAATTCGTAGATTATTTAACGAATTTTATTAATTTATCTAAAAAATCGCTAAATTTTTATATTGACGATGGTTCGATAAAAATCGCCATTTTTCAGAAAGTCCGAGTATTATCGAATAGGGAGTTCCTAACACTATATATCACCATATCACTTTGTAGAAATTCAAAATGAAAAAAACGCCAAAATAAAAAAATGTTAAAATGTGCTAAAATCGCAAAAACGCCTAAATGAAACATTTAATTAATTTTCAAAAGATAGGGTATTTTGGAAATCCATATTTTGCACACCTATTGTTTTAGGGGAGCTCACTCTAGCCAAAGTATTTTATTTTTTAATTTGACGTTATTTTAATAATTTATCAATTAAAATATAAATCGTTTGAACTTTAATTGTCATTGGCTTCTAAATTTGGCCTGGCATTGAAATTCGAAGATTACATTTGAAATTCGAAAAATATCAATTGAAATTCGAATATTTCATTTGAAATTCGAAAAATGTCAATTGAAATTCAAAAAACATCAATTGAAATTCGAAAAACATCAATTGAATTTCGAAACACATCAATTTAAATTCGAAACACATCATTTGAAATTCGTATTTCGAATATCAGTGATGTTTTTCGAATTTCAATTGGTGTATTTCGAATTTCAATTGATGTATTTCGAAATTCAATTGATGTATTTCGAAATTCAATTGATGTTCTTCGAATTTCAAATGGAATCTTCGAATTTCAAATGGAAAAATTCGAATTTCAATTGATGTTTTTCGAATTTCAACTGATGTGTTTCGAATTTCAATTGATGTTTTTCGAATTACAATTGATGTGTTTCGAATTTCAATTGATGTGTTTCGAATTTCAATTGATGTTTTTCGAATTTCAATTGATGTATTTCGAAATTCAATTGATGTGTTTCGAATTTCAATTGATTTTCTTCGAATTTCAAATGGAATCTTCGAATTTCAATTGACCTTTTTCGAATTTCAAATGGAATCTTCGAATTTCAATTGACCTTATTCGAAATTGAATTGATTTTTTTCGAATTACAGTTGGAAATGTTGTAGACGTCAGTCTTTCAGTTCGACAAGGCACCCGATGCCGGTTTTGCCAGATTTTTTATATCAGTTAGCTCTATAAAATATATTAAAAAAAACATCCCATCCCACCAAAGCGACAGGTAAATTGTAGGTATCTTTTAATTTCCGGACCAATTTTGAAAGGAGATGGAGTTTGGTGGTAAGTAATAATTGTACGTAAAGCTTAATTTTTATTTGAATAAAGTAATGACTAAATATTTAAAAAATATAAATTAAACTAATTATATAAATGCAATAAGTACAAAAGAGTCTTTCATTTCCAAAGGCAGACATTTCCCTTAGAATGTCTTAGGGAAAGAAAAAGCACCAAAACCTAAGGTTTGATTTTTCAATTATATTAAATTTAGAAACTTTTTCCAATTGTATCTCTTAGTTTTTCGACATAAAATCCGAAATGGCTCGGGAAAAGACATCCACGGCAAAGTTTACATCTGATTTATTAATGCACATAGGAGGTTTAATACGGAAGATCTGGAAAGAAAATTTTTTGGAGAGAACATGGGTTAGGATCTGGAGGTGACAGACAAGGAGGATAAGGTTTAAACTCAAACGAAAGTCTAAGTAACAAAACAAGCGACAAGAAACACAAAGACAAGGAAGCCAAAACCAACAAATAGCAGCTAAGACAGATGATATAGAGCATAACATTCAATAAAGAAGTCCACTCTTAGTCCTATTACACTTACATTGCCATTAAGTCCACCGCGACCGAAGAGCACTCCCATATCCTTGCAGCTTTCCCAAATCTCCAAGACATGCGGGACACCCAAGGGAGCCTTTGTCTCACGATCAGCCACCAATTCCACACCGATCATAAGACCCTTGCCTCTTACATCGCCAATTATCTCATAGTTATCCTTAAGTTCTGCCAATTTTTTGAGGAAGTATGTGCCCACTTCCAAAGAGTTCTTTTGCAATTGTTCCTCTTCAATAACATCGAGCACGGCAATACCGACAGCACTGGCCATGGGATTACCACCATACGTATTAAAATGCAGAGCCATGCCTAAAGATTGAGCGATCTTTGGGGTGGTGACGACAGCAGCCATGGGGAAACCGTTACCAATACCTGAAGAGAAAGAGAAAAAGTGGAATTAGGATATTGATCTTACCTTGAGCCGAAAAATTTAGCCCTGCACTCGAAGAAGTTAAATACAATCGGCTATACTGAAAAGTTTACAAAGTAGATGTATGCTCCCGATACTTCGGATCCCACATTACCAGATCTTATTCATATCTGTGGTTATGACTGGAAAATACTGAGGACATTTTTGTCCACCACCGATTTTCCATAAATCGTGAGGTTTTAAAAATATCATAAATAAGGAGCGCACCACAGGCCGATCTAATGGCTTAAGTGTATGTCAATGGACATGAGACATTTTAATGTTTGGAAAAATGTTTGCTAAAAGGTCCGATTTATATGCAATTGGTTGTTATTGTAGCAGATCTTTGCAAATGTTTGTATAGGTGTTGAGTTTTCATCGGAGTTCGGAACCGTTTCATTAGTCTACAGGTCTAGAAATGTGGCAACCTGTACAGGTTTTGTTCATAGCGTTCTGGGAACAACCTATGTGGGGTTAGTCGGACAATCAATGAGGTCGTGTAGTCTCTGAGTGCACCCTGGGTAGATGTTAGCCACAAGGTCATCAAATCGTGGCCAAATATAATTTCAGATGTCTATGTACACTACCCGGTCTCAGCTGTTTCTGTAGTACCCTGGTGCTTCACGGCAGACTTTCTTGCTCTGATGCTGCTGGACGAGGATGTAACCAGAGCATGATATTCAATGCTGCTACGATCGCGTCCGTATTAATATCGCCCAAACATGTCTGGTATGCTATTCTATCTTGGCGAAAATAGCTTATCCATTACATATTTATTGGGATGGCTTCAGCGATAACCAAGGAGGATTAAGCTGCCGCACGGATATGACCTCCGACTCGTCATTCAAGTGGTTATCTGAAGATATGAGAAGACATTCAGCAGCTGTTTCTCAACTGCGTATTCTACCAACCCGCTTGGTATGATTTTTGATCCTAAAGTTCCTTCTTGAATCTTTGGACCTCTTTTTTCAAACCGTGAATGTCTCTCATTATATGCCTGGTTGGGGAAGAACATCCAGTTCTTAGGGCGGCATTTTGGAAAGTTTATATTTATCTTCCCTGCTTATATATCTCACGTTTGCCGATCGAAATGGCTCTCCATAGTCCGACATGGCTGGACTTGAGAACTTTGTTTCTACTTTGCATGCTATAGCAGATAGCAGTGACATGTGCAGCAGCATATTGCAAATTATGCAAAGTGATCCCTAATACTCTGGTCGGGATTGTTATGTCATTCACGCGTCAGTATGAATACCACCCAAAACCTGCCTGGCATGCTCTTCATCCAGAGACTCCCTCTTGAATTTCCAGACTTCTTTTACCAGACCGCGAATAACTCTACTGATCAGGGGCCAAATCATGGCATTCGATATGGAGAACTTTTCGATCGAAAAGGTATTTTTTTTAATAAAAAAGTAAACATTGGAATTAATTAAAAACTATCTAGATAAGCTATATAAGAATGTATTTCAACAATCTACTTGAATATGACATAAGCTAAACTCTTTTAACGAGAATAAAAAACACATTTCCATCGTAAAGTACTCGATATCGAATGCCGTGATTTGGCCCCAGGTAAGTATGTGGAATGTGATTCCAGATACTTTGGTCGGAATTGTCATGTCATTCATTCGCATTTGAATACCACCAATACCTGTCTGATAAGATCATTCATCCGTAGACTCTGTGTTTTCCCACTGTATTTTGCTCAACTTTGCCTACCAAACTATGCAAAGTGGCAGATGATTTCCAGGCGGATACATTCACCTTCCACGATGTGAAGAAATTTGTAAGCTTAGTGAAATAGTGATTAAGTATATCGCAACACCAGTGTAAGTCACGATATCGACGTTATCTGTCGCTTGCTTATTTAGGGGGATATAGCCATTTAAAGTTTATCTAATTACAGGTTTGTACGTTTTCGCACTGAGTGTTGTCTACATTTGCCGACAAAACTTGTGCTGCATAGTTCGCCACGGCCAAATTTAAGGTCCATCTTCCTACTAAGCATTTTATCGTAAATGGCAGCGACGTATGTAGATGACTTACACAATGTCAAATGTGAGACCAAAAACTTTGGTCGGGATTATAGTCGCGCATTCATACATCTGCAGTCCATACAGTGCGCAAAGTGGCAGATGATTTCGAGGAGGATACATTCACATTCCACGATTTGAAGATAATTGTAAGCTCCATGAGATAGTGATTAAGTACGAGCATCATCAGTGTCAGTCACGATTTCGACGTCTTCTGTCGATTACTTATTTTAGGGGTTAGAGCCATTTAAAGTTTTTATAATGATGCTTATTTATAAGGTAGGGCGGTATAAAGTTTGTGAATGTTGGTTACTGGTATGTTCTTTCATCCAGAGGCTCCCTCTTGAATTGCTGGAAACATATATCCGTGAATGACTCTACTGATCTGCTTGGCCCAGGGGTCGACTAACCCAGAAGACACTGCTTAGTTAGAATTCGACTTGACAGGCGAGGTATCCTCCGAAGAAATCCTGCGGCTGTTCTTAAGGTGGCATTGGCTCTTGGTGGCTCTTTGATCCAGAGATTCGTTCCAGAATCGCGAGACTTATTTATCTGCAGACCGTGTGTGACTCTTCTGATCTGCCTTAACCGGGGGTATACTATCCACCAGATATATAAATTGGTTAGTCACTAGTAAGCTCATTGATCCAGAGGCTCCCTATTAAATCACTTGACACATTTATCCGTGAATGACTCTCTGATTTGCTAGGCCCGGTGTTCGACTATTCATTAAACACTAAATAGGGTTCGGCTTCGTTGGCTAAAAAACTCAGAAGATACAGCTTGGTTAGCCTTCGACTCGTCATGCAAGTTGTCCTCTAAAGAAATCCTGTGGCTATTTTTAGGGAAGAATTTTGAGAGGTTCGTGTATTCTCCCCTTGTGTTTTGTTCAAGATTGCCTATCACACATACAGGGTTGCCCATATTCGACGGACCCACGGACTCGTTGGGCCCATTCCAATCGACGAGGCTTGTCCGCAGGCAACAATCTTTGCGTCAATTGAATTTTGTACGGGAACAAATGCAAATCAACGCGAATAATCCGTTGTAAAGTGGACCGAGCCATGCCCAAATGCTGAGAACGGCGTTTTTGGGATGTTCTTGGGGACCTCTCAACACTGGCTCGTACGGCAGCGATATTCTCGGCCGATCGCCTTGGTCGACTTTTATTTGGCCTCTTCGGATTAGAAAGAGCCTCACCAGTCGAAAGTTTTTCGTATAAACGCTTAATGGTGTTCTTAGAAGGCGCACTTCTCACATTTTTTAATATTTTAAAAGCACGTTGACTTGACTTCTTCTGTTGAATGTAAATTTCAACTATTTCAGAGCGCTCGCGTGGCGTGTATTGTTCCATGGTAAAAATCTGCTTGGACTGACGCTTCAAACGCGGTATGTCATTAAGCGATCTGACATCTCTGTCAAAAGTTATGGCGTTGCCAGATGGGTCCGTCGAATATGGGAAACCCTGTAGTTCGTCACGAACGAACTTGAGGACTTCTTCCTACTTAGCATTTAATGGCAGAAAGCAGCGACATGTGTAAATGTCAAATGTAATCCCAAATACTTTGATCCGGATTATAGTCTTCGAGTGGTTACATGCATTACAGGCAGATGATTTCGAGGCGGATACATTGGCATTTCACGATGTGAAGAAATTTTGAAGCTCAATAAGATCTATCAATTTATCGGCGTAAGTCCGATTTAGAAGTCATCTGACGGTTATTTATTTAAGGGGACAGAGCCATTTAAAGTTTATATAATGACATTTATTCAAGGAGATACATCCATTTAAAGTTTGTGAAGGAAATCCAAATATTTGAACAAAACATAAGTGATCACAAAATGTTGTTCTTTTCGCTCTGGCACGCTTATTTACGGAGATAGAGCCACTTAAAGTTTGCAAAATGTTGATCAAAAAATAAATGATCATCACAAAATGTCATCCTTCGGCATCTAGGAGCTTGTTTAAGTTCTTCAAGTGTTCAAATTTTATTTTAGCTTGCAGTATCTACCTTCTACATTATATTTTATTCCTTCGAGTGTAGCAGAATTTTTAGCTTTCTCTATATGTTTTTCATCTTCACCAACTTACCCTTAGCCATAGTTACAATATCGGGTACAATACCATGACCCTCAAAGCCCCAGTAATGATCTCCAGTTCTGCCGAAACCAGTTTGGACTTCATCCGCTACAAATAGGCCCCCATTGGCCCTTACCAATTCAGCTGCCTTCTTTATATAACCCTTAGGGAATTGCACTGTGCCACCAACCCCTTGAATGGACTCAGCAAACATTGCCGCCACTTTACCGCGAGGCAGAGAGTACTTGAAAGTCTGTTCCAATTCATTATAATACATATCGGAAGCTTTGCAGCCCGTTTCCGTGGAGCAATCACATTTACGATCTGTTTGTATGGGAGAATCACGACATTTCGCTCCACCCCAGATGCCCAAATAAGGATCGGGATTCATAACATGATGAATGCCATTAGCCACACCTGGCAAGGGGAAGCGCCATGTGGAATGAGCCGTCAAACCCATTGTATAGGGTGACATGCCATGATAGCAATTACGTAAAGTTATGATGTCCTGGTTTCCGGTATGCAAACGGGCCATCAACATGGCCATATCATTAGCCTCAGAACCAGAGTTCACAAAGCAGACAGCCTTCAAGTCACCGGGAAATTTTGCCGTCAAACGTTGGGCATACTCATGAATCTTGGGATGCATATAGATATTGGTAGTGTGCCACAAAGTTTTCACTTGATCCTCCAAAGCTTTGTTAACCTTGCTGGAAAGAAAGCAGGAAAAATCCCCATCAAAATCAAGCCAAATGAATTCCTGTGTGAATTAATGCTTACGGATGACAATGACCCACGGACACAGTTACAATACCCCCAAACATATCCAAATACCGATTGCCATCGTGATCGAATAGCCATTGCATATGACCATTGTGTATCAGGAGAGGTTTCTTATAGTAGGCCTGGATGTTGGGAGTCAAATGGTTTTTACGCATTTCTTTAATATTCTCATAGCTTGGACCTTTGTATTGAGGTGGTTGGTGATCACAATCGGGCATTTCATTTTGGGTCAACGTAACCGTGGCCGGGTTAACCTTGGAGTTCAGGGTTGAAGTGCTGCGACTTTGCGGCTGAGCTTGTCGTAACAAACGAGAAGAGGTAGCTGGTAGGGAGATAACAAAATATTAGTTGAATAAGGCAAGCAGATTAATGTTGAACGAAAAGGCATGTCGAAGCATGGCCAGGTCAAATATAATCCCTGAAGACTAAAAATATTCTGAATACATTGATATTGTACTGTAACATTGGCCCGAAAGAGTGGAAAGAAAATTTCTTATTAATTATTACTTTATTTGACGATGGTCTTATTAAAAAAGTTTTCTTTATCTTAAGTATTTTTTTTTTTAATATTAGTAGATTTAAAAACAAAATATATGGCCAGAATTAAAATAGATGGGCCGTGCCGAAGATTGGCCATGATGGGCAAATTTTGTTTATAAACAACAATAGCGTCGTTAAGTGTGTCCACATTCATACCCCCCAGCATACGTTGTAAACAAATTAAATTCATTTGCATTAATTTGCTTCCAATAAAAAGAGAATAGAACCAAGCGATGACATGATTTTAAACTACATATTCAAACTAAATTTTTTCATACATGTACTCGTAAATAAAAGTAAATCAAGTATTGATAAATATTCCGTAGGTAACCCAAAGTTTTCATTATTTTTAAGACTTCCTGCTAAATATTCATTGGGAAACCTCAATTTAAATTATGCTAGTAGAAGGTATATATTTGTTACCTATCCCCCTTCAGGTGTCACTGTGTTTAATCTCGTACCTTCTCCTAATTGTCTGTTAATATGTACTTAACAAAATTAATTAAAATAATAATGCGCATTTAGGTATACAAAATACATGCTCCTATGCTGTACGATTTAGAATTAGCATATTTATCAATTTGCAAATGTTTTATCAAGGCAAACTTCTGAAATAATCTATATACGCCGAATCTTTAGTGTGGTCTGATTTCATTGGGGGTACGTACACCAACAATATAAGTATGCCTATAAAACAACACACACGCCGAGCAAAGCACAGTGGGGAGAATTAAAAAAACTAATTGCAAAGAATTTTAGCACTCTTATAAATGCTATCCCTAGTTTTCCCATTAATCAATTATTTGTTTAAGGATTTGCTTAAACTACACCTTGTTTTATTTGTAAAGTAGTGCATAAAAACAAAAAATAAGAAAAGGAATTCCGTAAAATGTTAAAAATCGACAAAATTTGAATTTTTCCGTATTTCGGGTGAATTTCATACTAAATGCCTAGCTAAAAATCGTTTTGTAGTTGCTCATAGCACGTACAAATTATATAGTTTGTATGATCCAAGTTTTACGATACAGAGAAACAAACGCTAAAAAATGAAATTTTAGCTAAAAATTCTGTAATTGGGCAGAGCATAGCTTAAATACCCATCAAAAGTTAAAGTGATTGCAAAATCTCGTAATTTTGACCAAAAAATAAGTGTTCACAAAATGTTTTAATTTTTCCTTCGTGGCCATTTCCAAGTTTCCAAGAAAATCCAAAATGTTGATAAAAAATAAGTGAGAACAAATTCAAAAAAGCATATTAGTTATAATTTCATTTAAATTGTTTCTAACTTGACCAACAACAAGTCATCACAAAATGAAGAATGCATTTTTGGGGATATAGATCCTTTTAAAGTTTTGCTAATTTTGACCAAGAATAGTACCCACAAACATTGTCCTTTTCTCTCAAAGACGCTATTTTAAAGATATGGAGCCATTTAAAGTTTTGCTGAGAAAATGTTGACCAAAAAGAAAGTTATCACAAAATTTTGTCATTTTCGCTTTGGGGCATTTATTTAAGGAGATACAAACATTTAAAGTTGCCAAAAAAACTCAAATTGTTTACCAAAAAGAATTGAGAACAAAATCAAGAACGTTTTTAAGGGGATATAGCCATCTAAAGTTTTGCTAATTTTTGCCAAAAAAAAATCAAGATACCATATTTAGGGAGATGGGCCATTTAAAGTTTTTCTAATTTTGTCTAAAAAATAAGTGATTACAAAATCTCGGAATTTTCGCTCTAATTCGATTATTTAAGGAGATACAGTAAATTAAAATTTTTGCTAAGGCAATCCCAAATTTTTATCAGAAAATCAGTGATTCAAAGTCCTCAGGCTTCTCTTGAAATCTTGAAATCTAGGGCGTTTATTTAAGGAGATTTATCCATTTAAAGTTTCCAAGAAAATACAAAATGTTGACCAAAATTAAGAAATAATAAAATCAAGAACGCATATTTAGGAAGATAGAGCAATTCAAAGTTTTGCTAATTTCAGAAAAGGCAATCGAAAATTTTGGCTGAAAATAAGTGATTACAAAATTGTATCCATTACACATTCAAGAAGGCATATCGAGGGAGATAGACCAATTTATAGTTTTGCCAATTTTTACAAAAAAGAGTCATCACAAAAATGGAGGCATTTCAAGCTTTTCTAAGGAAACCACATTTTCACCACATATATGTACACGGGGCAAAATAGCCTTTTTTGATATGTTTGAATCGAAAGAAAATATATTTGGAACACAAATTTTTAAATATTATATATTTCCTAGCAAATAAATTTTATTTGAAAATCAACAAAATATATTTGAAACGCATATATTAATATATTACAACAAAATATATTTGCAAACAAAAATTCTCAAATAAAATATGTGTTTAAATACAAATATAATTATTGTTTAGGAATTTCTCCAAATATATTTTATTTAAAAAAAAATTTCAAAACTTTTGTTGACTTTTTCGAATTCCAGATAAAATTTTTCCTTGGTTCCGAGTTTAACCTCCCAGCATTAGCTTCTGTTCTTAATCAATAATGTTAATACAATTTATTTAACAATTTATAAAAAACTAACATTGAATTACTGAAAAATTTAACATAACTTATTTTCTGAATACTTAAATGCAAATACATATTTATTTCGGAAATAATGCTCCCAAATAAAAATATATTGGGATATAAACAAAGATTTGTTTAGAACAAGATCTTCCCAAATATATAATTTTGGTGTGTATCAAATATTATATATTTAGAGTGTACCATAAACATATATATGTTTCAAGCCGAATATGTTTGGGACAATATACTACAGAAGCGATTTTTTTCAGCGTGTAAACACAAAATATTGACACTTTCGCTCCAGAATGCTTGTTTAAGAAGATAAAGACATTTAAAGTTTCCAAATTCAAAATGTTGACGAAAAATTGATCACAAAATTTCGTTCCTTTCGTGCCATGGTGCTTTTTGAAGGAGATAGAGTCATTTGGAGTTTTACTAATTTTTACTAAAAAAATAATAAGTAATCGAGCGCCCCAGTAGGTGAGTTGGTAGCGTACTCGCCTATGAGTTTGGGAGTCGTGGGTTCGATTCCCACCAGAGGGTCTGGACTGTCGCTGCAAAAATTTTGCCATATGGTCTTTGTAACCCGGCCTTTCCCTGAACCTTATAATTAGAATATAAATTTACTTTGTATTGTAATTCATATAAATAAATAATAATAAGTAATCAAATTATTGTCTTTTTCGCTCTAACATGTTTATCCAAAGTTTTAACCATACAATAATCGAAGAATGTCTTTCTTTACGTTCAAGAACGTTATTTTAAAGGGAGAGCCAAAGTGTTTCTAATTTTGAACAAATAAGTAATTTAAAATAATTGAATAAAAGCTGTCCTTTTCGGTATATGAAGTTTATTTTCGCTGATAAAACCATTTAAAATTCTGCTATGGAAATCCAAAATCAGAACACAAAATAATCTTCAAAGGGACAGAGCCTTTTAAAGTTTTTGAAGGAAATCCAAAATGTTTACCAAAAATGAGTGAAAACAAAATCAAGAAGGTTTATATTAGGAGATAGAGCCATTAAAAGTTTTGCTAAATTTTCACCAAGAAAATGCCTTACCCCATCAAGAACGCATTTTAGAGAGATTGTGCCATTATAAAGTAGGTGGTCTCAATATTTTGTAATTTTCGCTTTAGGGCGTTTATTTAAAGGGAAACAAGCATTTAAAGTTGTCAATAAAATGCAAAATGTTTACCAAAAATAATTGAGAACAAAATCAAGAACGTTTATTAAGGAAGATAGAGCTGTTTAAAGAATTTCTAATTTTGAATAAGTCATTACAATCCCGTAATTTTTGCTCTAGGGGGATATTTAAGGGGATTTGTTAATTCAAAGTTATATGCAAAATGTTGACCAAAAATAAAAAAACAACTAATTCAAGTAATCATTTGATAAGCCCTTTTAACATTTTTCTAATTTTAGTAAGGTAATCAAAAATTTTTGATCACAAAAGTTTGTTCCTTTGGCTCTCTGACGCTAATTTAAGCAGATAGAGCCGTTTAAAGTTTTGCTAGTTTTTACAAAAAAAATATTGGTTACATAATCTCGTAATTTTCGCTCAAGGATGTTTATTCAAGGAGATGAAGTAAGTTAAGGTTTTGCTAAGGAAATCTAAAATGTTGACCGGAAAATAAGTGATGACAAAATGTTCTAATTTCCCCTCTAGGGCATTTATTCGAGGAGATAGAGCCATTTAAAGTTGTCAAGAAAATCCAAAATGTTGACCAAACATAAGTGAGAATAAATTCAAGAACGCATATTTAGGGAGAAAGAGCAGTTCCAAGTTTTTCTATTTTTAAAAATATAATCCAAAAATAGGGGATTACAAAATTGTATCAATTTCCTATTGAAGAACGCATATCCAGGGAGGTGGAGCCATTTAAAGTTTTGCCAATTTTGCCCAAAACAAATCATCACTCCATTTAACGTTTTGCTAATTTTTACCAAAAAATTAGGGACCAAAAATTTGATTATTATTTGAGAAGATGAAGCCATTAGAAGTTTCCAAATCCAAAATGTTGACGAAAAAGTGATTACAAAATTAAGTCTGGCAATATGTCGGAACCGAAATATCGGGATCTTTCTTGCATGTGTGAAAGCTGGGCAATGACACAGAAAATTTCCCATCGTTTTTCCCTGCATGCCCTGCACTCGTCGTTTTCTGCTAGTCCTATGCGATGAAGATGTGCCTGTAAGCTTGAGTGTCCCGTTAGAACACTCATCATCTTACTAATCTCGATCTTGTTTAGTTTCAGAAAACTACTTGTTTTCTTCTCATTTGGGTCACCCCACAGTATCTTTGCAGTTGCTCTATTCCACACAGTTTTGTGAGCCATCACTGCCCAATGCTTCAACTCATGCTTCGTGGCTTCGAAAGGTTTCCAATTTTCTAAGTTTATTACTCGAAGTTATCTGCCCTTTGAAGCTAAACTGTTTGCTCGTTCATTTCCAATCACTCCGTTGTGTCCCTGTACCTAGAAAATACGCAGTTGACCATGGACTGAGTAATTATTTATCCTCCTTTTACAGTCTGGATTTGACCTTTTCCGATGTTATTGCTTTGATCGCCATTTGGCTATCTGTGAAGATGTTGGTATATTTGTGGTATTACTGAGCCAGTTACCACACTCCGTGATTGCTCGAGCTTCTGGGATTCGGAAGTAAAGTTCGACATCTGGTTCATCAATAAAAAGTCCCAGACCCGTCCTTCCTCCTAGCCTGAACGCATCAGTGTAGCAGCTGGTTCCCACTGGCACTTGAGCTAGTGTTCCGTTTTCCCAGATGCGTCTGTCTGAATTGACAAAACAATAAGCAATCACAAAATTTATTTCTTTACGTTCAGTAACGCTTATTTAAGGAAACAGCCAACGTTTTTCTAATTTTCAGCAAAGTGATTAATAATAAGTGAATAAAGTTTGTCCTTTTCGCTATTTTAAATTCTGCACTAGGACTCTTATTAAAGGAGATAGAACCATTTAAAGTTTGACAACCATATCCAAAATGTTGACCAAAACATAAGTGATCACAAAATTTTGTCATTCTCGCTCTAAGGCGTTTATTTTAAGAGATATACCCGTTTAAGGTTTAGCTAATTTTAAAAAGTTAAACCAATATGTTGACCAAAATCTAAGTGCTTACAAAATTCCACTCTCAAGCGCTTATTTGAGGAGATAGAGAATACTTTTGACAAAAAATAATTAATCACAGATTTTTGTGATTTTCGCTCAAAAACGCTTATTTAAGGAGAGACATGAAGTTTTTCTAATTTTGCCCATAATCTCGCCAATATGTATTTTTGATATGAGCTTTAAAAGTTTCATTGCCATCAGTTGAAAAAAAGCAGATACATTTCCCCTTTTTTAAAATTCCCCCACTGTGTGACAACTTCGTGTTGGTCTCTTGCCAGACATTTTTTGCTATTTTGTCCACCGGTTTTTTATTAACTTTATAAACAGACAAAAAATGCTCTTATCAGTTGTTAGATTAGATTATTATTCCCACTTTTAGATGACCTATTTTAGAACAAATAATAGATAAGGCAATTACGAGGTATGGGGAGGAAATTTACGGCAAATGACTACAAAATTTTAAAAATTTAACAATAATAAGCTGGTGTTAAGAAAGAACTTCGCCATTATTGAAAGATTCAAATATTGTATGTTTAAGGGTATCGTCATTGATTAAACACTAAAAAAATTTTCGACTTTGAGAAAAACTAAATGATTATAAAAATAAGCTGATATTGAAAAGAAAATAATATATTAGTCACTGTTCACCGCTATACATTCTGCAACTATTATTTTTTTAAGTGGTTCGCCATTTAAAATTAACAACAAAAATTGCACCTACAAAAAATCTAAACTACTTTAACAAATTGTAGAATGTTAATGAATCTAAAATCTTCCTACCTACCTCTTTAAAATTTTATTATGCATTATTCACTATCACTTTCAACTGCAAACTGTCTAGTATTTTTCTTAAGTAAATAATCAACAACTCTTGTCTGACATATAAAGCAATTTCAATGGACGTAAACATCTTATCAGTTGAGCGCATTTTTTACTTTCCCCTCATCATATAACTTAAGATTGTTTACAACCTTGTACTTGAAACTAGAATCTCGTGAAATTATAAGACTATTTAACCTTATCTATTTATAGGCTTGAGGAACCAATTGAGGCATTTATTACACACAGAGAAAAAATCTGTTCAAGAGGAGAAAGAAAGTTAAGGCAATTAATATTCTTATTTATGACAACAGAAAATTATTTTTGGCAAACAAAAAACTATTTTACAAAAAATTGTTCAAGTTGAGTATAATAATGTTTTAAAATTTCGTTCTTAAGCTTTTGCAGAAACGTTTTATGAGTTACAAATATCCCTAATTGACCATAGTCCTCTCTAAATTAATTATTTTTGTTCTAGGAGGCACAGTTTTAAACTAAAACCGAAATTCGGCAGTTGAAATTCCCAAAACTATACTAGCCAACATGGATCATATCGGTTAATACATCCCCCATATAAAGATCCGACCGGATTTGAATTCTTAACGCCCAGCATTATCTAACCGATATTGCTAAAGAATATTGGCTAAAATCGTTCAAACTTTTTGATCTTTTTTGCTCTAAGGCACTTATTTAAAAAGAAGAAGCCATTTATAGTTTTTTCCTAAGGAAATCAAATCAATTTCCGTTGCAGAAAGCTTATTTGAGAAGATAGAGCCATTTAGGGCGCTTATTCAAGGATATGGAGCCTTTTGAAGTTTTCGAAAGAAATCCAAAATATAAGTGAGAACAACACTTAACTCAACACTCAAGCACGTATATTTAAGTAGATAGAGCCATTTAAAGTTTTGTTAATTTTGACCAAAAAAACAAGTCATCACAAAATGAGGAATGAATATTTAGGGAGAGAGAGCCATTTAAAGTTTTGTTAATTTTGGAAAGAAAATAAGTGTAAAAAACCCCTTAATCTCGCTGAAATTTAGGTAATTATATCTTATGTTGCCTAAAACGTTCATTCTTGTTATAAACCTCAAAATTAAAGCACCTTTTGAGATGCCATATCTTTCATCCGAACTAGAAATTCATCGAAATTTGATTTTTTGAAATTTTCAGCAAAATTTATTTTGATTTGATTTCTTTTAGAAAATTTCATCGAAATTTGATTTCTTTTAGAAAATTTCTTTGAAGTTTGATTTCTTTTAGAAAATTTTGTTGAAATTCGATTTCTTTAGAAAATTTCGTAGAAATTTTAGTTCTTTTCGAAAATTTTGTCGAAATTTGATTTCTTTTAGAAATTTTCGTTAAAATTTGAATTTCTTTAGAAAATTTTATTGAAATTTTAATTCCTTTAGAAAATTTTATTGAAATTTGAATTCCTTTAGAAATTTTTATTGAAATATGATTTCTTTAGAAAATTTAGTCGAAGTTTGATTTCTTTTAAAAAATTTCGTTGAAATTTAATTTCTTTTGGAAAATTTCGTTGAAATTTGATTTCTTTAGAAAATTCTGTCGAATTTAGAAAAATTCTGCGCAATTTGATTTCTTTTAGAAAATTTCTTTGAAATTAGATTTCTTCCTTTAGAATCTAATTGAATTCCTTTAGAAAATTTTATTAAAATTTGAATTCCTTTAGAAAATGTTATTGAAATTTGAATTCTTTTAGAAAATGTTATTGAAATTTGAATTCCTTTAGAACATTTTATTGAAATATGATTTCTTTAGAAAATTTTGTCGAAGATTGATTGCTTTTAAAAGATTTCATCGAAATTTAATTTCTTTTAGAAAATTTCGTTGAATTTGATTTCTTTAGAAAATTTCGTAGAAATTTGATTTCTTTTAGAAAATTTCATCGAAAATTGATTTCTTTTAGAAAATTTCATCGAAAATTGAGTCCTTTTAGAAAATTTCTAATTTTGACGAATATTTCTAAAGAAAGCTAATTTCAATGAAATTTTCTAAAAAATGCTAAATTCGACGAAATTTTTTAAAGAAA
This sequence comes from Eudasyphora cyanicolor, assembly GCA_963930755.1. Lineage (NCBI taxonomy): Eukaryota > Metazoa > Arthropoda > Insecta > Diptera > Muscidae > Eudasyphora > Eudasyphora cyanicolor. The sequence continues at coordinate 32,710,121 of OZ005735.1, read as the reverse complement.
GCAAATTTCCACGAATTTTTCTAAAAGAAATCAAATTTCGATGAAATTTTCTAAAGAAATCCAATTTTTTTCTAAAAGAAATCAAATGTTTGATATTTTCTAAAGAAATTTAAAGAAATTTTCTAAAGAAATCAACTCTCGGCGAAATTTTCTAAAGAAATTAAATTTTGGCGAAATTTTCTAAAGAAGTCAAATTTCGATGAAATTTCCTAAAGAAATCAAATTTCGACGAAATTTTCTAAAGAAATCAAGTTTATACGACATTTTCTAATGAAATCCAATTTATAAGAAATTTTCTGAATGAAATCAAATTTTGAAGAAATTTTCTAAAGCAAACAAATTTCGACGAAATTTTCTAAAATAAAACAAATGTCAGGGAAATTTTCTAAAATAAAACAAATTTCGACGAAACTTTCTAAATAAATCAAATTTCGAACAAAATTTTCTAAAGAAATCAAATTTCTATGAAATGTTCTAAAGAAATCAAAGTTATACGAAATTTTCTAAAAAAATCACATTTCTACGAAATTTTTTAAAAGAAAACAGATTTCAACGTAATTTTCTAAAATTTCAATGAAATTTTCTAAAGAAATCAAATTTCGATGAAACTTCCTAAAGAAATAAAATTTCGACGAAATTTCCTAAAGAAATAAAATTCCGACTAAATTTTCTAATGAAATCAAATTTCGACGAAATTTTCAGAAAGAAATCAAATTTCAACGACATTTTCCAAAAAAAAAATAACATTTCGATTAAATTTTCAAAGGAAATATACATAGAAATCAAATATCGGCGAAATTTTCTAAAGAAATCAAATTTCAACGAAATTTTTTTAAAAAAAATTCAAATTTCAAAGAAGTTTTCTAAAAGAAATAAAATTTCGACGAAATTTCCTAAAGAAATAAAATTTCGACGAAATTTTCTAAAGAAATCGAATTTATGCGAAATTTTCCAAAGAAACAAAATTCGACGAAATTTTCGAAAACAAAACAAATTTCGACGAAATTTTCTAAGTAAATAAAATTTCGCCGATATTTTTAAAATAAATCAAATTTCGACGAAATTTTTAAGAGATCAAATTTAGACGAAATTTTATAAAAAAAATCCAATTTTTTTCTAAAAAAAATCACATTTAAATGAAATTTTGACAAAATTTTCTAAAGAATAAAATTTCAAGAAATTTTCCAAAGGACATCAAATTTTGATAAAATTTTCTATAGAAATAAAATTTCGACAACATTTTCTAAAGAAATAAAATTTCGACAAAATTTTCTAAAGAAATCAAATTTCGACGAAATTTTCCAAAGGAATCAAATTTAAACGAAATTTTCTAAAAGAAATTAATTTTCAAAGAAATTTTCTAAATTTCGATGAAATTTGCGATAGAAATCCAATTTTTTTATAAAAGAAATCAAATGTTTGATATTTTCTAAAGAAATCAACTTTCGGCGAAATTTTCTTAAGAAATTAAATCTTGGCGAAATTTTCTAAAGAAGTCAAATTTCGATGAAATTTCCTAAAGAAATCAAATTTTGACTAAATTTTCTAAAGAAATCAAGTTTATACGAAATTTTCTAAAGAAATCAAGTTTATACGATATTTTCTAATGAAATCCAATTTAAAATAAATTTTCTGAAAGAAATCACATTTCGATGAAATTTTCGAAGGAAATTGTCTGAAAGAAATCAAATTTTTAAGAAATTTTCTAAAGCAAACAAATATCGACGAAATTATCTAAAGCAAAAAAATTTCGACGAAATTTTCTAAAATAAAACAAATGTCGGGGAAATTTTCTAAAATAAAACAAATTTTGACGAAACTTTCTAAATAAATCAAATTTCGAACAAAATTTTCTAAAGAAATCAAATTTCTATGAAATTTTCTAAAGAAATCAAATTTATACGAAATTTTCTAAAAAAAATCAAATTTCTACGAAATTTTCTAAAAGAAAACAAATTTCAACGAAATTTTCTAAAAGAAATTAAATTTCGAAGAAAATTTACTGAAAGAAATCAAATTTCAACGTAATTTTCTAAAAGAAATCAATTCGATGAAATTTTCTAAAGAAATCAAATTTCGATGAAACTTCCTAATGAAATAAATTTTCGACGAAATTTCCTAAAGAAATAAAATTCCGACTAAATTTTCTAATGAAATCAAATTTCGATGAAATTTTCAGAAAGAAATCAACTTTCAACGACATTTTCTAAAAGAAATCACATTTCGATTAAATTTTCAAAGGAAATATACATAGAAATCAAATTTCGACGAAATTTTCTAAAGAAATCAAATTTCAACGAAATTTTCTAAAAAAAAATCAAATTTCAAAGAAGGTTTCTAAAAGAAATAAAATTTCGACGAAATTCCCTAAAGAAATAAAATTTCGACGAAATTTTCTAAAGAAATCGAATTTATGCGAAATTTTCCAAAGAAACAAAATTCGACGAAATTTTCTAAGTAAATAAAATTTTGCCGATATTTTTAAAATAAATCAAATTTCGACGAAATTTTTAAGAGATCAAATTTAGACGAAATTTCATAAAAAAAACCAATTTTTTTCTAAAAGAAATCACAATTAAACGAAATTTTGACAAAATTTTCTAAAGAATAAAATTTCAAGAAATTTCCCAAAGGACATCAAATTTTGATAAAATTTTCTATAGAAATAAAATTTCGACAAAATTTTCTAAAGAAATAAAATTTCGACAAAATTTTCTAAAGAAATCAAATTTCGACGAAATTTTCTAAAAGAAATCAAATTTCGACGAAATTTTCCAAAAGGAATCAAATTTAAAAGAAATTTTCTAAAAGAAATTAATTTTCAAAGAAATTTTCTAAAATAAATCACATTTAGATGAAATTTCCTAAAAAATCAAATTTCGACGAAATTTTCTTAAGAAATACAACTTCAGCGAAATGTTCTAAAAGAAATCAAATTTCAAAGAAATTTTCTAAAATATATCAAATTTCGATACAATTTCTTAAAGAAATCAAATTTCGATAAAATTTCCTATCCAACTTCAGTGAAATTTGATTTCTTTAGAAAATTTTGTCGAAATTTGATTTCTTTTAGAAAATTTCATCGAAAATTGAGTCCTTTTAGAAAATTTCTTTGAAATTCGATTTTTTTAAGACAATTTCTTTGAAATTTGATTTCTTTAGAAAATTTCGTCGAAATTTGATTTCTATGTATATTTCCTTTGAAAATTTAATCTAAATGTGATTTCTTTTAGAAAATATCGTTGAAATTTGATTTCTTTCTGAAAATTTCACCAAATTTGATTTCATTACAAAATTTCGTCGGAATTTTATTTCTTTAGGAAATTTCATTGAAATTTGATTTCTTTAGAAAATTTCATCGAAATTTGATTTCTTTTAGAAAATTTCGTTGAAATTTGATTTCTTTCAGTAAATTTCTTTTAGAAAATTTCGTTGAAATTTGTTTTCTTTTAGAAAATTTCGTAGAAATTTGATTTCTTTAGAAAATTTCATAGAAATTTTATTTCTTTAGAAAATTTTGTTCAAAATTTGATTTATTTAGAAAGTTTCGTCGAAATTTGTTTTATTTTAGAAAATTTCCCCGTCATTTGTTTTATTTTAGAAAATTTCGTCGAAATTTTTTTGCTTTAGATAATTTCGTTGAAATTTGTTTGCTTTAGAAAATTTCTTCAAAATTTGATTTCTTTCAGACAATTTCGTCGAAATTTGATATACATATATTATATTTCCTTCGAAAATTTCATGGAAATGTGATTTCTTTGAGAAGATTTCGCTGAAATTGGATTTCATTAGAAAATTTCTTATAAATAGGATTTCTTTGGAAATTTTTCTTATAAACTTGATTTCTTTAGAAAATTACGTCGAAATTTGATTTTTTTAGGTAATTTCATCGAAATTTAATTTCTTTATAAAATATTGTCGAAATTTAGTATCCTTAGAAAATTTCGTCGAAATTTGATTTCTTTAGAAAATTTCGCCAAGATTTAATTTCTTTAGAAAATTTCGCCTAAAGTTGATTTTTTTAGAAAATTTCTTTAAATTGATGAAAAAATGTTGTCAAAATTTCATCGAAATTTCTTTAGAAAATATCATAAACATTTGATTTCTTTTAGAAAAAAATTGGATTTCTTTAGAAAATTTCGTCGAAATTTAATTTATTTTAGAAAATCTCGTCGAAATTTGCTTTTTTTAAAAAATGTATTCGAATTTATTTCTAAAGAATAATTTTGTTGAAATTAGCTTTCTTTAGTAATATTCGTCAAAATTTGTTTCTTTAGAAAATGTTGTCGAAATTTGCTTTCTTTAGAAAATTTTGTCGAAATAGTTACTTTTTCGTCTGGTTTTTCTTTCTGTGTATGTAATCTGATTTCAATTTATTTTGCGGCTCATTTTCCATCCCACATTTGCTGATGCATCCATTCAGCTATAAATTGAACAATTTATTATCTTTATTACTCTGATAACAGTATTACATACAATCAATGTTCCCTCTATTTATTTAAATATAGGGAATTTGCATCTATCAGATAGATGCAAATTACACGTGAGTGCAAAAACAGTGGACAATAAAAAAATTTCCGCTCAAAAATGTATATCGTCATCAGAAACGAAAAAGGGGGTAACAACAAGAAAAATGGAAACTCATTTTTTGACGGATTTCGGTACACTGCATCAAAATACACATCCTGAAAAATTTTTAGCGACGTAATATTAAAAATGGCGAATTAATTAAAAAAAAATTTCTAACGGCAACACTTTTCATTTTAGTTAGTTTTTTGCTTCTCCTGTAAAATTTACAAACATAATGATAGACCCTTTTTCGTTCCTGATGACGATATGTGTGAAATGTTTTACAATTTGTAATTTACGCCAGTTCAAATCCGCTTCAATTTATTGTTATACAATAGCGGATATTGAATTTACCGCCACTTGCGCGGTATAAGGTTGCCAACCCCCAAAAAAAAGAGAATATATTTTGACAGCTGTAAAATTAGGGTTAGTAAAAGAGAAGTCTATATTCACATATGCATTGAAGCAATTGGTTCAAAATTGCATCACCGGAATTCATTAAAATTTATGCAAACTGGTTATTGAATTTTTCAAAAAGAAAAAATATTGCACATATAACAGCTAAGCCATGGAGGGCATTTGGCCGATTTTCTCTTCCATAGTATGGCTTTCAAACACAACACTATTCTAATTATTTTTTTTTAATTATTTTCATTTTCACTTTTAACACATAAATCGATATGCATTTTGCGTTCCACCTCAATATACATGTAAACAAAAACATTCGACACTGGCCATACGGCATTTTTTTAATTCCCCAACATACCTAAAATATTACGCGACATCATTTTGTGTGGTTTTATATGCAAATTCAATTAATTGTTATCTCGTACGATTATATGTTTATTAAACAAATATATCACTTTTTTTCTTCCAATATAGGAAACTTAACACTTTTCGAAAGAGGAACGGGAATGTCAAACGATCTGCCGTCGATCAACGAATCAACTAAACTGAAAACATTCCAGCAAAGAGACATCACCTATGCCTAGACGTACTGAAAAAGAATTTATCAGCGATATTAGTATTTTCTCTATGCCTCTATCTCTCTTTTTGACTACTCCTCACTGCTCTTCGAGTACTCTCGCTATGTTATTGCTAAGAACCAGGCTTGCCAGTTTTTTTTAGTGCCGAATCCCCAAATTTTTATTTTTTATCCCCTAAATCCCCGAAAAAAGATTTCTTATCCCCAAAAAATCCCCAGAAAATATTTTAGCTTATGTGAATGATGTATTTAAAAATTCAATGTACTTTGTACTAAAATTCATTTTGTTTGTACAAAATTTACGTTGTCAAATTATCAAATATATCTAATTAAAAGTCTTCCATCTCATCTACATCATCCAATTTTTTGTACACGTTTTTGGTATTAAAAGCTTGATCATTTCTGCCAATGGACTAAATAATTGATAAAGTACATCAAAGAGTTAATACCTGCGATTCCAGTTCTTTAAAATCGATTTGGACCAGCAGAATCCTGTTACTAGTAAACTTTACTCCAAAATTAGCTTAAATTGTTCGTAATATCGTCTGGGAAGAATTTGGCTTCAATTGATTTATAAATATCTATATAAATACGTATTGGCAATTACTACAGGTTGTCTAGTTAAGTCGTACTCTAATTCACTGCAAGTCAAGCTACTTTTTGTAGGAACTTTTTACACAATTTTTACGGACGCATTTTCTAGAAAAATATAGATTTAAAGAAAAATATAGAGGAAAATAAAAATTTTAACATAAATAAAGACATGTAAATATAAAAGATTGCAATCCCCGCCAAATCCCCGGATCCCCAAACCAAAAAATATATCCCCATTCGCGAAGAAAAATCCCCAAATTGGGGATAAATCCCCTAAACTGGCAGCGCTGCTTAGAACGAAGAACAGTGTTAAATATACGTTTCCTCACATAACTAGTCTCGCAATAGCCAAAGTATGGCTTCTTCTACTCCATGAATGGGTTTGTATATTTTAATAGTTGGGCGGCACTTGAACTTGTTTGCACTAAAAATGGTAAGATCATGAATACATGGTACCAGAATACAATTTGAGGTAAATAGAAAATTGCCACAAAATGTTATAGCTATAAAAAGTTTTAGTGACTTTCACGCCTAAGACAATTTTAACAAAATGTCCAGTTCAATAGAAAATTTAGGCAAAATTTTGTTTCTATAAAAAATTCTGACGAAATATAAATTCTATAGGAAATTTCGGCAAAATTCCATTTCTATAGAAAATTTCTGCGAAATTTCAGTTCTATAAAAAATATTGACAACATTTCGGTACTATAGAGAATTTCGAAGTAATTTCAGTTCTATAGAGAATTCCTACGTAGTTTCACTTTTGTAGAAAATTTCGACGTAGTTTCCGTTCTATGGAAAATTTCGATGAAATTTGATATTTATATAAATTTTCTAAAAAAAATATCAGTTTTATAGAAAATTTTGACTAAATTTCAATTCTATAGACAATTACAACAATATTTATTCTAGAAAAGTTTCGATGCAATTTTATTTCAATGGAAAAGATATTAAAGATATTTAATTAATAATGTTAATGATTTTTTAAGAAAATGTCGATGTATTTTGGTATCTTTTAATATCAATAAAGTTTTAATAAAATTTGATTTCTATAGAAAATTCTAACTAATATTTGACAAATGTTATTACTATAGAAAATTGTAACGAAATTTTATTTCTATAATTGTCTATAGTTGTTGAAATTTCATTTCTAGACATTTTTTATTTTTTTGAAAAAATTTCGATGAATTTTGATATCTTTAAAAAACAAATCAGATTTATAGAAAACTAGCTGGACCCGGTCCACTTCGTTGCTTCATATTTCCGATCCCGTCCATTTGTGGAACAAACAGACAGACAAACAAACGATTTGCCACGCCCACATTTTCCCCGCCCACTATTTGCAATTTTTTTTTTTCCAAAACCATCTCAGACCAAATAGCTTTCAAACAAAAGAAAAAATTTTAAAATCGGTCCAGTGGTTTAAGCGTCTATAAAACACATACATACATACAAACATTTTTCCATTTTTATATATATAGATTTAGACTAATTTCCATTTCTATAGAACATTTCGACGAATTTGTATTTCTTTTAACGAATAATTAATTAATTTCATTTAGAAAAATTCGACGATATTTTATTTCTTTTAGAAAATTATGACAATTTATTTTCATTCAAAACTTTACAAGAAATTTTATTTCAATGGAAAATTTTAACGATATTTAATTTCCATGGAAAATATCAATAAAATTTTGAAGACATTTAATATTAATAAAAATGAAAAATTTCCACAAAATTTCAGTTCTATAGAAAATTTCCACAAAATTTCAGTTCTATAGAGAATTTCGACGTAGTTTTAGATCTATACAAATTTCTACATAATGTATGTTCTACATAAAGAAAATTTTAATTAAATTTGATATTAATATAAATTTTCGAAAAAATATGAGTTTCATAGAATTTTCAATTCTATAGAAATTTTCAGCATTTTTTTAGAAAATGTTCGAATAAATTTTATTTCTATATAAAATTTCAAAGATATTCAATTTATGACAAATTTCAATTAAATTTTAATTTTATAGAAAATTTTTATGAGAAAATGTCAATGATTTTTATTATAAAAAATCGATGAATTTGTATAAAAATTTCCATAAAATTGTATTACTTTTGGATATCTTCATAGAAATCTGATTTATCTTTTATAAAATTTCCATGAACCTTTGTCTAAAAAAATTTTTTGCCAAAATTTTATTGTAAGAAAATTTCGACGAAATTTCAGTTCTATAGAAAATTTAGACGAATTTCCAGTTCTATAGAAAATATCGACAAAATTGCTTTTTCTTTAACAAATAATTAATTTATTTTAGAAAATTTCGACAAAAATTAATTTCTTTAAAAGATTGAAATTTTTTTCTCTTGAAAATTTCAAAAAAATATAATTTCTATGGAAAAGTTCAATGAAATTCGATTTCCATAGAATTTTGACAAATTTGTACTGGCTACAAAATTTCAGTTCTATAAAAAAATCGGCAAATTATCAATTCCATAGAAAATTGCAGTTCCATAGAAAATTTGGACAAAAATTCCATTTTTTTTATTTTATTTATTTATAAAATTTTAATATCAGCTCTATAGAATATGTCACCATATTTTCAGTTCTCTAGAGAATTTCGACGTAATTTGAGTTCTATAGAAAATGTTGAAATAATTTGAGTTCTATAGAGAATTTCGACATAGTTTCAGTTCTATAGAAAATGTTGACGAGGATTTATATTTCTATAAAAGATTTCCATACATTTTTTTTTTGAAAAATTCGTTGAAATTTTATTTCTTTTACAAAATTTCGATGAAATTTGATTTAAAAAATTTCGATAAAATTTGATTTCTTTAAAAAAATTTCGATGAATTTTGATATTTAAAAAAAACAGTTTTATAGAAAATTTAGACGAATTTCAATTTCTATAGAAAATTTCGAAGAAATGTTATTTCTTTTAACAGAAAATTATTGAATTTTTTTTAGAAAATTTCGAAAATTTTTTCATTCAAAACTTTGGATGAAATTTTATTTCAATGGAAAATTTCAACGAAATATAGTATGAAAATATCAATAAAATTTCAATGGCATTTTATATTAATAAAAAATTTCGACAAATTAATTTCAATGGAGAAGTTGGGCAAAATGCCATTTCTATAGAAAATTTCTACGAAATTTAAGTTCTATAGAAAAGGTCTACAAAATTGTTAATGAAATTTTATTTCAATGGAAAATTTCAACGAAATTAGTATGAAAATTTCAATGGCATTTTATATTAATAAAAAATTTCGACAAATTTCATTTCAATGGAGAAGTTGGGCAAAATTCCACTTCTATAGAAAATTTCTACGAAATTTAAGTTCTATAGAAAAGGTCTACAAAATGTAAGTTCTATAGAGAATTTTGACGTAATTTGAGTTGTTTATAGAGAATTTCGACGTAGTTTCCGCTCTATAGAAAATTTCGACGTAATTTTCGTCCTATAGAAAATTTCAATGAAATTTGATATTATTAAAAATTAAAAAAAATCAATTCTATAGAAAATTTTGACGAAATATTCATTTCCATAGAAAATTTCGAAAACATTTTTTTAAATAAATTTAATTAAAGAAAAATTTAATTTATGAAAAATTTTCAATAATTTTTTTTTGGAAATTTCGATGATATTTTTTCTTTAAAAAAATTTCGGTTTCTTTTTTGGAAAACTTCAATTAATTCTGATTTATTTTAGAAAATTTCGATGAAATTTGTTTTCCTTTAGAAAATATCAATGAAATTTGATATATTTTAGAAAATTTCGATAAAATTGATTGTCACGAAAAATAATTTTTTTTAAAAAACGTTGACAAAATTCTATTCTATAGAAAATGTCAACGTTATTTAGAAAATATCAGTTCTATAGAAAAATTAGACAACATTTTACATCTATAGAAGATTTTAAAAAAATTTCAGTTCTATACAAAAAATATAAAAAATTTCCGTTCTATAGAAATGTTTTTCAAAATTTTATTTCTACAAAAATTTTCTACGAAATTTCAGTTTTATAGAAAATTGTGACGAAATTTCATTTCAACATATTCTACAAAAGAAATTTATCTAAAAAGTTCTATAGAAAAATTAGACAACATTTCACATCTATAGAATATTTAAAAAAAATCAGTTCTATAAAACAAAAATATAAAATTTCAGTTCTACAGAAATGTTTTACAAAATTCTATTTCTACAAAAATTTTCTACGAAATTTCAGTTTTATAGAAAATTTTGACGAAATTTCATCACAACAAATTCTACAAAAGAAATTTATCCAGAAAAATTGCAACGAATTTATTTCTAGAAAATTTCAAAAAAAAATTAATTTATTAAAAAATTTAATACAATTTATTAATCATTAATTTTAATTAATTTATAATAATTTATTATTAATCTATAGAAAATTTTGATGAGAAAATTTCAATGAAATTTGATTTATTTTTAAATTTCGTCGAAATTTGATTTCTATAGAAAATATCGTCGAAATTTGATTTCTATAGACAAAATTCGTTGAAATTTGATTTCTATAGACAAAATTCGATGAAATTTGATTTCTATAGAAAATTTCGTCGAAATTTGATTCTTATAGACAAATTTCGTCGAAATTTGATTTCTATAGACAAATTTCGTTGAAATTTGATTTCTATAGACAAATTTCGTCGAAATTTGATTTCTCTGTAGAAAATTTCGTCGAAATTTGATTTCTCTATAGAAAATTTCATCGAAATATGATTTCTCTATAGAAAATTTCGTCGAAATATGATTTATCTATAGAAAATTCTTCGAAATTTGATTTCTCTATTTGATTTCTCTATAGAAAATTTCGTCGAAATTTGATTTCTCTATAGAAAATTTCGTAGAAATTTGATTTCTATAGACAAATTTCGTCGAAATTTGATTTCTATAGACAAATTTCGTCGAAATTTGATTTCTATAGACAAATTTCGTCGAAATTTGATTTCTATTGACAAATTTCGTCGAAATTTGATTTCTATAGACAAATTTCGTTGAAATTTGATTTCTCTATAGAAAATTTCGTCGAAATTTGATTTCTATAGAAAATTTCGTCGAAATTTGATTTCTATAGAAAATTTCGTCGAAATTTGATTTCTATACAAAATTTCGTCGAAATTTGATTTCTATAGAAAATTTCGTCGAAATTTGATTTCTATACAAAATTTCGTCGAAATTTGATTTCTATAGAAAATTTCGTCGAAATTTGATTTCTATAGAAAATTTCGTCGAAATTTGATTTCTATAGAAAATTTCGTCGAAGTTTGATTTCTATAGAAAATTTCGTCGAAATTTGATTTCTATAGAAAATTTCGTCGAAATTTGATTTCTATACAAAATTTCGTCGAAATTTAAATTGTTTTCAAAATTTAATTTTGAAATTTTTAAAGAAATTTTATTTTTATAATATATTTCTATGAATATATGAAATTTGTAAGAAATTTTATTTTTATAATATATTTCTAGGAATATCTGAAATTTTTAAGAAATTTTATTTCTTTAGACATTTTTGGTAAATTAAATTTCTTTTAGAATTTTTCAATGACATTTGACTTCCTTTGCAAAATGTTATTTCTATAGAAAATGTCGACGATAGAAAAAATATTCGATATCCCTTTAGTGCTATAGAAGATTTCGACGAAATTGTATATCTACGATGGTTATTGTTTTTTCATCAGCATATTATCCTCATCACCCTGTATGATTGGCTGCTATGAGTAGTAAATTGCAGTTATCTTCACAAATATGTTACAATTCTAGAATACACATAAATACATACATACATACATACATATGAATGCCCACCATACAATCGGAAGATGCCCCCAACATGAATAACATAGGCTTGAACCTAGCTAGACAAGAAACAGAGAGGGAGTGAGGAAGAATAAAACTAGTCGCCAAAACTAATCTATTTTTAGAACACAAATACTCGCACTAGGAATGCAAATATGCGTACTAACTAATAAACTAGTTATAGGAGGAGGGTGTGAAAAGTTTGTGTATTAATCAGTAGTAACGCAAATGAATTTATCTAGGCTGCGAATATCGAATACTCTTTCGATGTAACGAAAGCAATGTATATTACACTAAAAGAAATATGTCTTAATATTAATGACAATGCCATTGATTTGGCACCAAAGACACCAAAAAGTTTGAGATAAAGGCAAGTCAGACTTCAACTAAAGACATTTTGTATTTTAAATTTAAATACAAAACGGAAAATTAAAATATAACCGTCTGGCCCACGATGTGGAACGTTCGCATGACTTCTATGCGAAAAACAGCTGATTTGAGACCAGGTATCAGGCAGTAAGTCGAGATTCACACAAGACAATTTTCTTCAAGCAAGTGTCAAAGTTTGTGGGAGAGAAGCAGGCGGAAAGAGCTCTCTGCCTCTCTCTCCAACAAACATTGACACTTGCTTGGAAAAAATTGCCTCGAGTGTAGCACGACTATGTTTTCATTCGCTTTGTCGTTCTGATGATTTTTTATATTTCGCAAATCAGCTGTTCTTTGCATAGAAGTCATGCGAACGTTAACGTTCGACATCGTGGATCAGGCGATAAATCTTTAATATTTTTCGGTGTGTGGAGAGTTCTCCTGTAGTTGAAAGAACATTCATTGTCTTCTGCTCTTTTATAATTCTGAAATTAGGAAAACTTTTACAACGGTCTCATTTCTTTTAATAATTTTGGTGTTTTTATTGGTGACATTTTTTGTTTTTGTTATTTCATTATTACTCTCTGTTCGTTTTTTTTTGTTATAACAATTTATTTCATATATTTTGTTGTTTAGCAAAGCTGTTTTATTAGTTTTTTGTTGTTGTTTTTGTTTTAATTATTTTAAGTACATATGTGTTGTATTTGGGCGTATTTATTCGAAAAATAAAAAAAGTTTCGTTGAGGAGAGGAAAAAACTATTCAGCTGAAAAATAAAGAGGTAAACAATTTTCTACTGCTCAAAATGAATAAATTACACTATGCGACGAAAATTGTTTTTGTGTCTAAGACCTAAATACTTTTTTGGAAAAGATTGAGGCAAATTATTTTATAAAACCAAAACAAAATGTTTTTTATGTTTATGATTTTTTAAATTTAGATTTTTTTTTTCTAAAATTCCAATTTTCATGGAAGTTACCTTTAGTATTTGGACCATATTTTTTGAAGTATAAGCTCAATAAACTTTAAATTTAAATTAAAGAAAACTATGAAAGCTAGAAATGCTGAAAACATCACTTTTATGTAGAAACTGAAGTTTAGTAACTGTAGCTAAAAAAATTGATTTTGTTTTCAAAAAATTTGTTGCTGGTACGAAAAAGCCGAAACCGAAAAAAAATGTTTGCTGTCACGAAAGTGCCAGAAAAACTTCGCAAAAAATTGTTTATTTTATTTTTTAAAAGCTAGCATCCCAATGCAGAAAACACTGCATATTTGAAAAAAATCTATGGATAAATGTACAAGTTATGAACCTTACTGTAAAAGTAAGGGAAACTCAAAAGTAATTTTTCATATTTTTTATTTTGGCCATTTTGTTTGGGAGGTACCAAAAGGGCGTGGCAATAACGACAATTTTTCACGGGACTATAGGTACTGTAAAAGCATTACGCTCCACAAAATTTGAAGTATTTGTATTGGCTGGAATGAAAGTTATAAGCCGTTAACTTTTTATGCAAAATGCTCCATTTATATGGGAGGTACCAAAAGGGGCGTGGCCACTTCGCCCATCTCAAGGTGGTAGCGACTAAGAAACTAATACCAAGTATGAAATTGCGGAAGATTCCAATAGGTAGTATAGAAGTTATAGGTTTTCCAACAGGAGGTGTTATTTTGAATCACCCGGTATTTCGGTAGCTGTCACTTTTGAAGCTTTTAGGCCCTTATTCATAAAAATTTAATGAAGGTTTGAAGAACGCTTTAACACTGCTAAAGCGTTCCTCAAACCTTCTTTAACTTTTTATGAATAAGGCCCTTATTCTTTGACATTTGACAAGTAAATGGAACGATACCATTACTAACCAGTAAGGAAAGGCTAAAGTCGGGCGGTGCCGACTATATAATACCCTACACCACTCTCATAATATTGAATAACTCTGATATATAAATTTTGTAATTCATGTATAAATTGTTTACATAAATTTACTTTTGGGACATTTTATACTTAAATAATACCCTGTACCACAGTGTGGTGTAGGGTATAAAAACGATTGGATCTAAAGAGCCAAATCGGCTGAAACATATATATGGGAGCTATAGCTAAATCTTTACCGATTTTCTTCAAATTCGGCAATGTTGGTTCATGGATCAAGAAACTCTACCATTCTAAATTTCAAAATGATTGGATGTAAAATACAGCTTCTATAGAACTAAAGGGCCAAATCGGACGAAACATATATATGGGAGCTATAGCTAAATCTTAACCGATTTTCTTCAAATTCTGTAGTGTTGGTTCATGGATCAAGAAACTCTACCATTATAAATTTCAAAATGATTGGATGTAAAATACAGCTTCTTCAGAACTAAAGAGCAAAATCGGACGAAACATATATATGGGAGCTATAGCTAAATCTTAACCGATTTTCTCAAATTCGGCAATGTTGGTTCATGGATCAAGAAACTCTACCATTCTAAATTTCAAAACGATTGGATGTAAAATACAGCTTTTATAGGACTAAAGGGCCAAATCGGACGAAGCATATATATGGGAGCTATAGCTAAATCTTAACCGATTTTCTTCAAATTCGGTAGTGTTGGTTCATGGATCAAGAAACTCTACCATTCTAAATTTCAAAACGATTGGATGTAAAATACAGCTTCTATAGGACTAAAGGGCCAAATCGGACGAAACATATATATGGGAGCTATAGCTAAATCTTAACCGATTTTCTTCAAATTCGGCAATGTTGGTCCATGGATCAAGAAACTCTTCCATTCTAAATTCCAAAACGATTGGATGTAAAATACAGCTTCTATAGGACTAAAGGGCCAAATCGGACGAAAGATATATATGGGAGCTATAGCTAAATCTTAACCGATTTTCTTCAAATTCGGCAATGTTGGTTCATGGATCAAGAAACTCTACCATTCTAAATTTCAAAAGGATTGGATGTAAAATACAGCTTCTATAGGACTAAAGGGCCAAATCGGACGAAATATATATACTCTAAACTGCAAAATTTCAGAACGCTCGGAGTGAAATTGCGACCTGTAGTCGACGAACAACTTTACATGGACAGACGGACGGACAGACATGCTTAAATCGACTCAGCTAGTGATTCTGAGTCGATCGGTACTTTAAGGTGGGTCTATCTGTGTTATTTTCAGGTGTTACAAACATCTGCCGTGAAACAAACTTATAATACCCTGTACCACAGTGTGGTGTAGGGTATAAAAATGGAACGATACAAGAATCAACAACGACATTGAAATTATTAACATTCACTACAAAAATGGTGAAATTCCTGCAGTCACAGTTCGCAAAACTAAAGCATTTTTGGGTCGTCGTGAAGCACCTTGTCGGACCGCAACACAGAAATTGGTGGAGCTGTTGGGGCTAGTTAGTTTGGATTTACACTAGGCAAGTTTTTTCAGCAGCTAATCAGCCAATTCTCTTTTGAACTTGCACGAAGAACTCAAAACGTTCAGGGAGAGTTTTTTCCTCCCTCTTGCCGACTGCCCCTCTCTCCTACAAAACGCCGATAATCTGCTGAACATTCAGCCAGTGTAAATTCGGACTTAGTGATGTGAAGAATAAAACCCGTGCACGTCGCTCAAGAACAACAGAATATTGCTGCTGTAGCCCAAAGTGTTGAAGAAAACCCAGGTTTGTCCATTCCTAGTCGTTCTTTGGAATTGGGCATTCCACAAACGTCATTACACCGTATCTTGCATAAAGACTTGGGTCTTAAGGCTTATAAAGTTCAGTTAACACAAGAACTCAAGCCGGCCGATCATCAACAACTTCGTGTCTTTGCTGATTGGGTCCATGAAATGCATGAAAATGATCCGGAATTCCATCGAAAAATCATCTTGACTGATGAGGCCCATTTCCACCTCGGTGGCTACGTCAACAAACAAAATTGTCGCATCTGGTGCTCGGAAAACCCAAGAGTTATTGTTGAGAAGCCTCTCCATCCTCAACGTGTGACTGTTTGGTGCGGTTTATGGTCCGCCGGGGTCATTGGACCTTACTTTTTCGAAAACGAGGTTGGATCTAAAGTTACGGTGAATGGATTGCGCCATCGAGAGATGATTAATGATTGTTTATGGTCGAAGTTGGATGGTATTGATCTGGACAACGTTTACTTTCAACAAGACGGCGCTACGTTCCACACAATCAACGAAACCATTGCTCTGTTACGGGAAAAGTTTCCAGACCGTGTTATATCTCGAAGAGGTGATCACAAGGTCTACGCCAACAGCCCAGCGTCGATTCAAGACCTCAAAGATAGAATTCGTGAGGCTATCGAGGACCGTGTTATCTCTCGAAGAGGTGATCACAATTGGCCACCGAGATCTTGTGATTTAACACCTTGCGATTTCTTCCTTTGGGGCCACGTGAACGATAAGGTCTACGTCAACAGCCCAGCGTTGATTCAAGACCTCAAAGATAGAATGCGTGAGGCTATGGAGGACATAGGGCAGCCGGTTATTGAAAATTTCATGAAAAGAATATGGTCCTGCAAACGCGGTCGTGGTGGCCATTTGGCTGATGTTGTTTTTCATTATTAACGGCATACCTTCCTCTTTATTATGAAATACACATCTGATCATTTATCTCAAAAAATGGCATTTTTCTTTGAATACCAAAATAACACCTCTTGTGGGAAAACCCTCAATATCAATATTTCAATAAATTTTGAGCTTTTGTGGCGGAGGTACTCGAAGGAGTGGACCAACATGGTCCATTTTCAAACTAAAACAGAGATAGACAAAAAACATTAACACATACAAAATTTTAAGTCAATCGGTTACTTCTATCGAAAGTTATTGTGCTCACAAGTCAGACGGACGGACGGAAGGACATTGCTCAAATTACTTAAAATGACCCATAATGGATTTCCGCCAAATATACTTGGGGTCTTCTAGGTCACTCATTTCGCATGCTACAAATTTAACACGCTGCAACTAATACATATATACCCTCGTTCACAATAGTGGGGAATAAAAACATGATTTTGTTAAAACTCTCTTACTTCTACCAATAAGGATATAATTTCTACATTTTTCCATAGACCATTATTTCCATTATATGGAAAATAGGCATTGTTTTCTTCGTTAAGATGCTAGCTTGCAAAAAATGAAATTTTTTCAATTGTTTTTAAATTGTTTCAATGACAGTTACTAGACTTCTGTTTCTACTTGAAAGTGATATTTTAAGCATTTGTAGCCCATTGTAATTTCCTTTATATTATACATATTGTATACCTGCTTTATCGAGCTTATACTTAAAAAATAGGGTCGGAATACTAAAGGCAACTTCCAAGAAATTACGAATTTAAAATAAAAATTACCATAAAAACTTTTTCACTATAATTTTTGTTGTGGTTGCTGTTAGATATTCAAGCTCAAGTCATGACCTCCAGCTTGAATATTTTTAAAAACAAAAATCCAAACTTACAGAAATCAAAGTAAAAATTCAATTATTTTTTTTATCTATAGGACACCATATTACAGCAGAAAATGTTATACACAGCCCTTCGGCAAAAATTTTGTTGTATGGTGTTACTTAAGCAAATAGTTTCATTTGGTCAGTCAAAGAAGCCTTGTGTATAAGATATATCGGGTGTTTTTTAGGGGTATAGAACTTCGAATTGAAATAAAACACAAGAAAATCGTTTTAAGGTCCATCAATTTGGCTTTATTGGAAGGATAATTTTTTGCCATTAATGTTTAAATATGATTTCGGGCATGTGGCCGCCGCGGCTGGCTCGAATAAAGCCAATTCTACAGGTCCAATTTTCAACCACTTTTTCGAGCATATGGGGCCGTATGTCGGCAATAACGCCACGAATGTTGGCTTCCAATTCCCCTAACGTTTCTGGTTTGTTGGCGTAGACGAGCGACTTCACATATCGCCAAAGAAAATAATCCAATGGTGTCAAATCACACGATCTTGGTGGCCAATTGACAGGTCCATTCCGCGAAATTATGCGCTCATCGAATGTTTCCTTCAATAAATCGATTGTGACGTGCGCTGTGTGGCATGTAGCGCCGTCTTGTTGGAACCACAACTCATCCACATTCATGCCATCCAATTCGGGAACAAAATAGTCGGTTATCATGGCTCTATACCGGTCTCCATTAGCTCTCCACAGCTCCAATTGCTGTGCACGGTGGCGAATCGATTCATTCGGGTCCTCTTCAACACTTTGCTCTACAGCGGCAATTGTTTCTTCGGTGCGCACTGTTCGACGTCTCTGCGGATGCGTATTATCACATAGAGTAAACGTAGTGCGAAAACGATCCATGGTTAACCGAATTAATTGCTCTGATGGACGATTATGTCGACCATAAAATGGACGGAGCTTGCGGTAAACTTCGCGAACTGAACCATTATTTTCGAAATAAATTTGCACGATTTGCAAGCGTTGTTCTTTTGTCAACCTGTTCATGATGAAATGGCAAACCAAACTGAACATAAATGACATTAGAGTTGCCAGATTTGACCACAAAATGCCAGTTTTATCTCTATTCGAAAAACAAAGCTGTAAAAAAAACACCCGCTAGATTCATTTTCTCTGGATTTTTGTACTATTATACTCCTCCTGAGTTTTCCAAAAATATAAACGGTCCAGTCTAACGTTTTATTTCAAGCTCTGGAGGCCATTGAATCACATCAAAATAACCTTTAATTTCATACTAATATTAATGCGTGCATTTTTTGGAATTTTTCTGGATTTTTGTATCATAATACTTCCACTGAACTTTCTAAAAATACAAATGATCATTGGTCTAAAGCTTTATTTTAAGCTGTGAAGGTCATTAAAGCACACCAAAAAAACATTGATTGACATACTGATATGATATTTATGTATGTATTTCTCGGAATTTTGGGCCCGTCCTAATATTATTGGATTTTTGTATTATTATACTCCTTCTTCGCATTCCAGAAATGTATATAGTCATTGGTCTAACATTTTATTTCAAGCTCTAGAGGTCTATGGAATACACAAAAATAATCTTAAATTGCATACTCATATTAATGCATGTATTACTCGGAATTGTAGGATCAACCTAATGTTTTGGGATTTTTATACTCCTCCTAAGCATTCCAAAAATACAAATGTTCATTGATCTGAAGTTTTACTCGAAGCTCGGGATGTCTATGAATCACACCAAAATAACCTTTAATTGCAGACTGAAAATGCATGTACTTTGAAGAATTGTAGGATCCTCCTAATATTTCTGAATTTTTGTATTTTTATATACCCACTGGGGTTTCCAAAAATGCATATGGTCATTGGAATAACGGTTTATTTTAAGCTGTGGAGCCGAAATAACCTTTAATTGCGTATTGATATTTATGTATGTATTTCTCGGAATTGTAGGCTCAATATAATATTTCTGGATTTTTTTTATACTACCCTGAGCCTTCCAAAAGTGCAAATGATCATTGGTCTAAAGTTGTATTTCAATCTCTGGAGGTCTATAAATCACACAAAAATAACCCTTAATTACGTACTGATATTTGTATTTATATTATCTCGGAATTTTAGACTCATCGTAGTATTTCTGGATTTTTGTATTTTTATACTCCCCCTGAGCTTTCCAAAAATGCAAATGGTCATTGACCAAACGTTCTATTTCAAGCTCTGGAGGTTTAAAAATCACACCAAATACTGATATTTGTATATATATTTTCATGGAATTTTATGCTCCTCCTAATATTTTTGGATTTTTGTATTTTTATACTCCCCCTGAGCTTTCGGAAAATGCAAATGGTCATTGTTATAACGTTTTATTTGAAGCTGTGGAAGCAATTGAATCACAACAAAATAACCATTAATTTCATACTGATATTTATGTATGTATTTCCCGAATTTGTAGACTTAACCTAATATTTTTGGATTTTTGTATTTTTATACTACCCTGAGCCTTCCAAAAGTACAAGTGTTTTTTTGGTTAGCATTCTAGTTTAAGCTGTGGAGGCCATTGAATAATTTCATACTGATATTTATGTATGTATTTCTCGGAATTGGAGGCTCAACATAATATTTCTGGATTTTTGTATTATTGTACTACACCTAAGCATTCCAAAAATGTAAATGGTCATTGGTCTAAGGTTTTTTGAAGCTCTGGAGGTCCATGATTCACAACAAAATAACCATTATTTTCATACAGATATTTGTAAAATATATATTATACATTTTCCCGGAATTATAGGCTCAACCTAATATTTCTGGATTTTTGTATTATTGTACTACACCTAAGCATTCCAAAAATGTGAATGGTCATTGGTCTAACGCTTTGTAGTCGGCGTTGTTTTTGCAAATTTCCTGAAATTATACTTTCAAATACATACATTTTATTATTTTTTTAACTTATTTTGTATAAATATATCATATCAATCGAAATTTTTGATCGCGAAAATAGTTGAATTAGATAATTTTGCAAAATTCTTCTCGGAGTCGACTCCGACTCCGGCTACGACTCCGATATCGATTTTATAAAATGTACTGAATCAATTATATTCCGGACCAAACATATTCATTCATTTGTGTGTCCATTTACATATATATTTATACAAAATATTTAAAAAATATACAATGTATTTATTGGAAAGTATAATTTCATGAAAGCACAAATGCCAGAGCATTCATAAAATGCAAGCGGTCATTGGTCCAGTTTTATTTGAAGCTGTAGAAGCCATTGTTTCGCACCAAAATAACTTTAAATTTATTGCTGATATCTATGTATGCATGTACATATTTCTTGGAATTGTAGGCTCCTCCTAATATTTCGAAATTTTTGCATTTTTATACTCCGCGTAAGCTTTCAAAAAAATTCCAATGACCCCTGCTCCAAAGTTTTATTTTAAGCTGTAGAAGCCATTGGATCAACTTTAATTTCGTACTGACATTAACGCATGTATTTCTGGGAATTTTGGGCTCATTCCAATATTATTGGAATTTTGTATTATTATACTCCCCTAAGCTTTCCCAAAAATGCAAATGGTCATTGACCAAACGTTTTATTTCAAGCTCTGGATTGAATCACATCAAAATATTCTTTTAATTTCATACTGATATTTATACAGTCAGTTTGTATGTCAGTATAACACTTATACACATGGATTGTTGTTGCTATAACTTTAGGCCCTTATTCATAAAAATGTAATGAAGGTTTGAATAACGTTTTAACACTGCTAAAAATTTCCTCAAACCTTCATTAACTTTTTATGAATAAGGCCCTTAGACTCTATCTTCACTCCCTTTATTAAAAATATTTATTGCCTCCATGGCATCATTCACCACTGTGATTCTTACAAATAACACAATACAACAGTCATTTTGCCCAAGGGAGGCGTATATTTTTTGCTGCAAATTCTCATTCTCAATTTGAAAATTTTTTAAAAAATTTTGTTTTAACTTTAGATTTTAGTTCTCTTCGGAGGTATCTTTATGATTTTCACTATAATTTCGGAAGTAGACATACAAACTGCTAACGTCAATATATAAAATTAAAGGTAATAATGTTGGCAACAAAATATACTTACAAGCAATGCTTTAGAATCGGTAGGC
Source organism: Eudasyphora cyanicolor (assembly GCA_963930755.1). Lineage (NCBI taxonomy): Eukaryota > Metazoa > Arthropoda > Insecta > Diptera > Muscidae > Eudasyphora > Eudasyphora cyanicolor. The sequence continues at coordinate 32,688,212 of OZ005735.1, read as the reverse complement.
AAAGAATTAATAAAAAAGATTTTTTTGAAATCCTTTTTGGTTGGCTCGAAAAACAGGAAAAAAAAGCTAAAAAAAAATATTTTTGAATAGCTAGAAAAACCATGGATAAAGAGTGTATCTTGGACATTTTGAACTCGAACTAATTTAAAAAAAATTTTATGCATAATTTATAAATAATATTTTTTTAAAGTAAGTTTTCTTTGGAGGTGCTTTCATTTTTGTGGCTATATTTTTGGAAGTTCACGTCCAATCGGCAACTTGAATACTTCAAATTAAAGGTGATTAGAATGGTAACAAATGTTAGTAAAAACATTGTAAAGTTGGTTTAGGTGGTTTAGGAAAAGTGGGCAACGAATCAAAAAATCTTTTTTTTTTTTTAAAAATCTTTTAGTTGGCTTGAAAAAATAGGAAAAAATTCATGAAAAATCATTTATTATTAAACATCTAAATACAAAGTTTGGTTCCAATCGGCAAAAAATATGCAAAAATCGATATCTATTGATTATGAAAATTTAATTTTTATGAAATAGAACAATTGAAAAATAATTTCTACTCCCATAATATATTATTTGTTTTGAAAATTTCAACGAAATCATATCTGTAGAAAATGTTTTTTTTTTTTAATTTCTATAGAAAATTTCAAGCGAACAGCCCATTTTAAGGTATGTACTTGACATTGACAAAACTATTTTAAGCGAATTATGGTTAAGAATTCTCTAAATTCCGTTATTTTCAGCTGAAATGCCTTTTCCTCTGAACATCAAAGTACATTTTTGTTTTTTTTTCTTTTGATTTGATTTGGCGTTTAACAAAATTATGTTTTCATGATCAAGCGCCCATGCGCTTCAATCTGGTTTATTTTTGTATTATTGTGTATAATTAAAGTGCTGAGTTGTTTTCATATTGTTATTATTGCTTTGTTTTAAAAAAAATATGTATTGTTTGTTCGGTATAATTATCATTATTTTATTATCTTTGCTTTATGTGTGTTATGTTTTACTTAATGTTCTTTAATAAAAATCATAAACTATTTGTTTATTTATTATTATTATCATTATTAATAATTGTTATCGTGTTAATAATAATATTATATTTTGTTTTTTTTTCCTTCTTATTTTTCTTTTTTGTTTTACTAAACCACAGACAGACAACACAACATAAAATGAGGAACCAAAGGAAACTATGACATGATTTTATAGATAGATAGATACTCTCCAAAACATGCGACTCTTCTGCGGCGGGGGGCTTGAACTTAAGGTGGTTTAGAGCTTAAATCGATTCGAAGGAAGAGTTTTGAATTTTTCCATATTTTCAAACCAGTTTTCATTCGATTCGATTTAGACTTTAAATCCCCCCAAAACCTACATATAGATAAGTGTGGCAATTTAAGTGAAATTAAGGTTTAAATAGTCAAATAAAAAAACACATACTTTAAGTTAAATAGTACAACAAAAGACAATGTTATATATATATTTGCTTTGTGTTTCTTTTTTCTTTCTTTCTATCTTTCTATCTTTTCAAATAGGGAACATGATATTTTTGAAATATATGCTTAATAGTTCTGCTCTGCTCTGCTTCTCTTTATCATTTTGTTTATTTTATTGTAAATTATATTTTGTTTGTTTTTGTTCCTGTTATTTTTTTATTTTTATTTTAATAGTGAAATAGTTGTTGTTGTTTTCTTTGTGTTTTTTTTTTTTGTTTCTTCCTTTGTTAAATAGTTATTTTTTTGTTTGGTTTAAATATTTTTGTTTTCGGGTTTTATGAGTTGCTTTTTTCTCATTATTAATATTAATTATAATATTATTGTTCTCTAAAAATAGAAAACAACTTTTTGCAAATGAAAAGGAAAATTTACAAAGCCGGTCCACCGGGATATTCTTCATAATCATCACAATCGTCTATAAAATCTGAAAATAAATCCGGACTAGCATCATAGTCTACATGTGTTTCAGATTTTTCTATATTTGCCGCCATTTGACGTAAATTATCCACACCAGCCAAAAGTTGCCTGAAAGTAAAACAAAACGGGTGTTTAGTAGAGTGGTAAAGAAAAAGTGTAGATAGATCCGTCATCTGGGAAATATTTCTGTCGTACACAGATCTGCGAAAGAAGCCGTGATATCTGTAAAATTTTTTTACATGGTCATAATCCAGTCTACAACAGTTATTTCTATAGCTGTTTTCCCTAATACAGCTTCAATTGCCTAGGGGAGGACATTATTAAAAGTAACTTCTATATCAAGGAACGCTGCAAGCGTGAACTCCTTGAAATCCATTCAACACAGTTTAGACCTGAGACCACCGATTGAGCTCTGAGTAAGGTAAATAAAGTTGCACTTAGTTCCAGCAACTAATCTACCGAAATCTACCGTCACAAGACTCTCAGAAATTATGATGGGTATTCAACCAATTTATTTATTTATAAAAGAATCTGTGGAACTTATATTGTTGACTCGTCTAGCTCAGCTCAGCCTTATGTTAGGTACCAACTGTAGAGCATCCCTGGTTTTCTCCGACACTGATTAGTCATGACTAAGTGGCTTTCATTCAAACCCTTACATTGGCCGAATGACAGAAAGGGACGGTGAGCTTTTACGATATTAATGTGTTAACAGATGGCTCTAAAATGGAGGAGATGAAGGAAATGAGTGAGCTTAACTTGGAAGTCTCTCTTCGCCTGCGTAACGAATGAAGCATCTTTTAGGCGGAAATATATACGATTGCTAAAACGACTAAACTTATCTCGTTGAGGCAAATATATAGAAGGGATATTTGCTTTTTCATCTATAGTCCGGCTGCTTTAAAGGCTATACTAAGCACGAATATAAGGTCAAAGGTAGTCAGCCGATGTCACAATGAGCTTAAGGCTCTCGATAAACAGCATGATATAAACCTGCGCTGGATACATGACCACAAATATATATTAGGAAATGAAGTAGCTGATAGACTCACAAAAGCAGAGGCTACTTCCACGAGCAACATTGAGGTGGATGTTTAGCCACCCCTTTCGTTAATCTACTATAGTATAAAATCGAAATATAGAAACTCTTGGCATCTGATATGGAATTCAGCAGCTGGTTGTGAGCATACGAAAGATCTCTGTGACGAAGGAAATACAGAGACGCTGCTTAGCATGGACAAATCGCATCTATGATTGATTGTGGGCCTTATAACTGGGCATTGCATCCTCGGCAAGCATATGTATAGAATTGGCTTACGAAATGATGATTTGTGTCGCTGGTGTCACGACCCTGACGCGGTGAAAGATGCGTTTCATTTCCTTTGTCCAATGTCTAATGTTATCGCATTGAAGAAACGAGATACTGGGTTCCTTTTCTTTCAGGAACTAAACGAACCCAAAAATGGTTGGATCCACATAGACTTTTTGAAATTCACGCAAGTCTCAACTGAGATACTGGAGAAGCGGAATTATGAGGAATTACAATGGATCATGTATGGACTCAGGGGGCGCTTGGTTTCCCCCGCCAGGCGCCATCGTCTGTCAGCCTAACCTCTGTACAAACTACACAGATCTGCGCAGCTATTGTAAAATTATTGAGATGTTTCAAATATTTTTTTTCATTTCATACTCACCTCAGGTTTTGTTCTGCATTTGATGCTGCCCTCCGCAAATCTAATGATAACTGTTGTGCTCTGGACGGTCTGAGGCCAATGATACCTCTTCCACCAACACCACCACCAGTGCCAGCAATGCCAGCACTTTGGCCAACCCCACCACCACTCGTGCTACTGCTAACACCCATACAACCACCTCCTATAACACTAGCGCTACCACCTGCTGCTGCAGCTCCACATCCTCCGCTGGCTGATGCTGTCGCCGTTGTAGCCCCTGCACCTCGATTACTACTGGTTACAGTCGCCGCGGCATATGACGAAGGAGAACGATCACAGTTTGTCACATTACAACCCCCCACAGCGCCCTCTTCACGCATCAAATCCTTTTCTCGCCGTAATATCTCCACCTCGGAGGTGAGTTGTTCTAACTGCTGCTTAAGTTTGGACACCAGATTTTCTGCAGCTGTCGAATGCTTCTTATTGGTATCCAAGGTTTCTTCGGTTTCGGACTTATGCTGACGTTGTTGCTCCAAGAGCTGACGCTCCAAATTGTTGGCCCTCAATGTCTGCTCGTTGAGAGCAGCTCGCGTTTCATTCAATTCTCTCTGCAAAAGTTCGTTATCTGAGCGTAACCTTGAAAGCTGTGTTGTCATGTTGGAGTCTTCTGGTGAGCCCACAGAATTTGAAGGTAAACCGGCTGCTATATCGGCCAGACGCTGTGACGAATGGATTATGGGACCATCTGAAAGAAAATCTGGCAACATTTTGGAGCCCACCGAAGAGGAGGGAGGCTCTGGCAGACCTATGTTAAAACCATCCATATCTGCAGGACCTGGCAAGGGAGCATTATCAAGATTTCGAGGCATAACACCACCCCCACCGCCGCCTCCGCCACAACCACCGGCGGCCTGATCACCACCTGATCCACCTGGCAAATCCTCAGCAAAAGCCGCTATGGGCGAAGAAGGTGGTGAATTCACATGCATGTCATTGGCATACCAGGAGTCCATCCAATGATCTTGCACAAAATCCGGCAATGCTGCAGCAGCTGCCGCGCCTCCGGGCAAAGGATTTGAAGGTTGAAAATCTGTTGGACGTGTCAAGAGAGCACTCCTTCGGCTTGATGTCGCTGAACTGGAGTGGCCACCGCCGCCGGCATTTTGATTTATAGGCAAGTCCAATTTTAATTTGGCAGCCATTGTTGAATTTGGATTTGTATTAAGAGTCAAACGTGTGGGTCTCGAGTCTCGGTTAGCACCAATACCCACACGACGTCGTGGCGACGTCTGTGGTCTTGGTATTTCATAATTTGAATAGGAACGTGGCACATATTGGCCACGATCATAATCTGAAGAATTAGTTGTCATTGTGGGAGCATTAGAGGGTAGATTCCATTCTGAAAAAAAAAAGAAATTTATTTCAAACAAAAAATAATTTCAGGAATAATGAGTTATTTTTTGGCAACAATGTTTTTGGCAGCTTAGCTGTTTTCGTGTAACAAGTTTCTCTCAAACATGTCCAGTTTGGTCTCTAATGTAACCATGAATCGACCTTTTAATTTTGAGGGATCCCCATAAACTGCACTTAAGCCAATTTTTGTTACTTATGACTTCAGCCCAAAATGAGTAGAAATTTGTGCTTGCCATGACGCCAGGAAGTCAAATTGGGCGTGGAATTTGTGAGGGGGTATATCAAAATGTTGACTAATGAGTACAATAGCTCTTTTACATGATAATGGTTGATAATATATTTAAATTGCCCAACGAAAGGAACTTGTGTCCTTTATAACGCCAAGAAGTGTCAAATTGGATGTTCCTTTGTATAAGAGGTTTATATATGTTGTTGTTGTAAATTAGAACATAACCCTAAAATATCCTTATTAATTTTTTTTTAATTCTGCAATTCTAAACGACTGCCCTAGGTTAGGTTAAGGACGCGCGATACACTACCATAGCTGGAGTGTACCACTTCACTCGGGGTTGTTGTCATCCCTAACCATCTCAGGCACCCTATGAAGCCCAGAATCATATATATATGATTTGGATCATGTAATCACCTAGGTAGCGTTGCCTTCGTCTGGATGGGCAAGGACATTGGCAGATAAGGTGTTCGACTGTCTCTATATCCTATTCATCCGCAGAATCGACAGTAGTCGGCTGATGTTAAAAACTCATTTGGCTTCATGAGGAACTTTTGACAGTGAGTCAGAGTACCTACCATAAAGCGAATATATCTATTACGGCTACCCTGATGTAGCGAAAAGCCTCTCTTGGACTTCAGGATGTTGAAAACGGAATGACTAGCCTAGTATACACGCACCCTAGTTGATTCAGAGTTCAGAAATTTTTGAACCAAAATGTTCTATTGATGTGATCCTTGTGTTTACCGAAAGCTTTGCATAATCATTCTTGTTTTGGGAGCCATTTTTATATCCCCTTCTCTGATTGGAAAAGGTATCAAAATCGCAAATCACTAGGCAAAACCTATACTTAAACTTTAATAACATACCTGCAAATCGATCACGTTCCCTTTCATCCGGATACATACGATAATCTGAAGACTTTGACACATTACCACCTGACGAAGCTTCCCCCGGTGGCAAATCAGCTGTGGTCGGTGCACCCGCATACTCAGCCAGACTCGCCTGCGAGTCAAACGAAGAGAATCGTGGTGAACGTTTCATTTTTGTGGCAGCAGCTGAAAGTCCCTCAATGCCAGAATTCGTCGAGGTGCCACTCACAGTCAAGGTGGACGAAACGGAATTCGATTGTGGGACCTTGGGACGGGCTCCGGTAGACGTTTGTAGGGAACGTGTAGATATGGCAGAATTAGATGCTGCAGACGATGTTGCGGACGTGCTGCTGACACTCAAAGGAGGGTCCAAAGAAGTGACTGTGGTAGAGGGGGCAGTGGGCACACTGCTGCTGCTGAGAAAATGTTTAAAGGAGAACGAAGAATTTTGGGTGGGCGGCGGCTGTATATTGTGGGCTGTTGTGGTGCTGCTACTCGAGCTGGCAGTAGCAGCAGAGGAGCTAAAATTACCATCTCCCCCGGCTGTGTGGTTATTGGAGCTGCTGCTGTTGCTGCCTTCCAAAGAGGAATGAAGGGAGAAACCTAGAATTTGAATAAAACACAATTTTCTGATTTATTCTTCAGCACGGCTCGCACACAAAACTTACCTTCACTTAAGCCAGCCGCTGAGGACCTATTTATTTGGTAATCACCATAGCTTGCCTGAGCATGCGACCGGTGACCATTTAAACACAAATCTGCTACTAAATCATTTAATTTCCCCTTCGCCGACGTTGGCAAATCCACACTTTCCTCCCTATGCTCAACCTCCTCATTGTAATAAGCCTCATCTTTGTTGGTTTCTTTGTGTTCCGCTGCAGCAGCACTAATATCATCCTTCGATTTCATGGATTCGACGGTACTTTTCTCACAGTCCGTTTGCAAATCGCTGGTGGTGTTCTGTGTGCTGCTGGTGGTCGATGGATGATGACTCTGCTGGTCATTTTCATTTGCCATTATTACTTTCACAGCACTTTTATATAAACTCTCGATGGTTTTGTTCCTTTCTCTGTCGTCGTCGTTTTTTCTTCCTTCCTTCCTCAGGTAAAAAAAATATATCGTCGTCGTCGCTTCTTCTTCTCCTGTCGTTTTATTTTTATATTTCTTCTCTATTGTTTTCAGTTTATATTTAACATCATTACTGTATTTGCAATGCCATTGAATTTGTTGTTTTGCGGTAAATGTCCACTTAAAATTATGTATAAATGTATTTAATTTTGCAATAAAAACAATTGAGTTTCCCGACTAAGAATTTTCCGTTTTCTGCGTTTTCTTCTGGTGACAATGAAAAAACTTTTAATTTTGACATTATTTACGAATGGACATGGAATGCCGGAGTCGAAGAGGAGAGATGGGAGAGCAGCGAACGATATCGATAACTTCGTTGTGTTGTTATTTTTTATTTTTCTTCGTTGTTTGGTTGCCACTTAAATGGGCGTACGACGTCTGTCAATTTTTTTTTAAACTTATCGATCGATAACATGCTCATTATATTCTCTTATTTTGAAGTGCTCTATCCAGTCGCTTCTCAACTTTTGTTGACATTAGACTACCTCAACGCTGGTCGTTTGTTTTTGTTTTTATTATTTTCTGCTCATAAGAATATAACAACAAAACAGTGCCGTTTACCGGTTTTAACCAAAGACAACAAGTGTTCTTCCCTTGCATAGTGTTTCAAACATACAAGTTACACAGTGGTCTAAAAAAAACAAAATTATTTATTCAAAACTATAAACCATGGTGGGTAATGAACCCCCACCTCCTCCAAATCAAAGGAAACCCGATGAAAACATCGCAAATCCAGAAAAGAAAAGATACAAACCATTAACAAATAAATTAATTCAAAACAATAATGCCATAAACCAACCAAGTACTTCAGCAGCAGCAATGCAAAACAACAACAAGCTTCAAAGCAAACCCAATGACATGATGGAAAGTGATAATAATCAGGTTTTCTTCAATTTCGATGTCTTTCAAAACAAAAAAATACTATACCCACAAAATCATCCTGGGCCTTTTTTTGTACAGCTAGTAACTGAAACCCCTATCAGCTCCAGAATAAGAAACTGCGAACTCCATCTTTTCGACAAGTTGGAAAAAATTAATGTCTTACCAAACTACATTGCTAAAAACGTCGGTTATAACACCTTTCGACTTACCTTCAACAATTATTTGGCGGCAAACGAATTTGTGAAAAACCCCAAACTCAAAGATATTAAAATGCAAGCCTCCATTCTGGATAGATTTGTACAACAATTTTATATTATTAAAAATGTGCCTACATCACACTCAGGCCAAAGAATTGTCGAAGAAATTAATAGAGAAAATGAATACACAGCAATTTCAGTCTATAGATTTAATTACAAAGATGAAATGGGAAGAGATCAACCATCAGAAACGATCAAAGTCGGCATAATACATGACAAACCTGTTTACGAAGTAAATATGTTCTGCATGAAAGCATATATCGAACTTTATACTCCTCCTTTACGCCTATGCAAAAACTGTGGTAGACTGGGACACATAGCTATCCGCTGCAGATCCAAAAAACGATGTCTGTTATGCGGAGCAAACATAATTTGTCAAAATGACTGCAAAGAAGTGAAATGTAATTTATGCTTATCTACAACAAAATGTATAGTGCCATGTAGCTCACCTAGGTGCATCCTGTGCAACAAAACCGATCATACTGCCGATAATTCCGAAATCTGTGAAAAATGGAGCACTGAAAAGTCCATTAGAAAGATAATGGCTTTATCCAACAAATCCAGAAAGGAATGCGTGGAGACTTACCACAGTACAAACTACTTCGAAATACTTGGAGAAGATGAGTACCAAAACCAATTTCCGGTATTAGGAAGGAATCCTAGAAATAAATCAAAAACATTCACTGAAGAAATCAATAGAACCATTACAAAAGTTAAATATAGTAAAGTTGCTAAAGCTTCAAAAACGCCAATTAAAAGAAATCTACCTATGGCTAGTCCTATCAATATAATTCCCTCAAAACCTACCTTTGATTACCCATCACAACATACAGTGTCTGATCTCGAAAAAATGATGCATTTATTTGCAACACAAATGTCAAAAGTTCTAAAATCCATAAATTGTTCTGAAGGTCTACAAATCCTAAACCAGTTTCAAAATTCATTAAAAGCAGTACCATTATCACCCAATATTCAAATATTAGATTATGCCAATGATAAACTTACTACAACATAACATTCAAAGCTTAACAAAGAATAAAAATATACTAGACTTTTACTTAAATAAATGGAGTATAGATATTTGCATTTTAAGTGAAATTTTTAACTATGAAGATAATGACTTACGTTCAAAAATTAATAACTACAATGTTATTACCAAAAAAAGACATGATAATTATGGTGGCGTAGCCATAATTTTCAAACGAAATATCAAAATGAAAAAAATTCCGTTTAACACCAGTTTAGACATTCTAATCTGTGAAACAAAAAATCTTTCATCAAATCTTATACTAGTGTCTGTGTACTTTCCACATTCAGTAAAAACCAGCGAATTAAAGAAAGAATTAGAAAAACTTTTTACTCTCTTAGAAAACAAACCAAATGTGTTCATATGTGGCGATTTTAATGCAAGATCGAAGTTCTTTGGAGACTCGTGTGACTCGGTGCGTGGTTCAGCTATCAAACAAATCTTTGAGGACTCAGTCTTTCGATGTCTAAACAATGGAGACACAACTTTCAAAAAATCTTTCATGGATAATTCCCCTGGTTCTGTATTGGATCTTACGTTCACCAACACAAACATCAATATATCATGGAATGTGTACAAATCAACAATTGGCGGAAGTCATCATTATCCCATAAAAATCACTATTGAAAACAACTGCAAAATTAAACAAAAATTCGTGTCAAAAAAGAAGCTTTTAAACAGTCTAAATAATCTTGAATTATCTACAGATATAAAAAACATTCAATCATCACTACAAAATGAAATCAAAAAGTCCTCCTATGTGATTTCATCAAATAGGAAACCAAAAATCTGGTGGAATGAAAATATAAATAAACTTTTCCGTCTTAGACAAGCGGCTCAGAAAATCTTTGATTCCAATAAAAACAACATAAACGCAAAAAATCTACGTGAAGCAATTCAAAGCTTTCGTTATGCCATACAACAGGCAAAAAGAGAGTCTTTCGCGAATAAAATATCTGCTCTAAATGAAAACCCAAACCCAAAATCTCTTTTTAAGTTCGTTCGTGGTTGCAAAAACTCAGAAGATGGGAATGGTCCATCAAAATGGTGTGTGGAAAACAACAAAGCTTTTTTAAATCACTTAAAGGATCAGGTTCCTAACAATTCGTCGTTCATCGTTCTAAATACAAATCAGTGTCAACCGAAATGTTTCACAATAAGTGAATTTTTAGAAGTCTTAAGAAGGAAAAAATCCCCTTCTGCAGCAGGTATAGATGGAATAACCTATGAAATGATAAACAACCTTTCTTTCACCGCAAAAGAAAACTTTCTCAAAGCCATAAACAATTCATGGACCAGTTGCCATATAGAAGATAACTGGAGAAAAATAAAAATTATACCTATCCCCAAAAAAGGTAAGGACCTTGACGATTTTAAGAATTTCCGACCAATCGCTCTCATATCAGTACTTTTAAAAATAATAAATCTGATGGTTAAAGAAAGGTTAACCACTTTCGCAAATGAAAACAATATTCTCCCTAAAAGATCATATGCGTACAGAAAAAATATGTCGGCATCTCTCTGTATAAACGACCTACTCTATACAATTACCTCTCACAAGGAGAACAGTGAAAAAGTCATATTGGTCACCTTAGACGTTAGCAGAGCTTACGAATGTGTTGACATCAATATTCTTCAGAATATTCTCCTGAATCTAAATTGTCCAGTTGAAATATATTCATGGATTCTAAACTTTCTCAGTAAAAGAACTCTTGTTATGAGTAACGAAAAAACAGAAATCCTAAATGGGATCCCCCAAGGAAGTTGTTTAAGTCCTACCATTTTTAACATCTACACTATTGGCCTACATGGATTTGCAGACGAAAACACCCACATTTTTCAATTTGCGGATGACTTCATTATCCTAACACATCACAAAGACTTCGATACTGCTACAAAAATATTGCAAAACAAAGTTGTTCAATTTGCCAATATGATGTCTGACCTAAACCTACAAATAAATCTACAGAAAACTGCTGCGATGTATGTAGCAAAAGGACCTCGTAAAGTTCCCTTGATTTCTATCTCCGGTCAACTAATAAAACCGGTCAAATCCATAAAATTTCTTGGCAGGAATATAAAAAACAGTCTCACTTTGAAGGAGCATTATGAAGACATAATTGGCTCTTGTCGTTCATCACTAAATGCGCTCAAGATGCTAACCACATTAAAATATGGCATCCATCCATGTATAGCGAACAATATCGCCAAATCGGTAATTTTTTCCAAAACTGAATATCTGATTTCATCGATGGCTCACATGCCCACATATCTCAACAAAAAAATCACAAGCTATCAAAATCAAATCCTGAGAAGAAATCTCGGTCTAACAAGAACCACTCCAACTCAAATTGTCTATGCTCTTTCAGGGGTACTACCCCCTAAGCAAAGGTCCCAATATCTGGCTGCAAAAGAATTAATAAACCTAAAATCCCACAACAGAAAGCTTTACACAAAACTAACTAGCGGCTCACCATTAAAAACCAGCTTAGGGATGATTTACCAAAAATTCAAGAATATTTTTGATACCCTTGAAATAAACAATACAACTTACCCCTCTAAAAAAGTTGATATAGTACTAAACCTATTCAATGCTAATAAAAGCAGCACAAATAAAGACTGTTTTATAATGTTATACAGGCAGAAAATAAACGAACTTAAGACTGAAGGATATTCCATATGGGCTACTGATGCATCCATAATGGGAAACCTCACAGGCTGTGCAGTTTGCAACATATCCTGCAATCAAAACTTCCTATTCTCAATCTCTACCAAAGTCTCTTCACTGACAGGTGAGCTACATGCTATTGATAAAGCAATCGAAATAATAATAGAGGATGGATATGACAAAGCAGCTGTCTTTACGGACAGCAAAAATGCATGTTTCCTGCTCTCCAATAATACAGCTAACAACTACCTTGTCAACAACATTCTAAATAAGATCCACAATTCACTGATTAGCAAACTTACCTTTATCTGGACGCCGTCTCACATAGGTATAGCTCCAAATGAGCTGGCAGACTACTATGCCAAATACGCCACCACATCTGGTTGTTCAATATCTACGGCACCTTCAATCAAAGATGCACAAAACCTCATAATCGAATCTCTGTGGGAGGAATGGAGATCTGAATATAAGGAAATATCGAAAACCAAAGGTACTTACTTTCAACAATTCTGCGATGAACCCAAGAAGATCCAATGGTACAAAGGAACAACGTACTCGCCTGAAAACATTAAAATAATAAATCGGCTTCTTACAGGCCACACTTACAACAAACACTTCATGTACCAAATGGGGTTAATCTCCGACAACAAATGCGCTGCTTGCAACACCATTGAAAATGAGAATCACCTCATTTTCATCTGTAAGAAGTATAACAACATTCGTAATGACTATAAAATCTTCAAAAAGTACAACAACTTACCTGCATTATTGAAAAAATTTCAAAAAGATGACATGAATGAACTTTTGTCATTCATTAAAAAAACCAAAATCGAAGTGTAAAGAGGAAAATGAAAATCAGAACACAACAAAGCCAAGGAAAATACTACGAACACACAAAACGTCAAAATGTATGACATTATAACCGAAATTACTCAGTGCGTAACGTAGTGGCATCACATAAAACGTATGAACTAGCCCTGGTATATGAATCTCATTGTATTCAACCAACCCTCCTCATGACGGAGAATCGCAAATTCCAAAAAAAAAAAAAAAAAAAAGTGCTCTATCCAAATACGTATTCAAATCGTGGGACATCGGATATCATACTCTTGCCAAGACAACAATTATAAATACAAATTCCGATAAAAGAAACTGTTATGCAAATTTCAATTAAAAAATGTTAACATATTTATAGAAACTTTTGTTTATTTTATTTTTTTAAGAAAATATGAGAGCGATGACCCCCCGAATATAATTGATCGATGTTTCGTTTATCGATTTTGCCACTATCGGCGTTTTACGCTCTATATTAGGTGAGTCTCGAAAGACAAACGTCAGAGCAAGCGTCAAACAAAGAGCAGCTGTTACAGATTTCAGATTTTTCCTCTCTCGACCCGGAAAAAAGGCCACAATTAGCAGAAAAAATATATAAATTCATATATATATATTTATACAATGGAATTAATCACTGGTAATGATGTGGAACACTTCACTCCTACCAGCGAGCAATTGCAGCCATATAAACAATTTAAATGTGGCCAAACGGACTGCAATAGTACATTTAATAATCTGTCAAATTATGAGTTACACTTGGAGAAACATCATCGGATTTCCTTAGGTTTGTTTACAAGATGCATATATATGATTTAATGTTTAAATTGTTGTTATTTCTATAGGCGAGAGAGTCTTTAATTTGCGTCTATACCACTGCCCAGAAGCAAATTGTATATATCAGTTTGGCAGGGAAAATAGCAAACATTTCAAGACCATGAAATACCTGCGACAACATTACCAAAAGGTACACATGGCCAAGGATTTTGTGTGTGAAGATTGTGGCAAAGCGTTTTCATTAGACAGCCAGCTGCGGAAGCACAAGAGAGATGTATGTGGCAAAGCATTTGCCTGTCGAGAATGTGGTTGGCCCTATGAGTCCTTGGAGGCCTTATTGACACACGGTAAACGCAAGGGACACAATGTTAAGGAAGTTATAATGATAAATAAACGGGAGGGAAAGGTACCCATTCGAGCAAGGGCGACCAAAGAAGTAGTGGTGCAGGTACAAGAGGAAAAACAACCGCTGGTGCAAGCAGAACGTGTAGATACAGAAGGAAACAAGGAACCATTTATGCACCATGAAATTAATGGTAAGGTGTACCTTATTTATGAATATCGCATTCCTATTGTCATAAACATACATCTGTTTATTATTATATCGTTTAGTAGGCAATTTTCAGGCGACTCAAAACGCCTGTGTCAACCAAATGTCTGCTGCTGTTCAGACCGATTGCTTTTCTCAGATGTCAGACTCTGCAACTAATCAGGATCAGGATATATCCAGTGCTTTGGATGAAATTCACTCATTATTGAGGGATATTGAAACACAAACTGAACCCTTTCTGGCCACGGCCAATGAAAATCAAAACTATTTGGATCAAATGCTAGCTCAATCATCTCATATGTACACCCAGACTTGTGATGATTTTCTTTCCGAATTATGTTTGGCCGATATACAAACTCAAACACACTGGCCCTCGCCACAGCGACATAATGAGGACAAACTGCAGTTTACTTCAACTGCCACCTCCACCAATCCTTGCATTCATGACGAGCTTTTAGTTTCAACCGAGACACAGACAAGTTTCACTCAGTGCTTGCTAAATTCTTCCACAAATCCTTGTATCCATGACGAGCTATTAGTTTCAACCGAAACACAAACTATGGATCCACTATTGGAAGGTTTTGATTTTGGTGGTCAAGATTCCGACTTGATGGATGGAGGATTTCAGTCGACTTATACGCAAACATGATGGTACGATTGGGATTTCGAGGGTAGTTTAGACAGAGGCGGAGAAGGTGCCGGTGACCCCTCTGGTGGGGGCAGTAGTCTTGCAGGAGTTAGTACTGCAGCTGACGTGGAGGTGAGTTACGGCTACTCCGTTAAAGGAGGGAGAATTAGAAAGCCAAAAACATATAGACCAGTTTCCAGATACCAGTGAAATTGAAACGCATTTTTATTAATTTTGAAAACGTATACGTAATAGTAAATTTAGCTTACATAATTTATTAGTAGACCTCGGATTTTTGCATATTTTTAATTTGTCATCCGATTGGAACCAAATTTTGCCTTTAGGCGTTTTGTCGTTCAACTTTAGAAAATTTTTAGTGCATATAGAAAATATGCAAACATATATTTGAACGTGAAAACGTTGAAACGATGAAAATTATAAATATGCAAAAATCCAAGGTCTATTTATTACTATATCAAATAACTATATGCTCACGAACGTATGTTACATACATACATAAATATTTAAATATAAAATTAGAAATAATATTTATTAAATGAGAGAATTTTTCTCGATGGTCAAGAAAGAAGATAGACAAATGTGGAAAACTCAAATAACTCTTAATAAACTATGTAGTATTAAAAATGCAGCTTAAATCAAGGGCGACAACGTATATTCTGTAATTGAATCTGCTTAATTTATGGGGGAGATTATACTTTTATGAAGCTCCGTCTATTAGGCGTGTTTTCGTTACACCATTAGTGCTTAATTTGTATGGGGAGCTAAGCACTTTTAAGCACTATTAGTTCCCGATGAAGTTTGGTGCTTGTGTTCATGTCTTAATCGTGTATGATGTTGCCAGATTGGGAACCCTATATTGAGCAATATGGCATCCCATTTTTGGAGAGATTTTATCAATTATTGTGAATTAACGGGAAGAAGAAGAACAAAAATGGGAAATTATTTTAATATTTGCAAAAGAGTGTAAACAATTGAACATAGAATAGTAAATATATGTTTTATAAATACTTTTCACGAATTTGTTGTCTGTTTCGCACTGTTCTTTCTTCGCAACTCATGACACCATTGCTACCAGATAGTGAAAATCCGCAACTTATTGCTTATGAGCCAGTTAGTGGAAGTCAGTTGTTTTCGTTGCAAAGTGCTAAACTAAAAGTGCTAGCTTGTAACGAAAACATGCCAATTATATCATATAGCACTTGTGTAACCGAGGAAAATTAAATATGGCAAATTTTCATTGATCAAAAAAAGAACCACAAAATGTGTTCATTGGAGGAATAGGAAATTATATGGGATGGAGGCTATATATATGACCTTTCCTACATTTCTATCATCGATTTCAAGAATCACCGCCTGACCCACGATGTCTAAAGTTAACGTTCACATAACTTCCAATACAAAAAACAACTACTAAAAGGCATCAGACCGACAAAGCGAGTGAACACATACTACCTGGTGCCTGTTAATTGTTCGTGCAAAGAATATATGGCTTAATGTTTACAGTGACAGACCAGACCTCTGGTGGGAATCGAAGCCACGACCCCCAACTCATAGACGAGTACGCTACCAACTCGCCTACTGGAGCGCTCAGATTAAAATTGTTTCCTCCAAGTAATACTAACTTAATAATTTTAAATTTTGTTAATGTGAACATTTAGTGACAAACACAACGTTTTATTGTTCAATAAAACGTTAATTGTTCAACAAAACGTTAGTCTAGATTTACACTAGGAAATTTTTTTCAGCAGATTATACGCTACTTCTCTTTTAAACTTGCATCTGCGTTTAGACACGTAATTTTGTTTCGGATATTCCTGTGTGAATTGTTGTTGTTTCAAAGTGCGAGTGAAAAACACAAAACGTTCAGCCCGAGTATGGGAGATTTCCCCCCTCTTGTAGACTGCCTCTCTCTCCAACAAAAAGCCGCTAATCTGCTGACATTCAGCCAGTGTAAATCGGGACTTACGAAAACCATTGACGTAAAACGGTACGACTTATCCGCCATGTACCAGAGATACACGTTACATTTAATATTACGCTACGTTGTTCGACTAATTCAGTTACATTACTGTTCTTGAATAGCCTGCACAAATATAATCGGTATTTGCCACGGAAGAGATTGTGGAATAATTTAAGTAGACGACGAACCGTGTCGATGTCTGTCAAAAATGAATTTTTAACTAGTTTTGTGGATATACTCGTGTACAACATTACCATACGTCGTACATCGACGTCGTCACAAAAGTCCTACCCTAAGAGTGTCTCTTAAATACCAGTAAATGCGTCAGCGTCTGTCAAAAAAACGCATGACGGATAATTTTTAACGCGCGCTGTACCCAAATAAGGTGGGTACTATGTTTATTCGGAACGAAAAAATTTCGCAAAATGTTATTTCGAGTTGAAAAATGGAACGCTTTTTTACAAAGTCGCATTGCAATTTGGAAGAATCGTCTGAACTGTCAATTCACCTTTGCCTAACAATCTGTCATTGTCCGCATATTTGCAGCACTTTAGCAGGGTTGATATCGTTTGCCGATCTGGCAATCGTCTATACTCAGCTTAAGACAAACGCTTTCTTTTTTCTCGACGCATTGTCTACATACACTAAGTATTTCTTATAACGGAATTGTCATTGAATTTGTGAAGGACATGCAATGTTTGGTTGTCATACCGGATGACAAATTGCGATATGATCGACATGCAAATAGTGTGCTATCGAGAGTTAATTATACTCTTCAGATCTATCTCTCCCGTGGTTTGTAAAATATAGATTAATTACAGCACTTGTCATGCCAAATGCCATTTTTTCTTTTTCAATCTTTCGTATTTTGTCATACCACCCGCAATAGCCAAATCCAAATCCCCCGTGTTCATCACCTTATGGACAAATCATTCCTGGTTCGAATAGATCGTTTGTTTAATGTACTGCCTAACAGCCTTAAAATGTTTAATTTAACACCTTTGTCATACAGACGCAAACTTCTTGGCTACATGCAATCCCATGAGGAGTACACTCAAAGAATTTTGCGAGTATCATTAGCAAAAATGTTTGTTGTTTCAACAGTCTCTGTCTGCTGAAAAAGGGAAAGCAGACATCGTCTGTTATTTTAGCAACCCTATGGTTGTTATTCTAGCACACAAATTTGCCTGCTACTATAGCAAACTAAAACAGTCGTTTTAACAAACAATTTTGCTATTTTTAAACAGAAAAATGCGGCTGGAAGAACAAACTATTTTTGTTGTTCTAGCATACGTCTTTTTCTTTTTTATTTTAATAAAAGAAACACAAATTTTATATTTTCCTGATATATGAGAAGAGTATATCAATCAGGATTCCAACCTGAAGTTACTTCAGCTGATGTATTGATAAGCGTTTCGAACTGTGAAATCTGTATGTACGCTTGATCTAAAAATATAAATGAAAAAGAAATGATTTAGTAAAATTGCATAGCAATAGGAGTATCTACAAACAACTGGCATTAAAAATTATCTTCTTTTTGTCCGAAGGATAAATATAAAGAACATAAATCGTACGGCATCGACGAGAACCCTGCCAATGTTGGCCAATATGTTGGGTTCAACCTATAGACACGGCAATTGTACATGTCCAGAGCCAAATCATTGGGCAAAATTATCTTATCCATGGATTACATCCAAATTAGACTACATTCCGAGTTTTTTTTTTGGAGCCAATAGGTTGCTTCGTGATTCGGATATTAGCGACCATCGTTGGAGCATATGGAGTAAAAAATCAATGTTGCCATTTCGTTAAACGAATCACAAAAAGGAAAAAAATTACTTACGAGTTGTTGCAGGTATTTTCATTAGGGTCACACTTCCAAGAGGTGTATGCGATTTGGAAAAGTGGACAAGGAAATAAATTGCTAGTCCATCGCCTTCAGAAGTTCTCTGTATGGACAGCATATATTTGCTATGAAATTTAAGTTCATCTTTTGTAGCCGTATTTAAGTAGAGGGTTTTAATAAGACACTGCTTGCTGAGAATCGTGAAAACAACCAGAAATAAGCCTTTCACAATCATAGTGAATTTAATTTGCAAATTGTGTACGCTTACCTGTTGCGAATTGATTAATTGATAACGTGGTTCTTTATGTGCCGCATCCCTTATGAATTTCATTAAGAAATCGTAAACACTCATCCACCGTTCAATATTTTCTGTCCTGTGCCTTCTATCCTCCAAGGCATAAACAATTTCGCCTTTTCGGGAAATATTAAACCGATTTCTTTCTTTAGCCATTTGTAAGCATGGTCGAAGCTGTCCCCCGGAATAGTTTTACTCATTAAAATCATTTGCATTATCTTCTTTGATGGATGTGATCTCTTTGCCAAAAATATTTCTTTACTCCGCCAGCGGGATGCCTTTGAAATGCGAATTAACAAACAGAACGAAAATTTCAATTTTATTCGGCGTCAAATATTTTGCTCTTCAAAGGGTGCTACTTAAATAGACGGCGACGGCGCCTGATGTCTGCCAAAGAGGGATACTCTTGAATGCTAGTGAAAGCACATTACGTCTGTCAATTTTTTTGATATGCGAAATAAACATTTTATCAGAGATTTTGTCATCTGCACAAATATGAATATATGTATAACTTATCACAAGCATTTTTTAATTTTCTTTTTTCCGTAAGTAGAGATTCACACGAGACAATTTTTTCCAAGCAAGTGTCAAAATTTGTAGGAGAGAGAGGCAGGCGGAAAACGTCTCTGCCTCTCTCTCCAGCAAACTATGACACTTGCTTGGAAAAAAATGTCTAATGTGAATCAGGACTAATGAAGCATGTCTATGTCCCGATTCACGAGAGGCAATTCGGTGTTTGTAGAAGATAAAGGCAGCAAAGTGCGAATAAAACACACAAAACGGTTTGCCAGTACAAGAATCTACATTCCCCATTATCTTCCGCATGCCTCTCTCCTACAAACACTGAATTGCATTGGAAAATTGCCGCGTGTGTTGATGGGGTCTATGTTCTTTCCGCTTTACACGAGGCAATTTTATCAGCGGCTTAACGGTGTTTGTAGGGGAGGCAGTTGGAAAGGGAGGGGAAAACCCTCCTTGGAATCTATCTGACTTTTTTTTTCATTCGCACTTTGAAACAACAACAATACAATCAGGAATAGCCGTGGGAACGCAAAGACAAGTTCAAAAGAGAATTAGAGAATATAAAAATCGCCCCGCGTAAATCGGGACTTTCCATTTCAAACCGAAAATTTCACAAGTATTTGCCGCCCTGTGGTCTTGTGTTTTTGCCTACACAAGACTTAGTCCTGGATCCCACGAGGCAATTTTTTCCAAGCAAGTGACCAAATTTGTAGGAGAGAGAGGCTGGCGGAAAGACCTCTCTGCCTCTCTCTCCTATAAACTTTGACACTTGCTTGAAAAAAATTGCCTTGTGTGAATCAGGACTTTATAAACATTTTTACAAATCGCAATGAAAATATTAATGTTTAGCTTTGGGTTCATTAACATATAAAACGGAAAGTAAAATCTAAACGCAATAGATTAATTTTAATTGTATCTCCGGTACTTAATTTTGAAATCGCTCTATTTCCACGTCAAATCATATTCGTTATCGATTTGTGTTTTACTTTTTGCAGTTTTATTCGACTCCTATTTCCAATATTTATAAAATCCAATGAAAAAATAAAAATATTGAGAACCGTAACTCGGAAAATAGATATCGCCGACAAATTATTTAATTTGTTTCAAAATATACTTTTCTCAGCGCACGAATGACCTTAACCTTTTTGATTTTCAATGGTAGTTGAACTTTATCATGTAAATTATTGGAACTTTTGTCTTATTTTCACATATTTTGATTAACAGCAAACATTTTCAGCAAACTGCAAATTTTTCAGCAGTGCGTTTGCTAATAGAAAACTGCAATATTTTTGCTATTACAGCAGAAAATTTGCTGTATTAGCTGAAAAAATGTTTGTTGAAAATTAGCAGACGTTGTTTGTTATTAACAGCAAACTTTTTTTTTTGGGTGTAGTTATATATGGTTTTTTATTTTTTGTTCTGCATTTCTTTTTAAAATATTAAATTGAGAGCCTTATGGTGATTTCGTTTGCGCAAAAAAAATGTACAAATGTTTCTACATTTTACACTGAAACCTCATTTTTAGGTTCGTTTGTAAAAATGGTGCAGCCGTATGAACCGGTATTGATTTCGTTTGTAAAATTATTACACTCCGCAAATGCAAAAATATCGCATTTTCCACATTCAGCCCAGTCCACGGTGTGGAGTGTTGCCCCGTCAAAAAGCAAACTTCAGAACCAATTCTTAATGCAGTATCAAATGGTTGCGCCATAATGTAGGTATGGGTTTTACTCACCGCTCGATTTTTGTTCGATTGTTCGCATGCAAAATGCGAAATTAGCAGTGGATGCAGTGGAAATTTTTAAAATGTCACAACATGATTTGGTGATATTATTTTTCAGAAACGAAATCACCATTATCAATCATATTCATTTTTATAATTTTATTATTCTATTATTTAACGATTGATTTAAGTAATTAAGTAAATTGTATTTGAATATTTCGGAGTAGTAAATTCTTTTCGAGTACACTCAAAGAATTTTGTGAGTATCATTAGCAAAAATGTTTGTTGTTTCAACAGTCTGTGTCTGCTGAAAAAAGGAAAGCAGACTTTGTCTGTTATTTTAGCAACACTATGGTTGTTATTTTAGCACATAAATTTGCCTGCTACTGTAGCAAACTAGAACAGTCATTTTAGCAAACAATTTTGCTATTATTTAACAGAAAAAAGCGGCTGGGAGAACAAACTATATTTGTTATTCTAGCATACGTTTCTTTCTTTTTTATTTTAATAAAAGAAATACAAATTTTATATTTTCCTGATATTTGAGAATAGTATATCAACCAGGACTCCAACCTGAAGTTATTCAGCCCATGTATTGATAAGCGTTTCGAACTGTGAAATCTGTATGTATGCTTGATCTAAAAATATAAATGAAAAATAAATCATTTAGTAAAATTGAATAGCAATAGGAGTATCTACAAACAATACTTACCGGTCACTGGCATTAACAATTATCTTCTTTTTGTCCGAAGGATAAATATGAAGAACATAAATCGTACGACATCGACGCGAACTCTGTCAATATGGGCCAATGTGTTGGGTTTACCCTATGGACACGGTATCTAATTGTACATGTCCAGAGCCATATCATTGGGCAAAATGATCTTGTCCATGGATTACATCCAAATTAGACTAAATTATCCTGAGATTTTTGGAGCCAAAAGGTTGCTTCGTGATTCGGATATTAGCGACCATCGTTGGAACATATAGAGTAAATAATCAATGTTGCCATTTCGGTAAACAAATCACAAAAAGGAAAAAAAATACTTACGAGTTGTTGCAGGTATTATCGTTAGGGTCACACTTCCATGAGTAGTATGCGATTTGGAAAAGTAGACAAGGAAATAAATGGTTAGTCCATCCATGACACAAGTTATCTGAATTTATACATTTTAGTTGCTACGAAATTTCAGATCATCTTTTATACCCGTATTTTAATAGGACACTGCTTGGTGAGAATCTTGAAAACAAACAGAATTAAGTCTTATAATAATAGTACATTTAATTTTCAATTTGTGTACGCTTACCTGTTGCGTCTTGATTAATTGATAACATGGTCCTTTATGTGCATTTGCGTACGCTTGATCAAAAAATATAATCATTTAGAAAATTAAATAGGAGCATGTACACACAATACTTACCGGTCACTGGCATTATAACTATCTTCTTTTTGTCCGAATGATACCAATAAAGAACATACATCGTACGGCCTTTGGTATATTTGATGTTCTCCAAGACCGTATGATGATCAGTGACTCCTACGCGTTAGCCAATTGGGTTCACCCTATATACACGGTAATTGTACATGTCCAGAGCCATAGAGCTTGCTGAGAATCATGAAAACAACCAGAAATAAGACTTACAGAATCATAGAGAAATTTCCAATTTGCGTACGCTTACCTGTTGCAACTTGATTAATTGATCCTCCAAGGCATATACAATTTCGCCTTTTTTTCTTTAGCCATTTGTGTTGTCGAAGCTGTCCCGGAACAGTTTTACTTATTAAAATCATTTGCATTATCTTCGCGGAATGCTTTTTTATTGCGAATTAACAAACGGAACGAAAATTTCAATCCAATTCATTTTTTTTTTTTGGTTTTAGGTTTACGTCAAACGCAATTGCGCTAGAATAATTATTAGGCTGGTCATAAAAAAACGCCAAGACAAAATCCAATTCAATTTGTTCGGCGTAAAATATTTTATTCTTCAAAGGGTGTTACTTAAATAGCCGTCGTCGGCGCACGATGTCTGTCAAAGAGGCAATCTTGAATGCTAGTGAAAGCATATTACGTCTGTCAATATTTTTTGATAAGCGAAAGTCCCCATTTACATGGTACTTTTTTTTAAGTAACTTATCGGCTTATTCTCTTTTGAAAAAGTACGTTCACACGCGTACTTTTTTTCAATACTTAACTTTTTTTCATTTGTTTTGTTTCGGCTTTGCCTGTGTGAATTGTTGTTGTTTCCAAGTGAGAACGAAAAACACAAAACGATGAGTACGATAAGTACGAGTACGGCATACTTTTTTTCCCCGTTTCCGACTGCCTCTCTCGCCCACAAAACGCCGATAAGTATGCTTAATACTTAAAAAAAAAAGTATCATGTAAATGCAGACAAATAAACATTTTATATGAGATTTTGTCATCTGCACAAATATGAATATATGTGTAACTTATCGCAAGCACATTTTAATGGAAAAATTTGGTTTCAGTGATAAGGAATATAAATTAAACGCCGCTTTTTTAATTTTCTTTTTTCCGTCATAAAGCATGTCTATGTCCCGATTCACACGCAGCAAAGTGCGAATGAAAAACACAAAACGGATTGCCAGTACAAGAAACTACTTTCCCCATTGTCCATATTCACACTCCGGAACTTTTCCAAGCAAGTGTCAAAGTTTGTTGGAGAGAGCTCTTTCCGCCCGCCTCTCTCCATCAAACTTTGACACTTTGACAGAGAGAGACGCCGAATTACCGGGTGTGTTGAGGTGTCTATGTTCGCCCCAATTTACACGAGGCAATTTTATCAGCGGTTTAATGGAGTTTGTAAGGGAGGCAGTTGAAAAGGGAGGGGAAAAAACTCTCGTACTCGATTGAACGTTTTGTTTTTTATTCGCACTTTGAAACAACAACAATACACACAGAACCGTAACTCGAAAACAGATATCGCCGAATAATTATTTAATTTTTTTTAAATATACTTGTCTTATCTCACGAATGACCTTAACCTTTTTGATTTTCAATGGAAGTTGAACTTTATCATGTAAATTATTGCAACTTTTGTCTTATTTTCACATATTTTGATTAACAGCAAAAATTTTCAGCAAACTGCAAATTTTTCAGCAGTGCGTTTGCTAATGCAAAACTGCAAACTTTTTGCTATTACAGCAGAAAATGTGCTGTATTAGCAGAAAAAATGGTTGCTAAAAATTAGCAGACGTTGTTTGTTATTAACAGCAAACAATTTTTTTTGGGTGTAGAAATAAGCTTTTTATTATGTATATTGTAATTTGTTTTTAAATGGGCCAAAATGCCTTTAATTACAAGTTTGAAGAAATAAGTGAAATGAAAAATAAAGTCAAAGACTGCACGTCGCCTATTTAAATACTGGAAGCCTTTGTTATCGAACCTTAAAGTTTGAAAAATAATTGTTTTCCGTTTCTAGTTTTTTGAGAAAAAAATCAATATTTTTTATTGCTATCGATATATGCCTTAGAATTCGATAACTGCCAAATTATCGATTGCATGAAGAGACGCTTTCTTCCGCGTAGCCGTCTTTGGACACAGCCCTGAGGAATCGTTAATCCCGGCCGAATGCCGGCCAGACAAATTGGTCCGCGTAGTCGGCTTTGCTTATCGAATATTTTACATGATTTTTTTCGGCGATTTCGATTCTGAAAAAAATGTTGCCCCGTCCTCCTATTTCCTAGCTCCTTTTTCAAAATTCCAAAATGTGGTATAAGAGTCCAGTTTTCGGGAAAAAGGCAACGAAAATGTTGCACTTTTTATGCAGAAAGGAAATTTTTATAAATTTTCTTCTTATTTTGACGGTTTTATTAAAATATATCAGATCGCGGTTCCTCGGATATCATACGCTTGTAAAATAATGAAGTAAAAAATCGATTTCTCCAATTTTCGTTTTGAATACTTCGATAATATTTAATTCTTTCCGTTTTTTTTTCATATTGGATACATTTTCCTTATTTTACTAATTTTAAGGACATCATAACCTAAAGGTAAGTACACACGATTGTCAGATCGGACAATGTTATCAATCCTGTTAAAGTGCTGCAAATGTACGGGCAATGACAGATTGTTAGGCAAAGGTGAATTGACAGTTCAGACGATTGCAAGAAAACCATAGAATTACATATATTTACAATATATTTTGTAAATATTTTTATGCAGGATTGCCAATAAAAATATTTTAAAGACAGTGTTGCCAATAGAATGTTTTTCTGACAATGGCGCCGTTGTCGCATGCATAAACTTCGCACATCTAACAATCTGCAAATTTTCTCGCAATGACTTTTCTGCTAACGTTGCAAAACAAAAATTGTATGTTCACACGGATGTAAATTCACAGGGTTGAATTTTTCCGCCATTTTTGTGGCAATATTGTCCGATCTGCAAATCGTGTGTACTTAGCTTAACTTTTTAATGAGTACCCATGTTCTTTAACTCTCAGTGAGAACAATTTCGCCGGACGCTTTCACTGGTGTTTAAGGGATTGTCTTACACGTTCCATGTGCGAAATTGTTCTCACTGAGAGTTACAGAGCAGGGCTGCAGGTGTCTGCAAAAGCCGAATAAAATTTTAACAAGTTCTTCTGTTCAACGTTCGTTGCATTGGGTAAGAATTGCAGTGTTTGTGGGAGAGGGACGCAGTCGGTTACCCCCTTACCGACCTTCTCCCACGCAGTCGGTAAGGGGTTATCATCACTTATCAAAAGTTGCACGTAGACGTACAGTCCAAATCAAATTTCTGCAGATTCAGCCGTCCGTTTACGTTTCGTTTCCGTTGGCTAATCGTTTGCACTGATTTCCATATGTCAGATTGAAGGCCCAGTTAGGCAAACTTAACCGTAACGCCCCCGTAGCGTAACGAATCAGCTGATTCAATCTGTCATACGGAAGTCGGTGTAAACGATTAGCCAACGGAAACGAAACGTAAACGGACGGCTGAATCTGTTGAAATCAGAATTGGACGTTCCGTTTACGTACAATTTGACAACAGCTGATACTACATGTTGTTTACAATTACAATTGTATGTTCACCGAGAAAAGTAAAGAAAATAATTTATTAATTATTTGTTTTTTAAAAGTGCAAATAAACATGAAAGACGAATATTTGATTTCATTAGTGCAGTCGCACGAGTATTTATACAATAAATATAATCCAGCATATAGGATATCTGAAAAAAAAGCGAGAAGCTTGGAAGCAAATTGGCAAGGAGCTGGGCGTCACAGGTGAGTTTTATGAAGATCGCGGCTGACTCCATTAAAAATTAAATTTATAATCTGCTTCAGGATTCTTTTGGCGACAGTACGAGACAATCATTGCGCCAATCTTCTTCATTGTGGGTTAAGTTGACAGCAATATAAGCGTCTCTACAAACGTGGACTTATTTATAGATAGAAATTGGATTGGATTTGGCTGAAGAGGGACTTCAATGAAAATAGACATAAGTAAAAGTATTAATAAAACACAGAATATTTAAGATATAGAGTTAAAATTTATTCCAGGTGTAGTGCAAATGTTACATTTTAAGAATGAAATTCAATTTTGGTCAAATGACCACCACGAGCCCGTCAACAGCGACATTTCGACCGGAACGTTGGCAATTTCGCGTTGGATGTTGTCTCTGAGCTCGTCTATAGTTGTTGACTTAGACCAAGGATATTCCTCAGGGGAAATGCCGCATCGCCAATAAAAAAATGAGGAAAGGCTTCAGAGGATGCTGACGATAATGGTTTACTAGGAGGTACAGGTACTGATTGGCCAAACGGAGAGTACTGGAATATAGCTGTATTTAATTTAAATTAAGAAATGGAAATTGTTTGTATTAAAATAGATTATAATTAAATAGAAGTTTAATGGACATACCCCCATCGTGTTGGCTGCCATAACTTCCAACATTAACTGATATGAATGTATAGTTAGCATCGCAGGTTCCCACACAATTCGGCATATCCCACATTCGTTGAAAATCATTGGCAATGAGTTTGTACTGCTGTGTAGTTGTTCACTTAAATAAATCGGCGAAAGCAAGCGCCACAAAACGTCACTGTATTCTAAAAAAATATTTCGCATTGTTGTTTTCCCCAGCCTGTGACTCCATGCAATCGATTGTATGGAACAACCGTGACACAAATATCTAAAATTGTAAAGAATAGAATGTTAATATTTCCCAACTTGGAATCATAGGATAAAGCAATATTTGACATACAGTGGTGTTATTGCTAATCTCTTTGCCATTGTTTATAGGACGTCCACCCCATCTTCTTATCCGACGATATTTTTTTGATTTACTTTAATTGTAAATTCTGCACAGATTTAAAAAACACAAATTTATAAACAATCTTTTTAACTTCATTTTTAATAAACCAAAACAAAAAGAAATCGCGGCTTTTTTGTTTACTTATGTGTTGTTGTTGTCAGAACATATGACTCGTTATCTCAACGTTGGCTAATCGCTCAAACGGGCAACGTTACGGCAACGGTAAAGATAAATTACGGTTACGTATGCCTAACCCGGCCTTGAAACAGCTGATTCGTTACGCTACGGGAGCGTTACGGTTACGATTGCCTAACCCAGCCTTTAAGAGAAGCGCCCGTCGGTTGCAGCGAAATTAACGCCGGCGGCACTCGGCTTCATAGTCTGCTTGAAACCGGTCGTGATTTGGAAAGGGAGATGGATGTTTGACGGTGTACGGAAAAATTGTGAAGAAAATCTGTGAAAAAGAAAATGCATATAAAAGAGAAAATCCAAATATATAAGTGCATATAAAACAAAAATATGATGTTGTAACAAAAACAAGCATAAAATTGCTGACCACCGCCATATGCCATGTAATATCGTGTCGGTCGCTCTCAAAACAAAACACAAATATTTTGTGAAATTTCCATATTTCCACCAAGTGTTAGTGTTGGTTATGCCAAAAGAAAAGTGTGCCAAAATAATTTATTAAATGCGCAATATGGAATATATATTTTCAATACAATAAGAAAAAAAGGAGGAATTAGATATTACTTATTTCTAATCCCTGGGAAGAAGAAGAAAAAACGGGGAGCATAAACAGCCATAAAAATCCTGAAAAGTGTTTTCTTAGTCTATGTGTTGCCGCGTATGTGTCGTGTGTCTGTGTCTGTTTCCAGTGCAAAAAAGTTACCATCAACTCGTCCTAACCACTACTACTACCTCTCTTGGTCTTTCCCCCACCCCTCATCAACGTCTTCCTGTTATTCTTTTTCTTACCAAAAACCTCGTCGTTGCCTGACCTTCTGCTGGGCTGGGTTGGTTCCCCCGTCCGTTTTGCAAAATTTGTTCTGCTGCTCCCATCTAAACAAACGCAAGGCTAAAATGTAAAGTTTTTTTGGAGAGCGCTTAGCCGAGTTTCAGCAGCAGCAACACTTGAGTGGAGTGGGGTTTGTGGGCGAAATTGCCATCTCACCAACAATAATAGCAACAACAAAAAAAACAACGACTGTTTTCAGGATCAGCACCAAACACCAAAAGAAGGTATGTATGCTATGCTGCTGCCGCAGCTGCATTTGCCATTTGTTTCCGTATGACCATAAAATAAGACTTAATTTATTTCTTTGTGATTGTATATATTGTGTTTTTATATGTGTAGTGTGTGTCCCATGGCAAATATACCACCAAACACCCACCCACCCTCTTTTTCCCTCCGCTACCAGGACACAGGAAGTAAGAGGAGGTTTTAAGCCTTGTCGCGAGGGTGGATAATCACACTTTAACATCTGTGGGGATTTTAATTAAGATTCCGAATACTTTACAAAAACATTGGGTTTTATGTGTGTTACACATTACCCAGCCAGGGACCCAGCAATAGCCCAAGCTCTAAGGTTCACTACTCGCAGCTATTCAAAACTTGTTGGACTATATACATACATATGTACTCGTTTATGATGTGTGGCATGGTATGAGATGGTTGTTTATAGCCATACAATTCTTTGACAAAAATCTCGAAAATGTAGCCAAGATCACGTCCGTCTTGTTAAATAGATTTTGGTTTATTAATATGGATTGTTTTCTTTTGGGTTACGGCGTAGTAATAACACTTTCGACGGTAGTACATACGTACAGAATACATAGTAGGCATGCCTTTCATCTCGTGACAATGGCGCCAGCAAGGGGTTATGGGGGAAGCATTTGACTAAATCTGTGTGGAGGAATATTTCCCTTTACACGCCTGACTGGATATTGAAGGGAAAATAGCAATTCAGGAAGAAGGTTTTGTTTAAACGAAAACAATTACAGTTAGTAGGCTTGGATTTAGGTTGGGTTAGGTTGAAGGGAGTAGACACTAATATAGACAGTTTTTCCTCCCTAAGGCGAGAGATATTTTGACCCTCTCAGGTCGTTGTGGGCCTGATTTGTCTACGTCATTGGACATACAGACTGCCTCTTGGCTAAGACGCAGTGAGTGGCGCATCAAGATATGCAAATTATTCTAGAATTGGCAATGCCGTCCCTTCTCTAACAAATTCATCTGCTTTGCCAAGGTACCCATCACTCATTGGACAGCCAGAGTGCCTTCTGCCTCTGGCACCTCTCACGCTCGTCATTGATGAACATTATGCATAAAGACTTGCATTTACACGTTTACAAGGTGCAATTGACTCAAGAACTAAAGCCTCTTGACCATTCCAAACGTCGTCAATGGTCAGAATGGTGGCAAGAAAGGCAACAGTGGATGATAAATTTTCGAAGAAAATCATCTTCAGTGATAGGCACATTTTCACCTAAGTGGATTCGTCAATAAGCAGAATTGCCGCATTTGGGCGAATGATAATCCAAGAGTGATTGTCGAAAAACCAATGCACCCACAAAGAGTGACTGTTTGGTGTGGTTAATGGGCTGGCGGCATCATCGGTCCGTATTTTTTTCCAAAATGAGGCCGGTCAGGCTGTTACTGTGAATGGTGTTCGCTATCGTGAGATAATAACGAACTTTGGCCCGAATTGAAAGATATGGATGTGGACAATATGTGGTTTCAACAGGTCGGTGCCACTTGTCACACAGCTAACGAAACCATGGCTCTGTTGCTCAACAAATTCAATGGCCGTGTTATCTCACGTCATGGCGATGTCAATTCGCCGCCAAGATTATGTGATTTGACACCGTTGGACTTCTTTCTTTGGGGTTATTTGAA
Source organism: Eudasyphora cyanicolor (assembly GCA_963930755.1). Lineage (NCBI taxonomy): Eukaryota > Metazoa > Arthropoda > Insecta > Diptera > Muscidae > Eudasyphora > Eudasyphora cyanicolor. The sequence continues at coordinate 32,657,829 of OZ005735.1, read as the reverse complement.
AGGAAAGGTGTACTTCGATAAGCTAGCAACAATTCAAGAGCTAAAGGATGAGATAATTAGGCACATTAACGGCATAGAACCTCAATTATGCCTCAGCGTCATCGAAAATTTGGACCATCGGCCGATATTTTGTTCCATAGATAATTGAACCATACCAATATTATCATAATAAAAAAATTACAATAATTTCCTAAATAATTTGTGTTTTATTCAAAATCAACATCGGCCCTTAAAATTAATCCACCCTTTATTATCCTGAAATTTGACATCTTTTGTTTATATGTCTTGTGATCATGGGACCATGTTTTGACCTAGACCCCCTGGACTTGACATCTTAACGTTATAGAAACCACTACAACTAGTAATTTTGGGATTTTCTTATACATATTTATAGCGCTTAGATAAAAATCGGGATATTTGTATATATGGAGACCACCCTTAATACATTTCACACATTTCTTATTCTTCTTATTTAAAGAAGGTTTGTTTTTCTGTTTAACAGAAAACAAAAACAACGATCTCGAACTCAATAGTCAAAAACAAAACTATGTATGGAGACTATATCTAAATCCGAACAGATTTTCTTCAAATACGGCAGCGTTCGTCTTTGGATCAAGACTAATCTCCCAAATTCTAAAATGATCGGATGTAAAATACAAATTTGTTGAGTAAAAAGTAGTAAAAGAGAAAGACATTTTGAAAGTTCTACTTAAATTTGTCTACTATTTTTACTATTTCTTTTAGTAAAGGAACGGTTTTTGAAGTAAAACTGGTAACATGTAGTAGGTAAAGGAACATAGCTATAAATACTGAAAACTATTTTTTGAGTGGAATTTTTTTTGTTTTTCCAATCTTTTTTTTAAATTATGAAAGAAAATTTTTTATCTATGTTCCTTATAAAAATATTAAATACAAAATTATATACAAACTTTTTTACTTGAGTGAATATTTTTTTTAATGAAAAAAAATTTTTAGTGTAGGAAAGATATGAAGTGCAAAAGAACTACCTTACTTAACAATTTTATTCAGAAAATTCGATTTCTTTTTGGAAAAAGCTAATTTTTTAAGACATTTATTTTTTTTGGCAAAGGCGGGCGGGCATATAAATTTCCAAGTCGAGAGGCGCGGATTGGGGTTTGATTTCAGACCCATGGTTTCTTCGGAGAATTTAATGTAGATTACGTTTTTGCTATACGATTATTTTTTTTTTTCATCCATACAAATCAACCCGCCATAATATACATATATATGGGGGCAATATCGAAGTCTGAACCTATTTTGACCAAATTCAATAGGCATTGTCCCTGGCATAAAAGAGGGTGTTGTGTCAAATTTCATCAAGATCGGTGTAAAATTGCGAAATGTACATTGCGGACAACATTACATGACACCTCCTTAGCCTTTAAAACTACTCCTTAGTCGTCAATACCAATATTTTTTTGGCTGTTACAAACATCTGGGCCAAACAAACTTATATATATAATAGACGGAGGGACAGACAGACAGACAATGTTAGATCGAATCTGCTAGTGATTCTGAGTTGATTGGTATACTTTGGCCATAAATACGTATACGCCATATGTATGTCTACAAATACTATTTTCCTGTCAACTGTAAAGACTGCTTTTTTATTAGGCTCTCAGTTGTCTATTAGAACAAAGAACAACTTCTATAAAGACCAGTGTTGCCGCTGCAAAATTTTTTTCGGCCCAAAATTTTCCCAAAAACTGCCCAAAATCCGCTTTATCTGCCCAAATAAAAAATAAGTAAAGTCGGATTAACTTCGGTCTTGCCGAATCTTATATACCCTCCACCATGGATCACATGTGAATGTTTTCGGTTACAAACAATCTAATAATACCAAATTTCAGCCATATTCGTTGAAGTTTCAGGTTTTTGTGGCTTTAAGAAGTCAAATCTGGAGGGACCTTTGTATGGGTTCCGGCGGCGGAACTGTGTGGAAATGCTAATAAATTAAAAAAGATGCTTCCGCCTTTGAGCCAATGATTATTTTGAAAAAGCTAAAGTCATTTATTTTATTGTTGTAGCTAATGTTTATGTTACTAACAGGTCTTTTTTATGAAATTGCTTAATATTAGAAGATAATTTTCCTCTTGAATTTCCTTGTTCAAATTATAGAAGGGTAGAATATATGTTAGGAAGAAAAAATATCATTAAACCCTTGTAATTCATAGTAATACGCAAAGAAATAATATTTTAAACAATCCTAATGCTTAAAAGTTCTTGAAATAACACCCTCGAGCGAAAGCCACAATGTATTGCTCACATCGAACGTTTTATGTAAAATAATTCTAGTTCTAGAAACCGTCTGTTGCTAAACCAACCATGCATAGGAATTTTGCACGACCATAATATACATATATATGGGGGCAATATCGAAGTCTGAACCTATTTTGACCAAATTCAATAGGCATTGTCCCTGGCATAAAAGAGGGTGTTGTGTCAAATTTCATCAAGATCGGTGTAAAATTGCGAAATGTACATTGCGGACAACATTACATGACACCTCCTTAGCCTTTAAAACTACTCCTTAGTCGTCAAAACTACTCCTTAGTCGTCAATACCAATATTTTTTTGGCTGTTACAAACATCTGGGTCAAACAAACTTATATATATAATAGACGGAGGGACAGACAGACAGACAATGTTAGATCGAATCTGCTAGTGATTCTGAGTTGATTGGTATACTTTGGCCATAAATACGTATACGCCATATGTATATGGCGTTCCTGTCAACTGTAAAGACTGCTTTTTTATTAGGCTCTCAGTTGTCTATTAGAACAAAGAACAACTTCTATAAAGACCAATGTTGCCGCTGGAAAATTTTTTCGGCCCAAAATTTTCCCAAAAACTGCCCAAAATCCGCTTTATCTGCCCAAATAAAAAATAAGTAAAGTCGGATTAACTTCGGTCTTGCCGAATCTTATATACCCTCCACCATGGATCACATGTGAATGTTTTCGGTTACAAACAATCTAATAATACCAAATTTCAGCCATATTCGTTGAAGTTTCAGGTTTTTGTGGCTTTAAGAAGTCAAATCTGGAGGGACCTTTGTATGGGTTCCGGCGGCGGAACTGTGTGGAAATGCTAATAAATTAAAAAAGATGCTTCCGCCTTTGAGCCAATGATTATTTTGAAAAAGCTAAAGTCATTTATTTTATTGTTGTAGCTAATGTTTATGTTACTAACAGGTCTTTTTTATGAAATTGCTTAATATTAGAAGATAATTTTCCTCTTGAATTTCCTTGTTCAAATTATAGAAGGGTAGAATATATGTTAGGAAGAAAAAATATCATTAAACCCTTGTAATTCATAGTAATACGCAATGAAATAATATTTTAAACAATCCTAATGCTTAAAAGTTCTTGAAATAACACCCTCGAGCGAAAGCCACCATGTATTGCTCACATCGAACGTTTTATGTAAAATAATTCTAGTTCTAGAAACCGTCTGTTGCTAAACCAACCATGCATAGGAATTTTGCACGACCCAAAATATTCCTTGATTTTACCTGGCGGAACAAATCGGCCCAAACTTAAAATTTTTAATTTTTTCTGGCCAAATTTGGTCCAAAATGCCCAAAACGGCAACACTGATAAGGACTCCTCCTTAGTCGTCAAGACCAATATTTTTATGGCTTTTACAAACATCTAGGCCAAAACAAACATATGTACATACACTTATAATATCCACAGAGTGTTCTATAATAATAATAGTGTTCCTGTTTTTATATAGCTCCCATATAAAGATCCTTTCTCGTTCTCTTGAATGCGATCCCTGGTAACAATATGTATTGGCCTAGCTGAACCTAACGCCATTTGTACATTATTTATATTCTCAACTTAAATATGAAATATCCGAATTCCAAATGAAATGTAGCCAATTGCAATTGTTGAATCTAATGGAGTTCAGTAAATTTCAAATGCAAAAAATTTTAGTTTCAAATGCAATTTATCCAATTTCAAATAAAATTTATCAAATTTCAAATAAATTTTAGCCAGTTTCAAATGTTAAATCTAAATTTCAATAGAAATGTAATCAATTGCAAATGTTGAATCTAAATTTCAATAGGAATGTAATCAATTGCAAATGTTGAATCTCAATTTTAATAGAAAACTGGCCAATTTCAAATATATTTTCTTAATTTAAAATTAAATGAAGTAAATTCCAAATGTAAAATCTCAACTTCAAGGTAAATTTTCTCAATTATTGATGAAAATTTTATTATTTTACTGAATTCTATGAAAAGGGTGCCTCTAATTCGGGTCATGTATCTTCATGTTTCATCATATAAATATGTACCAATATAAGTTTGCACTATTTTGCCCTAAGGTCATTCAAATGATTCAATATTTGTCCATTGACGTAAAAGTTTATTGTTTGTTTATATATGTAGTAAAGGAATTTATTATTATAACTTTTTCGTTATATCGTTAAAGACAACATTAGTCAATCTCTTCCATTCGAACAGTAATAAAAATGGCCCTGTCAAATTTAAAGGTATCACTTCGGCCCATCTTAACGACATACCTGTCTCTCTATAACACAAAATCCAAACTACCAACCTATTGGAGCCACCCTTTTGTTTATCTATTTCCATTTATCAAATTAAATTACACAGCAACATTATTAATGTGCCTTCTTCGTCGTTCTCTATTGATTACAAAATTAACATCTTGATAAGTGAGTAGAGAAAAAAAAAACAAGAAACAAATTTTTCCCGGTCAATGACGAAATAGAAATAAAACCATAAAAATATAGCGCCTCACAAAGGTATTGACAAGCGACAACAAATCAACTAAGTGGTGCTGGATGTGGTGTTGCCGGTGGTCGTTTTGAGGGTCTCCCCCTCGGCTCCATCTATTAATTAAATAAATTCATATTACCCGGTCTCTATATGTCGTTCTCTGTCTTAAGTGCTTGCATTCCTTGCGTTCATATGCTAGCTAGTCTGCCTGCCTGGTTGGTGTGGTTGACTGGCTAGAGCTATTCCCAAATGTGTGTCAATGTGGCGTGTGTCATTCATTAATTGTTAATTAGTAAATGAACTTAAATACAATGAAAGAAGGAAAGTTCATCATACTCTTCCTTTGGTAGTAGTTAGTAAACAATCATCTATAATATCAACATTTCCATTTCCAGCTTTATCCTCCACATCATCATCATGTTCATTGGCCATTCAGACAACATTTTGCTGCTGCTGCGGCTGTCTTTGCTATTCACTACTCTATTCACATTTAATGATCCCGTGCGACGACGTCCATTGGAGGCAATAGGTGCCATTCATTCCACATACTACAAATCATCAGATGATTGTACGGCTGGACGGACTTACGTTCACTTGCTCAGTGTTTCATTGTGTGTGTGTTTACTTTAAAATTGTTTGTTTACTTTGATATTAACTTTTAGTATGGGAATACGGAAAAATACACTTACAAAGAAATGCGTAATTGTTTGCCGCAACCACACTGGGTGTTGGTGATGGGGGGTACAGTGACGGGCAAAAGTGATTAAGTGGTTTCCACAGGAAAAAATCAATAGTTCTGCTGAAAATATCAGTTAAAATTTACTTCTCGAATGATGATATTCAACATCTCTAATACATAAAGACTTATTTTTGAATATCTTTTTTTTTAGAAATGTAATAATTTATATACTATCACAAAAATGTTCCTGAAGATGTGAGTCTTGGATATGGGAAAGAATTTAACTCACGAATTAATCTTTTCGTTTTTTACCCCACATTTAAAGAAGTTATTCAATTTTATTATCTAAAAAAGTGGGTATATTACTTTTGCCCCCCATTGTAAACAACTCTATACTTCACACATTAATGCAATGTTTACCTTTGGAACACAACAAGTACCAAGTGTACGTACGTACGTACCAACCACACACATTATAGGTGGGATGTGAGAAGCAAGCGCGCACAGCAGGGATGGAAAATTCAATTTCTCAAAGAGTACTAAAATGGTACTTTTTAACGGAAAAGGTACTTGTTTCTTTAATAATAATAATTTAATGCAAATATAATGAAATTGTTGACTTTTTCATGAAAAATATTTAACAATGTATTTAATAATGTTCATCAATAACTATGCAAACTTCTATAATGATGCATCATTAAATATACCTTCCACTAGTATCAATTTCCTAAAATCATTTCATAGAATTATGAAATTGTCAAATGCTATTCTATTCTGAAAAAAACTTCAAATGCTTGCAAAATGAACCCCATTTTCAGGAAATTCATCAACGAAAAATATATAACAAGATTAAAACTCCCGCGCCTATTTCAAAACATCGATGCTTTTTTTTAAATTTTAAAAAATGCATATGCATAAAAATTGCCTTTAATAGAAATTGCACGTGTTGTTGGTGTTTTAGGAAATAAAATATGGTTTCATTCTTACAGAACTCAGAATTGGCTTTCTATAAGGGCATATATTGGATTAACTTCTGAAGAATAAGTAGATGGGAGAAAATGGTACCAAAATGGTCGTGGGGGTACCTCGGTACTTTTGAAAGTGGAAAATTACTGAAAAAAGTACTAAAGTACTGACTTTTCCATCCCTGGCGCACAGTGACCGTCCATACGTCCCTCTGACCAACGTCTGTCCATCGCATTTCAACTTCGCGCCATATATGTTAATAATGATCATCATTTACACTTTTTTTAGTTTATAGCAAAGCATTCATGTATGTATGTACATACATAGTTATATACCATATATCGTAGAAATATTCAGTACAGAGACGAGGTAGAAAACAAATATTAACATGTCAAATTGTAGTTAATATTTTTCTTTGCCATTTTATGAATAGAAAATGAAATGAATGGTGTATGATGTGGTGGATTCGCTGGTCGTTTGGTCGGCAGTTGGAATGAATGCGGAATGCGGTTGTTTTGATTTTGATTTGTTTTAATATCTTTTCATTTTTATGAGTGAAAAGTTCTTCTGGTATTCATTGGTTTGTTAGGTCAACGGTAAGGTGGTTGTATTTGGAATGACGGTGTGTTGGGATGGGAGAAAAAGATCTGCGAAAGATTTGTGGGAATGTGGTATGTATGTATGATGCTAGCAGGTTATAAGTGTAGGTCGAAAGTGTTGAAAGATCATGCAACGTTGATGACTTTTCTTTAAGAAACTTCGTCGTTTATGACTTTTTTATAGAAAAGTTCATCGTTGATGACTTTTCTTTAAGAAACTTCATCGCTGATGACTTTTTTTTATAGAAAAGTTCATCGTTTGATTACATTTCTTATAGAAAAGTTCATCGTTGATCACTTTTTTTTATAGAAAAGTTCATCTTTTGATCACTTTTCTTATAGAAAAGTTCATCGTTGATGACTTTTCCTATAGAAAAGTTAATCGTTGATGACTTTTCCTATAGAAAAGTTAATCGTTGATGACTTTTCTTATAGCAAAGTTCATCGTTGATGACTTTTCTTATAGCAAAGTTCATCGTTGATCACTTTTCTTATAGAAAAGTTCATCGTTGATGACCTTTATTATACAAAAGTTCATCGTTGATGACTTTTCTTATAGAAAAGTTCATCGTTGATGACTTTTCTTATAGAGAAGTTCATCGTTGATGACTTTTCTTATAGCAAAGTTCATCGTTGATGACTTTTCCTATAGACAAGTTCATCGTTGATGACTTTTCCTATAGAAAAGTTCATCGTTGATGACTTTTCCTATAGAAAAGTTCATCGTTGATGACTTTTCCTATAGAAAAGTTCATCGTTGATGACTTTTTTTTATAGAAAAGTTCATCGTTTGATCACTTTTTTTTATAGAAAAGTTCATCGTTGATGACTTTTCCTATAGAAAAGTTCATCGTTGATGACTTTTCCTATAGAAAAGTTCATCGTTGATGACTTTTCCTATAGAAAATTCATCGTTGATGACTTTTCCTATAGAAAAGTTCATCGTTGATGACTTTTCCTATAGAAAAGTTCATGGTTGATGACTTTTTTTTATTGAAAAGTTCTTCGTTTGATCACTTTTCCTATAGAAAAGTTCATCGTTGATGACTTTTCCTATAGAAAAGTTCATCGCTGATGACTTTTCCTATAGAAAAGTTCATCGTAGATGACTTTTCGTATAGAAAAGTTCATCGTTGATAACTTTTCCTATAGAAAAGTTCATCGTTGATAACTTTTCCTATAGAAAAGTTCATCGTTGATGACTTTTCGTATAGAAAAGTTCATCGTTGATGACTTTTCCCATAGAAAAGTTCATCGTTGATGACTTTTCCCATAGAAAAGTTCATCGTTGATGACTTTTCCCATAGAAAAGTTCATTGTTGATGACTTTTCCCATAGAAAAGTTCATCGTTGATGACTTTTCCTATAGCAAAGTTCATGGTTGATGACTTTTCCTATAGAAAAGTTCATCGTTTGATTACTTTTCTTATAGAAAAGTTCATCGTTGATCACTTTTTTTTATAGAAAAGTTCATCTTTTAATCACTTTTCTTATAGAAAAGTTCATCGTTTATGACTTTTCCTATAGAAAAGGTCATCGTTGATGACTTTTCCTATAGAAAAGTTCATCGTTGATGACTTTTCCTATAGAAAAGTTCATTGTTGATGACTTTTTCTATAGAAAAGTTCATCGTTGATGACTTTTTCTATAGAAAAGTTCATCTTTTAATCACTTTTCTTATAGAAAAGTTCATCGTTTAGAAAAGTTCATCGTTGATGACTTTTCCTATAGAAAAGTTCATCGTTGATGACTTTTCGTATAGAAAAGTTCATCGTTGATGACTTTTCCTATAGCAAAGTTCATGGTTGATGACTTTTCCTATAGAAAAGTTCATCGTTTGATAGAAAAGTTCATCGTTGATGACTTTTCCTATAGAAAAATTCATCGTTGATGACTTTTGCTATAGAAAAGTTCATCGTTGATGACTTTTCCTATAGAAAAGTTCATCGTTGATGACTTTTCCTATAGAAAAGTTCATCGTTGATGACTTTTCCTATAGAAAAGTTCATGGTTGATGACATTTTTTTATTGAAAAGTTCATCGTTTGATCACTTTTCCTATAGAAAAGTTCATCGTTGATGACTTTTCCTATAGAAAAGTTCATCGTTGATCACTTTTCCTATAGAAAAGTTCATCGTTTGACCACTTTTCCTATAGAAAAGTTCATCGTTGATGACTTTTCCTATAGAAAAGCTCATCGTTGATGACCTTTCGTATAGAAAAGTTCATCGTTGATGACCTTTCGTATAGAAAAGTTCATCGTTGATGACTTATCGTATAGAAAAGTTCATCGTTGATGACTTATCGTATAGAAAAGTTCATCGTTGATGACTTATCGTATAGAAAAGTTCATCGTTGATGACTTATCGTATAGTCATCGTTGATGACTTTTCCTATAGAAGAGTTCATTGTTGATGACTTTTCCTATGGAAAAGTTCGTGGTTGATGACTTTTTTATTGAAAAGTTCATCGTTTGATCACTTTTCCTATAGAAAAGTTCATCGTTGATGACTTTTCCTATAGAAAAGTTCATCGTTGATGACTTTTCCTATAGAAAAGTTCATCGTTGATGACTTTTCCTATAGAAAAGTTCATCGTTGATGACTTTTCGTTTAGAAAAGTTCATCGTTGATGACTTTTCGTATAGAAAAGTTCATCGTTGATGACTTTTCCTATAGAAAAGTTCATCGTTGATGACTTTTCCTATAGAAAAGTTCATCGTTGATGACTTTTCCTATAGAAAAGTTCATCGTTGATGACTTTTCCTATAGAAAAGTTCATCGTTGATGACTTTTCCTATAGAAAAGTTCATCGTTGATGACTTTTCCTATAGAAAAGTTCATCGTTGATGACTTTTCCTATAGAAAAGTTCATCGTTGATGACTTTTCCTATAGAAAAGTTCATCGTTGATGACTTTTCCTATAGAAAAGTTCATCGTTGATGACTTTTCCTATAGAATAGTTCATCGTTGATGACTTTTCCTATAGAAAAGTTCATCGTTGATGACTTTTCCTATAGAAAAGTTCATCGTTGATGACTTTTCCTATAGAAAAGTTCATCGTTGATGACTTTTCCAATAGAAAAGTTCATCGTTGATGACTTTTCCTATAGAAAAGTTCATCGTTGATGACTTTTCCTATAGAAAAGTTCATCGTTGATGACTTTTCCTATAGAAAAGTTCATCGTTGATGACTTTTCCTATAGAAAAGTTCATCGTTGATGACTTTTCCTATAGAAAAGTTAATCGTTGATGACTTTTCCTATAGAAAAGTTCATCGTTGATGACTTTTCCTATAGAAAAGTTCATCGTTGATGACTTTTCCTATAGAAAAGTTCATCGTTGATGACTTTTCCTATAGAAAAGTTCATCGTTGATGACTTTTCCTATAGAAAAGTTCATCGTTGATGACTTTTCCTATAGAAAAGTTCATCGTTGATGACTTTTCCTATAGAAAATTCATCGTTGATCACTTTTCTTATAGAAAAGTTCATCCCCAGAGGCAAGTACCTTGGCGTAATACTTGATCAGAAATTAAACTGGAAAAGAAACATTGAGGTAATAGTCAAAAAGGGACTGAATGTAATCCACTCCTGCAGAGGTTGCGTAGTGGGGGCCGCGATTGTGCGTCCCATCCTCACCTATGGTTCAGTAGTGTAGTGGAAAGCAACTGGATATAGGCACCAGCTAGTCTTTAGAGAAAATTCAAAGAATCGCTTCTCTATTCAAACCGGCGCGAGAACGAGTACACCGCAAGCGGCGATGAACACTTTACTAAATCTCATACCGATAGGTCAATATATTAAGTGTAGCGCCACCAAGTATGCTATTAGACTCCGCGAATCACTTATGTGGCGCAATTCAGACTGCGGACACTCAAAGATCATTAATGAGGACTGGCTGAGGGTTCTAACAGGACAAACTGATTATTTGCCATCTGTTCTGAATTTCTCCACAAGGTTGGACACGACGATCCCTTCTAGGATGGTGATCTCCCCTTTCGTGGTCACGCGATTTACACAGATGGATCAAACATATGCGAACGCGAATTATTCGCATCATTTTAACATTAGCATTCGCAAAAACCATCTTTGGATTATTCGCTTTCGCAAAAATATATTTCAGTATTCGCTTCCATTTGTTAAAAGTGTTAAATCTCCTTATTCCCTTCACACAATTTGAAGATATTAATACCAATGAAAACCTCTACCACTTCTCTTCAAAACAGTTGAAGATATATGTTTGTACTTGTGATATCAGGAGGTAAAACTATGGAAAACATCATTAATACTTGAATATCCTGGAAAAGTATCAATTCAGTTCCTTAAATTTGTTGGTACTAAAGGGTCAAACTATTATTCGCATTCGCTTTCGCAAAAATGCATATTTCACTATACGCATTCGCAAGAAATATATTTCAATATTCGCTTTCGCTAAAGTCACTTTCGTTACATCCCTAGTTGATAGTCGAGCTGTTCTGAAGGCACTGAACTCCAACGTCATTAAATCCAAGTTAGTGAACAATTGCATATTAGAAATTCAAAAATTAACAGTTAACGTCAAGCTCTGCTGGGTTCCAAGACACTGTGACATCGATGGAAACGAGAAGGCTGATGAGCTCGCACGGAATGGGTCGGCGATGGAAACCATTAGCGCGGTGTCATCACTGTATTCACCAATGTATGAGTTCTTCGGCTTATAGAGCGCTTCTACAGGGATCAGGTTAACCAGAACAGGTCAGCCAGATCGGACTGTATAACCTCTATGTCTCTCTGGCCTCTTATTTCACAATCCAGAACTAGGGACGTCTTCACAGGCCACTGTAACGTTAGAGCAGTTACATCAAAGTGCCAACGGGACACCGAGGACTACTGTCGTCTCTATACAGACGAAGAGGAACTTGAAACGAACGTGCACCTTCTTTACCAATGTCCTTTTCTTTCTAGAAGAATACACCGCTACCTAGGTGACTTTACAATCGAAGATCTCGTAACTCTGTCATCGCATAAAATCGACAGTATCCTCAACTATATAAGTTGCCTGAAATGGCTGGGGATGACAACCGCTCATACATCTGCCTAAACGGCATTGTCTATCGCAATAACTTTTCTGTCCTCTCCTCTTTTAATTCAACAATTCTTTTTTTCCGTTCTTCTCACTCCTTATTAGGCCCCCTTCCACATCCTCTCATTTTTCAATCTATTATTTTTTCTACTGTTTCTCCAAATCTTTAATTCTTTATAGGACTAGCACAATGGACCTTTCGGTCTCCGAGTGGAGTAGTGCACGCCAAATTGGTAGTGCAATACGCGGCCTTTAACGTAACCTAACCTAACTTAGGCCGGATTTATCTCTCAACAATTCAGCGACGTTTGTAGTCCACACGCTTCCTTGTTGGCACAGCTGTTCCTCGAGCTCTGTCAGGGCAAGTTTAACGACTACTCGCTGTTTTCTGTCCAGTTATCGTCATCCTGCAGATTACCCACTGTACTGGGGGTTGTGGATAGTATCTTCGTTAGCGACCCCAGTAAATTTAACCTCGTGAATATCTTGGTGCAGGTATTTTTTGGCCTGTACCTCAGAAGTCTACCATTGTGGTTAGGATTTAGCCTTGTACGGTGGTTTTGGACAGGCTTCTTCAAGGTAACTATTGACAGATGTAGTGATGTGGTCGACCATATTATCCAAATCGAATCTGTCAACAATATTATCATTGCTGATTTTTTCTAGTAAAAGGCCATTGCTCACCACTTTTCTTTAAGGACTGCTGATTGCTTAAAGGCGTTTGTTTTAGGAATTGGGAAATTCCAATCTTATTTCGACCCACTTCAAGGCTCACGCCGAGCATTAAGTAAAGCCTTATGGCGACCTGCTTGCCCAGCCACCCCATGGTGATGCCCAGTTCGAACTGTGTCGTCTTCGTTTGTGTGCTTAATAATGGCTTTTTGACTTGGCATGGAATTGTCAGTTTGTTCTCTATTCGGACGGTTGGACGTCGTCGTCGATCTCTAGCCCATAATTGTTGTTTGTATGCGCCGCGCAAGCCAGCGAGCGAGCGAACACACGTTAAGTACGTCGTAGTACGTGTACGTAACATACACGAGTAGTACTCCTCATATGTGCAGGCGGCGGCATCGGGGCATCGAGGCATCATATGGACATTTAAACATGTGGTGCTGCTGATGGGTTGTGCGATGGGCAACGGGCGGTTACTTGTTGGCTGGCTGGCGCATTCCTTTCACTGTGTGATGACTGAACTGCTGCACACAATTTACTTGTTTATTTATTGTTTTTCTGTATTCTCTCCTTTCCTCGCTACGGCTTGTTGTCGTTTTGTTTTTCTTTGCCTCCTCCTCCTCCTCCATGCCCACCTCAATCGCCTTTGGTTGATTTTTTCTTTTGCTTCTCCGCCAACATTCTGCTTAATTACATGCTGAGTCTACATTAAATATTATTCTGTGTTAATATATTTTAAATAAGTACAATGTTGTTGAGCTGTTGTTTCTCCTCTTTTTTCCTCTATTTGTAGTTAATTAAATGGAATTTGTGTAAATATATACTCTCGCGTATGTTTGTTTATTCACAGTGTCAAGTCTTGTTTTCAAATTTCCCCGGGTTATATGGCAATACCGCTCATTCACTCATTGGCTTTGACAACCAGTCATATGAATTGTAAAAGCAGAGAGCATAGATTATACTACCTCTTTGCTTGAGATTGTAAAGTGTAATTTGAGTAATTTTTATCTCAAAGACAACAAGAGGTCACCCATATCTCCTCTCGTACTCATTCATCCATTCGTCCATCCATCCATCGTTGTCGTTAGATGCTCCTTTTTGATGTGTTCCCGAATTCCCGTAGGGATTGCGCTAAACACTTTCAAATTGTTTGCCTGAACTCGTGTTAAAGAAACATTTGAAGGATCTTCCACTCTCTCTCTCTCTCTGCCTGACACCACTTGAAAGTTTTGAAGTATATTCTAATGAAATTATGGAAGGTACTTAAAAACCAACCGACCGACCGCCTAACCATCTCAGCAATCAACCAACCATATTTGTCTTGATTAGAATTGCTCATTCATTGTCTTGTCATGACTGATACGCGGGATGTGTGTCTGAGGGGAGGGAAAAATGGGCGACAATTTCAATTGTTTTCCAAGTGAAGGTTACACTATTGGTACTAGAAATTAAATGCTGAGGCGTTAGATAAATTAAAGAAATGTTTAATTTAAAGAGATAAGTTAAGACAATGACTAAATATTTAAAGAAAAAGAAATTCCCACGGAGGCTATGCTCGTACAATATGTTAGTTAATTAGCAAAAGGCTCCAACTTTTAGTTTAAGAAAATCTCAAGTAATGGCAGTGTTAATTGTTGATAATTGAAAAATATAAAAACTTTTAAAAGTCATTTGTTCCCAGCAAAATTAGTAATAATTTACAGTAAATACTCAATTCTTGAGGATTTCAACATCATTTTGGGCATTGCGAGATTTTGTCCCCATGTTTCTTTAAGGACTTTTTTATCAAGAAAATATGTTTTAGTCCCACAATAAATAATTCCGATTCATTTATTCTAGTTTTCAAGACATCATTCCTATATAGCCGATAACTGAGTAGTTACATATATATAAATCCAATTCCCTTGAAGAAGCCTGTCCAAAACCATGATAGAAGGTGTGCGGTATCAGGACAACCAACTTAAAACTGCTGTTGGCTAACTGTGAAGGCACTCCAAGAAACAGCATTTTGACCAGGAAAGATCTAAACATCTTTCTCCCGACTAATTTCAGTGATAAAGACCAATTAGCTGCTTGTCTGGAGATCGGTAATCGTATATACTGGGTGGTCTCCAGTTACTTGCCTTATGAAGATGTAGTACCGACAGCTCTCTTCAGGGAAGTAGTAGAAGAAGCAACGTCTGACGAGCTCGAGCTATTACTAGCGCAGACACGAACGCTAAACATACAATCTGGGGTAGTACGGATATAAACAATAGGGGTGACCTAACTATTTGCAACATATGCCATCAACCATCCTTTACAATTAAAGCCAGACAAGAAGTACTCCACGTAACGCCTGTCTGACAAAATTATTGGGTGGAATGTTTTGGACCATCAGATCACCATTATATAGAGCTCAAACTCGCTGAACCTAAACCTGCCGTCCACAGAAATGTGAGGAAAACAAATTGGCACCTGTATGAGAAGAATTTCAAAAAAGGCCTCAACTCTAAACTTGTGTATGAGCCGAATGACAAAGCCGGTCTGGATAATCTGGTCGACCACATCACTACATCTTTCAATAGTTCACTTGAAGATCCCTGCCCTAATCCAACGTACAAGGGTAATACTATACCACAATGGTGGACTTCAGAGCTAAGGCCTAGGTTATTCAACAAGGTCAAATCTATTGGCGTCACTAATGACTGGGATTCCTATAAAGATAATATCAAAATCTATTAGAAGGAACTTAGGAAAGCACAAAGCCGTTCTTGATCTGTGAAGAAGTGGAAAAGGGTTAAGATGTCGCAAGGCTAAGAAATGGTGAAGGGCCAATGCAAGCGGAATGCGGCGCGACGTTTCAGAAAAGTTTTAATTTTTTTTAATTCCCGCCCCGCCGCTTTATTTGGCTTTGCCAGAGTAAATTATTCTCAATCGCCTCAATTTCTTGTTCAACTTTTACTGAAAACAACCACATGTTTTAGTAAGGGCAATGCTGAACTCGCACCGCGCCGCCTTACGGGTGCATTGGCCCTTCACCATATTATCCACAACAGCCCTGTACAGGGGGTTATCTACAGGACAAGGATAATAACTGGACAAAAATTGGCTAGCAGTCATTAAACGTACCCTGACAGAACTCGAGGATCATCAGGATCAACAAGAAAGCGAGTGGACTACAAACGTCGCTGAATTGTTGACCGATAAATCCAGACTAATCTGGGCGATTAACAGCTTTAAGCCTTTCAAATCACCTGGTCAAGATGGCAGAATATAGATATGTATATAAAGGCTGCATTAAGCTCTCTTTTAAAATCTCTCGACTAAAGATTTCTTAACGAGATGGGCGACGAGTTTAACATATAACTCATATGAGTACCTGGGCATAGAGATATCCCGGAGAACTGCAAAGATCAGGAAGACCTCAGAGGTCGACTCTAGTATAGAGCTTCCTCAGAGGTCGACTCTATTATAGAGAAAGACCTCAGAGGTCTACTATAGTATAGAGGAACCCCTCTGAGGTCGACTCTAGTATAGAGGAAGATCTCAGAGGTCGACTCTAGTATAGAGGAAGACCTCAGAGGTCGACTCTAGTATAGAGGAAGATCTCAGAGGTCGACTCTAGTATAGAGGAAGACCTCAGAGGTCGACTCTAGTATAGAGGAAGACCTCAGAGGTCGACTCTAGTATAGAGGAAGACCTCAGAGGTCGACTCTAGTATAGAGGAAGACCTCAGAGGTCGACTCTAGTATAGAGGAAGACTTCAGATTTCGACTCTAGTATAGAGGAAGACCTCAGAGGTCGACTCTAGTTCAGGGGAACACCTCAGAGGTCGACTCTAGTATAGAGGAACCCCTCAGAGGTCGACTCTATTATAGAGGAAGACCTCAGAGGTCCACTCTAGTATAGAGGAAGACCTCAGAGTTCGACTCTAGTATAGAGGAAGACCCCAGAAGTCGACTCTAGTATAGAGGAAGACCTCAGAGGTCGACTCTATTATAGAGGAAAACCTCAGAGGTCCACTCTAGTATAGAGGAAGACCTCAGAGGTCCACTCTAGTATAGAGGAAGACCTCAGAGGTCCACTCTAATATAGAGGAAGACCTCAGAGTTCGACTCTAGTATAGAGGAAGACCTCAGAGGTCGACTCTAGTATAGAGGAAGACCTCAGAGGTCGACTCTAGTATAGAGGAAGACCTCAGAGGTCGACTCTAGTATAGAGGAAGACTTCAGATTTCGACTCTAGTATAGAGGAAGACCTCAGAGGTCGACTCTAGTTCAGGGGAACACCTCAGAGGTCGACTCTAGTATAGAGGAACCCCTCAGAGGTCGACTCTATTATAGAGGAAGACCTCAGAGGTCCACTCTAGTATAGAGGAAGACCTCAGAGTTCGACTCTAGTATAGAGGAAGACCCCAGAAGTCGACTCTAGTATAGAGGAAGACCTCAGAGGTCGACTCTATTATAGAGGAAAACCTCAGAGGTCCACTCTAGTATAGAGGAAGACCTCAGAGGTCCACTCTAGTATAGAGGAAGACCTCAGAGGTCCACTCTAATATAGAGGAAGACCTCAGCCTTTGACCAAAAACAGTATATTGGCCGTAGTGGCTGTAGTAAGACAGTGCTCTGAGAAACGGCTGTCATCTCAGACCAATAGGGAAGATACAACGCATTGCAGCAGTATACATAACTGGTACATGTAGCACTTCAGAAACGGCATTAGACACTATTTTCAACATTCATGATATCGTCACAAAAAGTGCTCTACGGGATCGAGCGTCACAACACCGAAAGAAAGAGACAGTCGAGCTTTGACAGGTCAGACTTGGTGATCGGACTACCACCCGTCAATAAAGGACCGGACTGATGGGTGAAAACAATTGATGCAGGCGGTCCAGGGAAAAGCTGGGTTACAAAGATCATATGTGTCTAGCTGTTTGCACCGTCAGACCAGAGTCTCTGGTGGGAATCCAACCCAAGGTCCCAACACGCTACAAACTCACCAACTGCTATTCTGACTCTCACCTTTTGCAATTCGGTACGATTTTCATAATACGCTTGGATACGCTTGTTGGATTGCGCTCCATGACTAATTGTGTAAAGGAGCCTGTAATAAAAATTTAGTTATGTTTGCGGTTTATAATTTAATCTCTGGAAAATATTTGCCACTTTCATGTGGAAACTCAACGTGAATCACTCATTAGTTCACTTGGAATTACTTCTATATATTACTTTCGCTTTCTCAAAACTTGCTATAAATATTATAGCCCAACAATATGTTTCAACAAAGGGCTTATCATGTGTTTCTTTAGTCTTGTTATAGTGAAATTGCGACATTACTTCCTATTACTCGCACTTCCCCACATCCATTACAAGAATCTATTTTTTTCTTCGAGACTGATAGGAAATTAGCTACAAACACACAAGTAGTTCCCTTTTTCATATTATAAAAAATTTAATAATCCATATCTGCAGAAGCCAACATACACATTTACGAGGGGGTAACCCAAATGATAAGACTGAATGTCAAAGCATTTGTTCTTCAACTATTGCTTTAGAGCATCCGCAATAATAATTGTTTAACATGTCGATGATCACGTTTCAATTTGCGAGTATAGGAAATGACAAACAAAAATACGTGTATAACAAAAGATTGTAAGGAGTCTCTGCCATAGACGTAAGGCGATAATGGTTTGCCGTCTACATTTGAACAAGGACTAAAAAAACATGTGTTTTCTAATAAAACCACCGGCAAACAGTGTTGTGGTTATTCCCCAGACAGTTCCTAAATGTTCTACAGGTAGTTAAGACTAAAAAGAAAACTAATCCGTGCAATTCCTGACATAAGGTAAATCGCTTCCCACAAGTATGTTGTGAACTAAGCGGGGATTAGTATAATACCCAAAGGAAGGATATGGTGGAAAGACATAAAACTGCATCGTCTATTATTTAAATTTATAATTTTATTTCATTAAATTTATAATATTATATCGTTTGTTTAGCAATTTGAAATTTTATTGTCATAGTTTTTTTTTTTTCTAAAAAGGTTTTTAATTACATATCGTTATTAATAAGCGTGACTAGCGAGACCATAGCTAAATGGAAACTAATTAGAGGGAACGGCTTGAGATCGTTAAAGTATTAATAGTAATTAATAATAATTTATTAATCGAAATTGTTTTTATTAAAAGAAATTGCAGGAACAATCGGAATAAATAAGTAAAAAATTAATCTTCAGAAAGGTACTCCATGCAAAATTTTCCATCGAGTGAATCATCTGAGTGAATTCTAAAGAAAAGTTTCACTCAGAAAAAGTATTTTTTAGAAAATATTTGAAGAAAAAAGTATTCTATAGAATCTTTTATTTCGAGAAAAGAGCACAGAAGAAATTTTTGGGCCCAGACATTTAATCTAAAGAACTTTTCCGTTGGGAAATTCTATTAAAGTTGTCGGAGAACACATTTTCTTAAGGAAACCTGTCAGAGAACAGCTTTTCAGCTGTTAGTGACCAGCTTTTCCTAAGGAAAAGTTGTCTCAGACCAGCTTTCCTAAGACCAGCTTTCATAAGGAAAAGTTGTCCGAGATCAGCTTTTCCTAAGGAAAATTAGTCTGAGACCAGCTTTTCCTAAAGAAAAGTTGTCTGAGACTAGCATTTCCTAAGGAAAAGTTGTCTGAAACCAGCTTTTCCTAAGGAAAGTTATCTGAGACCTGCTTTTCCTAAGGAAAGTTGTCTGAGATCAGCTTTTCTTGTCCTTTTCTTAAAGAAAAGTTGTCGGAGTCCACATTTTCTTAAAGAAAAGTTGTCGGAGACAACAATTTCTTAAAGAAAAGTTGCCGGAGACCACATTTTCTTAAAGAAAAGTTGTCGGAGACCACCTTTTATTAAAGAAAAGTTGTCGGACACCACCTTTTCTTAAAGAAAAGTTGTCGGACACCACCTTTTCTTAAAGAAAACTTGTCGGACACCTCCTTTTCTTAAAGAAAAGTTGTCGGACACCACCTTTTCTTAAAGAAAAGTTGTCGGACATCACTTTTTTTTTAAAGAAGAGTTGTCGGACACCACCTTTTCTTAAAGAAAAGTTGTCGGAGACCACATTTTCTTAAAGAAAAGTAGTCGGAGACCACCTTTTCTTAAAGAAAAGTTGTCGGAGACCACATTTTCTTAAAGAAAAGTAGTCGGAGACCACCTTTTCTTAAAGAAAAGTAGTCGGAGACCACCTTTTCTTAAAGAAAAGTTGTCGGACACCAACTTTTCTTAAAGAAAAGTTGTCGGACACCAACTTTTCTTAAAGAAAAGTTGTCGGACACCACCTTTTCTTAAAGAAAAGTTGTCGGAGACCACATTTTCTTAAAGAAAAGTAGTCGGAGACCACCTTTTCTTAAAGAAAAGTTGTCGGACACCACCTTTTCTTAAAGAAAAGTTGTCGGAGACCACATTTTCTTAAAGAAAAGTAGTCGGACACCACCTTTTCTTAAAGAAAAGTTGTCGGAGACAGCCTTTTCTTAAAGAAAAGTTGTCGGAGACAGCCTTTTCTTAAAGAAAAGTTGTCGGAGACAGCCTTTTCTTAAAGAAAAGTTGTCGGAGACAACCTTTTCCTTAGGAAAAGTTGTCGGTGGCGAAAAAAATTCAGAACCAATTAAAATGTAAACCGAGGGTTTTCTGTATCAACATTTATTTTTGTTTGTGGTTTATATTCTTCTTGCCTAACATTGCTATCGCAAATGACCTGAAACCACAAGAAATACAATTGTGATATATTTAAATATGTTTGTTAGGTTGACCTTTCTGTGCATAAATTAATATGCTTTCGAAGCTAATCGCCTAATTAAAGCTGAAGATTTGCATCTTTGTTGCCGCCTTGATTGGCTTTATGTAAGGTCAGAGAAAGACAGATTGTTTATTTTTGCAGCTGCTTAAATCTTAAATTATAAGCTAATTTTAAAATATTCAATTTTTTAAAAATTATTTATCTCATCTAAGATAAAATATAAAATTTTTTAAAAAATATTTATCTCATCTAAGATTTTCAATTAATTTCCCCATTTTTTTCTTGTTTTTATTTTCTTTTTCATTGCAGTCAATTCGTTTGTGATTTTTCCACACGCGCAACAGTCAATAGTCAACAGCCATCCCAATGTTTTGTTGTGCAACAACTTTAAGACACACTTATGTGGACCAACAACGATAATACTTTTTACTATTTAAAACAAAGAGGTCATTTCCTGTTTGCCAATGTCAATGTCGAATAACGGCATAAATAGTGCTACAAATGGGCGCACCAGTGCCAACAATAGTACACATGCCGCAAACAAAACCGCAAACCTTAATAAAACCGGAGGAGGAAGTGGTGGTGTTGGCAGTGGAGCAGCTGCAGCAAAAACGTCAATTAATCTTAAAAATCAGAGAGTCGCAAACAACATTACAGCAACAGCAGCCGCGGCGGCGGGGATGGGGATGGGGACGACGACGAATACTGGCCAGCCGGCAGATACTAAAACCTTGGTACAACAACAGCAACACCACCACCACATGTCCATGAAATCGAATAACAACGACCATTCTCATCATCATCAGCAGCAGCAGCAGCAATATGTAAATATTAAGAAAACGGCAATGAATTCAAATTCATTGTCATCCTCCCAAGCAACACACCAGCAGCAGCTACAACAGCACCAACCCTTAGTGAATGTAAATAAATTACCCACACATAGACGTGATAGCTCTAATGTGAGTGGTCATAATACCCATACGGGTATTTTGCCACAAAGCCTAAAAGATGCCTCTAAATATAGATATATACGGCCCCAGAATGTCTATAGGGCCTGCAGCGAGGATCCCCCCTGCACCCATGACGAAGTGGATCGTGGGAATAGACTACTGGCAGCTCCTCCCGCTCCTCCTCCTCCTTCTTCCCTTCCCTATGATGATGTTCGAAAGGAGTTAAATGATATTCTATTGGTCTACTATGATGGCCAATTGGAGGGAGGCAGTTTAGATGCTTTAATCGAGCATATGGTACCCACTCATGATTATTATCCCGATAGGATTTATACATTTTCATTTTTGCTAAGTGCGAGGCTATTTATACGACCCCATGAATTGCTGGCCAAAATATCACAGACATGGGAGAAGCAACAACACCAACAGCAGCAGCAACAGTCTGGTACTATTTCTGCAACAGCTAACCAACAACAACAAGATCACCTAGATGATGCTGGTCATTTTACGGCGGCGGCGGTGACGGGGTCTATAACCAACTCCCCTTTAACACAAAGAAAACCCTCGACGGGTGGTGGCGTTCCCCCCTCTACCAATACCCAAAAATCAGCTCAAAATTGTATACGTCTGCTGGCGGAATGGATCGAGACGTTTCCCTATGATTTTCGTGATGAACGTTTAATGCAGCAGGTGCGCATTTTAACACGAAAATGTGTCTATATCGACAATTCACTGGGCAAGCAGGTATCTAGGATTCTACAGTTGCTAGTACAACGTTTGACGGCCTTGGAGAAATATGAAGAATTCTTACAATCATTGCAGCAATATGATCTCAATAACACTCTGCAACCCCATTATAGCACCTCGGCTTCGGCTTCCTATTCCTCGACCTCATCTTCATCGGCCTCATCCTCGAATGCCGGCGGCGGCGGCCATAATTCATTAACAAAATCCTCCATACAAGCCTTGAATAGTCATCATGATTCGTTGCATCATAAAAATAATTATCTCTCAAATGCTCAATTCAATTCTTCACATGCCGGCGGCGGTGGCGGTGGCATAGCCAACCCACTTATGCACCACACCACCAATTCCATTGTACCCCCGTCTTCATCCTCCTCCTCGGCTGCATCCTCTTCAGCGACTGCTGGCTGCGGCGAGTCACCCAATGCTCATGATGTTTATGGTATTATGGACTTATGTCCTAGCTGTGCTCAATTGGCTCATCAACTGACGGCCATAGAATTGGATCGTCTTTCGCACATAGGGCCCGAAGAATTTGTTCAGGCTTTTGCCAAAGAATATCAAAATTCTATAACGAATTCAGCGACGGCGACAGGGACTGGGGGTACAGCGGGTGGAAATTCGGCTTCTTCTGCTGCGGGAGGACATGTTATGAGTACTTCGTTAAATGATATGAAAAAGACGAGAAATTTGGAATCATATGTAGAATGGTTTAATCGTCTTAGCTATTTAACAGCCTCGGAGATTGTAAAGGTAATTATGCAATATCCTATAAGGATATTGCAGGGCTTCTCGAATGGTTAGTCGGCGGGTCCCCAGTGTGGGCTTTTTGCTACTTCACTTTTGTACTAGAGGGATATTAAATTTAAGTGATTTTTACGTAACGAAGAAATTACCTAAATTTAACCTGTTGCATAAGAAAAAGAAAAGAAAGAAAGAAGAGAGAAGAGATCTTTCCCAGGAAGGATAAGAGACCATCTTTTCCTTATGAAAATTTATCAGAGACCAGCTTTTTCTTATTAAAAGTTGTCAGCGATCATCTTTTCCTTATGAAAGTTTGTCAGAGATCACCTCTTCCTTAGGAAATGTTGTCAGAGATAATTTTTTCCTTATGAAAATTTGTCAGAGACCAGATTTTTCTTATGAAAAGTTTTCGTAGATCATCTTTTCTTAAGGACCTTTGTCAGAGATCACAATTTTCTTATAAAAAGTTGGTTGAGACCAGCTTTTTCTTCGGAAAGTTGTCAGAGACGAACTTTTTTTTACGTAAAAATCTTTTTTTCTAGGGAGCTGTAGAACTTAAAACGTATGAGAAGCCCTGTTATAAAGAGTCTGAAAAAAAACATCTAATTCTTTTCATTTCTCTAATCTATTCTAGTACCCCAAAAAGAAACAACGTGTCCGCGTCATAGAGTATTGGATTGAAACGGCTCGAGAGTGTTTTAATATTGGAAATTTCAATAGTCTCATGGCCATTATAGCTGGTCTAAATTTAGCTCCAATTTCAAGGCTTAAGAAAACGGTAGGTATTGTTAAACGTGGCTACATGAAATATTGACCAAAAGTTAAATGACATAAAAAACGGGAACAAATATGAATAATAACCCATTTTTTGGGGTTATTATTCAGAAGATATTTCTTAATATTTGCATTTTTCTTTTGTAGCCTCGTTTTGAAACGTCTTTTTCTATTACAGATCTAAAATATTCATCTCTTTTGTTTTTCTTTCTTTCCTCAGTGGTCCAAAGTGCAATCAGCCAAATTTTCGGTATTGGAACATCAAATGGATCCCACATCGAATTTCAACAGCTATCGCTCCACACTCAAAGCGGCCATGTGGCGTTCGGAGGGTGCCACCGAAGAACGTGAACGTATAATCATTCCATTTTTTAGTTTATTCGTTAAGGATTTATATTTTCTCAATGAGGGATGTTCAAATAGGTAAGTACAAGAAATACATAAAAGAGGAAAGAAAGCATACTCATTTGTTAAAATAATATAATGTAGTATGAACATGATCATTGAAAAATTTTAAAGGGTGGCCAGATACGAACGTTAGGAGAAGGCATTTAAATTAAATTCCAACGGTGTGGAATATCAAATTGGTTCTTGCTTTATTTTGAAGCTATATTTCTGTGGGTTTCGGGAAGAACCATCTATGTTAGAAATGTTCGATTTCGGAACTTTAGTGTAAATTCCGACAGATTTATGCCATTATGTATGGAATATCGAGTCATTCAAACGGCCATTTGCTTGGCTGGCTGTGTTTCAAGCGGTCCGTTCTATTGACTCGAACTAGTATGTGCGGCATTATTCCTGCAATATCACCTCGAACTTGTCGAAAGTGTTTGGGTTGTTAGCGTAGACTTAGAATTTGACGTAGTCCCAGAGAAACTAATTGAGCGATATCAAGGCTCCTGATCGCGGAGTAGAACGTTTATCAAGAGATGACTCAATCAAATCTTTCCTTCTCTCCTTTAAGCATTGACACGCTTTTATTGCATGTAGCGTCGTCTTGTTGAAAGCACAGCTCGCATACTCGTATATCGATGTTGTCGAGCTGGGACAATTGAAGATACCGATGTTTCCTTGGTCATTTCGAAAGAAATAAGTCATAATCTGCTCACAACAGTGGAAACTTTGTGGAAACGGTAATGATTGGTCAAACACTTGTGGATTGTGTTCGTCCTAATAACAGAAATTTTGCTAGCTGACGTAGCCGCAGAGCCAAAAAAAAAATAGTACTCGTCCGAGAAGATGCTTTTTTGGGCAAAATCCGGAAATCTGGTTTCAATTATTGCATCAGCACAATTTCTTACAGCTGAAGGCCGAAATCTATGCACAAAATAAGCCGGGTTGACTCTCTAGTGATGTCTAATTGAACTGATGGGCACCGAATCGACATTTCTGGGTCTTATTCGATACTGAACGCTACGGCGGCTATATTTTCTTCACTCCGCAACATTCTCTATGTGATTGGTGGCTTACGGTCAAAAAGAGTGTAACCACCCTCAATCTTTTCCACAGAGCGAAGAATTGCCTACGTTTTAGCGTATTTACAACTGAGCAAGAATTGATTTTTTTATAATTTGTAGGCGTGAAACAATGGATGATGAAATGGCAAACCTTGAATAGATGGCTAGGAGTCCGAAGGACATGACGTTTAACTTATATTTATCTTTGAGCTTCTTGTGAAAAAGTCCAACATTTCCATTTGAGGAAGAGCTTAAACAGCAGCACAACGCGCTTATGGTCCAAAGAGTATAACCACCCTCAAACTTTTCCACAGAGCGACGCATAGACTACGCTTTAGCGTATTTACAACTGAGCCAGAATTTATTTTTTTATAATTTGTAGGCGTGAAACGATGGATGATGAAATGGCAAACCTTGAATAGATGGCTAGGAGTCCGAAGGACATGACGTTTACTTATACTTATTCTTTGAGCTTCTTGTGAAAAAGGCCAATATTTCCATTTGAGGAAGAGCTTAAACAGCAGCACAACGCGCTTAAGGTCCAAAGAGTGTAACCACCCTCAAACTTTTCCACAGAGCGACGAATAGACTACGCTTTAGCGTATTTACAGCTCAGCCAGAATTTATTTTTTTTATAATTTGTAGGCGTGAAACGATGGATGATGAAATGGCAAACCTCTTTTGAATAGTGATGTCACAATAGGGATTGATATTAAGCACCATAAGCCACGTTATCTCCACAATAAGATAGGTTGATTTTTATATTGAAGCGAAGGCCAAGAAACCAGGTATCTTGCAGGAAAGGATAAACTCGTACTAAATAATGAAAAATCCAACGATTGATATTCACATCTTGATGGCTAGGAGTCCAAAGAACATGACGTTTTCTTACACTCATTCTTTGAGCTTCTTCTGAAAAAGGCCAACATTTCCATTTGAGGAGGAGCTTAACCAGCAGCGCAACGTGTTGCAATGATTGGTGTGGGTTTCCAAAGTAGTTTACTCCTGAACTTGCCCATTAAAAATACCTTCTTCACTTAGAAAGAATACTTTAATCTGCAGCTCAACACGACAGTGAGAAAATCATAAAATAATATCAAATACCGATCAAACCATCATAGGAGGTCATTAAAATAAGCGCAACAATATATGTTAAAGAGGCGTAAGTAGCAAAGACTACAAAGCCTTCCGTTCTCTTTTCTGTGCTACAATCTACATTCAATAGAAGGATTTAATGTTCTCAGGAAGGAAGAAAAAGAAAAAGAGGAAGAAAACATAATGTTATCAAAAATATCCTTGAGATCATAACAAGTAAAAGCGTTAAGTTCGGCCATGCCGAATCTTATATACCCTCCACCATGGATTGCATTCAATTCTATTACTTGAAAAATCTTTGGACATGGAGCAAATCATGAAACGATCTTTTTAGTTTAAGCAAATTATTAAAAAACCAATAAGGAAAGACAGAAAGTCGGGCGGGCCGACTATATAATACCCTACTCCTCCTTAACAATGCGAAAATGGGTATTGCAATAAGAATTTGGCAGTGTTCATACATGTAATAAGAAAACCCTCTCTGCCGAATTTCGTACTGATCGCATATAAAATATGGCGTTTACATGTCAAATCGTGTGAAACATATATATGGGGGCTATATCTAAATCTGAACTGAATTTCCCCGAATTTGGCAGAGTCCATTTATGTAATAAGAGAACTCTCTCTGCCAAATTTCGTACTGAACTGATACAAAATACAGTATGGAAGTGATTCCAAGTCGATTGGTATATCAAACGATGGGTCTATCTCTTCTCCTTCTGGACCACAATGTGGTGTAGGGTATACAATCGAACGCTGAAAAATGTGGTATTTATGGCTTAAATTAGCATATTTCAGACCTGGATCTACACGGGGACCACAGCAATATAAAAACTAATTTGTATACATTTTATTGAGATGAATTCTTGCCAAAATAGAACTACAAACTGCAAAGTTTCTGCTAAATTTCTTAGAAAATTTGGTGTTTATGGCTTAAATAAGCATTTTTGGGAGCGATATCTATAGGTTGACCATAACAAAATATGAACTGATTTAAAAAATGTTTACTGCGATGAGTTATTGTCTTCATTTAATACACACTGCAGTCAAAATGCTTAGAAAATGTAGTATTTATGGCTTAAATACGTATATTTTGAAGCGACCTCTATAGAGTGACTATAACAAAATATGAACCGATTTGTAAAATTTTGGCTGTGATGAATTCTTGTCTTGTCTTGAAGCTTTATTCTTTGACATTTGACACGTAGAAACTACGCCATTACTAAAAATTGAACGATACAAAACAATCAAAAAACGATACGAACGATACAAAATCATCTTGACTGATGAGGCCCATTTCCACCTCGGTGGCTACGTCAACAAGCAAAATTGTCGCATCTGGGGCTCGGAAAACCCAAGAGTTATTGTTGAGAAGCCTCTTCATCCTCAACGTGTGACTGTTTGGTGCGGTATATGGTCCGGCGGGGACATTGGACCTTACTTTTTCGAAAATGAGGTTGGATCAACAGTTACGGTGAATGGATTGCGCTATCAAGAGATGATTAATGATTTTTTATGGTCGGAGTTGGATGGTATTGATCTGGACAACGTTTACTTTCAACAAGACGGCGCTACGTGTCCAACAAGCAACGAAACCATTGCTCTGTTACGGGAAAAGTTTCCGAATCGTGTTATCTCTCGGAGACCTGATCACAATTAGCCATCGAGATCTTGCGATTTAACTCCTTGCGACTTCTTCCTTTGGGGCCACGTGAAAGATAAGGTCAACGCCAACAGCCCAGCGTCGATTCAAGACCTTAAAGATAGAATTCGTGAGGCTATCGAGGACATAGGGCAGCTACTTTGCGATTTGGTTATGGAAAATTTCATGAAAAGGATATGGTCCTGTAAGCATGGTCGTTGTGGCCATTTGGCTGATGTTGTTTTTATACCCTCCACCATAGGATGGGGGGTATATTCATTTTTCACTCCGTTTGTAACACCTCTAAATATTGATCTGAGACCCCATAAAGTAAAGACGATTTAGCCAAGTCCGTCTGTCCGTCCGTCCGTCTGTCCGTCTGTTGTAATCACGCTACAGTCCGTAATAATAGATCTAGGTGGCTGAAATTTGGTATAGATACTTCTTATAGCTGCAGGTAACTTGGGATTGAAAATGGGCGATTTCAGTCCATATTTAGATATAGCTCCCATATATAGCATGTAACTTGTTGCGATTCCTACCGTCCTCATCTACTATATTTTTTTTGTGTTTTCCGGTGTTACTTTCTTTAGGCTTGAGTTATTTTGTGTGGTCACATGCTATCCATGGTGCAGGGTATATAAGATTCGGCATGGCCGAACTTAACGCTTTTACTTGTTCATTATTAAAGGCGAAATTATTAAAATTTACTACCGAAATTCGGAGTCAGTGACATCAACGTTAAGAGCGCTACGTCCAACTTATGGTCGTCATAATCGTCCTAGCAGATCAACAATTGAGCGTCTAGTTGAAAAATTTGAATCCACAGGCACAGTAAAAAATGTTCCCGTTCCAGTGAGACAAAGAAGTGCCCGTAGTGTCGAGAATATTGCTGCCGCTAAGGCTTCAGTTGAAGAAAGCCCAAATGTGTCTCTCACACGTTGTTCTCAAGCGTTGGGCATCTCTGTGACGTCGTTGTGGCGAATTTTGCGAAAAGATCTTGGCCTACATCCTTACAAGATCAAATTGACGCAAGAACTGAAGCCGCTTGACCACCAGAAGCGTCGTATGTTCGTGAATTGGGCTGAGCAACAGCTTGAAAATGATTCGGATTTTCATCGAAAAATCATCTTCAGCGATGAGGCTCATTTCTGGCTGAATGGCTTCGTCAATAAACAAAATATTCGTTATTGGTCAGACAGCAATCCACACGTACTCCATGAGTGCATCCCGAAAAAATTACGGTTTGGTGCTGTTTATGGGCCGGCGGCGTCATTGGGCCGTACTTCTTCCGTGATGATCAAGACCGGCACGTTACTGTGAATGGGAATCGCTACCGTTCAATGATAACCGAATATTTTTGGCCCCAATTGGATGATATGGACTTGGAGGACATGTGGTTCCAACAGGACGGCGCCACAAGCCACACAGCGAATGCCACAATCAATTTATTGGAAACCAAGTTTGGAGAACGTGTTCTCTCACGAAATGGTCCAGTCGATTGGCCCCCTCGGTCGTGCGATTTGACGCCGTTAGACTATTTCCAGTGGGGCTACGTCAAGTCTATGGTCTATGCCAACAAGCCAGCGACGATTGATGAACTTCGTACGAATATCGAACGTGAAATTGCACCGTTTTTGTTTTATTTAAAAAAACTTTTGTAGCTGAAAAACCCGGTATATGGGGGATGTATCGAAATATGGACCGATTTTTCCACATTTTTAATCCCAAGTTACCTGCTATAAGAAGTATCTGTACCAAAAATACAATATTTCCGTCCGTATTCCCTTTTAGTATGTTGTTAATTTTTTTCTCAAAATTTATTTGTTTAAAATTATATAAAATCATATGAATTTTTTGATGTTAGAGTAGTTTTTAAACCTTCCTACCTTAGTTTTATATAGTCAATCTCTAAAAAAAGTAATCTTAGAGGTTCAGGTTGTTAGGTTTTATTTTAACTATTTTTCCTTTGCATTTAGCATTTTGATTATTTGTTTAAAATGCATTCATTTGCCAGAGTATAAAGAGTACGTGTTGTTTTTTTTTCTTGGCATTCAGTCATTTTCTCAGCATTTGATTTTGTATATACGAGTACATGGTCTTTTTGTTTACATGATCCGGAGGATTGGCCGTAGAGATTCTCGCATATTCAATTTTAGATCTTACCAAGCTCCCTATAAGTTTGGGGGTATATTTATTTATTTCATTTATTTATCAACTAAAGCCCATATTTGGACTATACATTGATAGGAATACAATTCATTGAGAAAAATTTCGTAAACTAGACTTAATACTAAAACCCTTAAAACGCACATTTTCTAAACATAAACCACATGGAATTTATCAGGCTTTTATACATATGTAAAGATTGTCAGTGAGAACTCCAAACATGAATTTATTCCTCTAATTGAGAATAGAAACGAAGTAGAATTTCCTTAAATTTTCTTGCGGTTATTGAAAAATTCTTGATATTGGAGGGAAGACGGTTCCATAGTCTTGCAATACGAACCTCAAATGATTGTTCATGAATCGTTCGGTTGAAGTGTTCAATAAGAATTTGAGAATTTCTACTAGAATTTAAAAAGATAAAGTCAGATAAAAGATAAGATGGTCTGCCAGATTTAATGACACGAAAGAAAAAGCATAGACATCTCATATCGAGAAAGTGCTCAAACGAACAGCCCAAAAGTTGTTTACTAAAGTGATCATGGTTACTTCTACAACGATTTCCATAAACATATCTTAAAATGCCATGGAAACAAGTCGAAAGTCTACGTATGTTACATCTGTTAGTACCAGTAATAACTTCTATACCGTAAATTATATTAGGCATGAATGGGCCAACAGATATTTTACGGTGCTGAAGAGACATTTAAGCTCATTTGATCTGTTGTCTTCTTCAGGGGCAATACTCACAAAAATTATCCTTGGCCGTCAAGCTGTTAGTTATGATTTTGCCTAGAAGCTTAAACTTTCTTTGTTGAGTGATCGGACCACAATCACTTGATATCTCGTTTTTGTGGAGGACGGTATATATCATTTGCTATGGGCAAAAAGTGCACCACATCCAAGAAGTGACCAAAGACCATAAATGTTTTTTCGAATATCCGTTTTAGGAAATTTTCTGTAATTTGAGCAAGGTTAGGTTAGGGTGGCAGCCGTATTTTTTATACAAGCTCACATAGACCAGTTTAGGTCCCTAGTGTTACCACGGGCTGAAATGCCCCTCATCGTAACCAACCTGTTTGATATACAAATTTGTCGATAGTACGAATATCGGTACTGGAAAGATCTGTTAGGCTGCCTAGAAAAGCCGACCCCAGTATGTCCAGTCGTCGTTTACTCACAGCGGGGCAGTCGCATAGCAAGTGCTCAATGCTCTCCACTTCTTCCTCATCTCCACAGCTTCTGCAGAAGTCATTAGAGTCAATACCCAATCTTTTGGCGTGTTCGCCGATCAAGCAGTGTCCCGTCAGAACCTGTACTAACGTAGACAATCGTTTCCTCTCTAGTGCGAGGAGATATTTTGACCTTCTCAGGTCATACCTTGGCCAGATTGGTCTAGCTACCCTACAGGTGCCGATTTCTGTCCATCTCTCGTTGGACTGCCTGATTGCCTCTTGCCTAAGCCAAAGCTTGCACGTGCATAGTGGCGCACCAATATATTCTTCGAGAATTTGAAATGTCGTCCCTTTCGTAGCAAGTTCATCCGCTTTGCAGTTCCCCGGGATATCCCTATGCCCAGGCACCCATATGAGTTGTATATTAAACTGCTCAGCCATCTCGTTAAGAGATCTGCGGCAGTCGAGGGCTGTTTGTGAATTTAGGGATGTTGCCTCCAGAGAATTGATGGCAGCCTGGCTGTCCAAGTAAATTACAACGCCAGTGTTGGTTACTATCTTGCGACTCAGTCACTTGGCTACTTCACATATTGCCATTATTTCGGCTTGATAGACACTGCAGGTATCTGGTAGTCTGTGAGCTTTATCCAATCTAAGCTCTGCACAGTGTACTCCGAAGCCAACCTTTTCATCAAGCTTCGAACCATCCGTGTAAAAGTGGAGATGGTTTCTATTACCTGGTATTCTTCCAACCCATTCATCTCTGGCGGGAATCATAGTGATGTAATTTCTCTCGAATGTGTCACAGTTGGTATATAGTCCACTCGGTCGGTTACCATAGCACTACACTTTGATATCCTCATGTGACCGTAGTTTTTGTACCTCCACATTGATTGCCTATCAATCAATTTAATCTTATTGCCGCTTTGGTTGCAACTTCTCTCGCCACAATATTAATCGGCAGTATATGGAGTAGGGCTTGTAGAGACTCGGTCGCTGTAGTCCTTAAGGCTCCGCTTATGCTCAGGCAGGCTGTTCTCTGAACCTTTGTTAGTAGGTTGGTGATGGTTAGTTTGTCAGTTGCCGTCCACCATACCACAATGCCGTATAACAGTATAGGACGAACTACTGCTATATATATCCAGTGAACGATTTTAGGAGAGGGGCCCCACCGCGACCCTACAGCCTTTTTGCAGGAATATAAGGCGACGTTGGCCTTCCTTACACGTTCCAATACGTTAAGACTAAATAACAGTTTTCTATCTAGAATTATTCCTAAAAATTTTGCACTTTCAGAAAAGACTAAATCTGTTCCAGTTCCGAGGTGGAGGGACTTCATTCATCCTAGTAAAGAGAACCAATTCTGTCTTGTTTGGGTTTGCGCCCAAACCGCTGCTTCTGGCCCATCTAGCCAATTTGTTCAGAGCCACCTGTAGAATGTCTCGGAGGACGTTTTCGAATTTGCCACTCAATGCGATTGCAACGTCGTCCGCATATGTCACGACCTTGCAGCCACAACGTTCTAGATCTAGCAGGATTTCATTCACCGCTAGGTTCCAAATTAGTGGAGACTCTACTCCTCCTTGTGGGATCCCTTTGTTTACAAACCTTGTTAGAGTTGTGGACCCAAGACATGCTGTTATGCCTCTTCTGTTGAACAGACTTTGAATTAGTCTAATCAAACTAGAGTTAACTTTTAGATGTGACAGTGCCGCAATTACTGCATCTGAGTGAATGTATTAAAAGCCCCTTCTATGTCAAGAAATGCCACCATGGTGAATTCCTTGAAATGCAGGGACGATTCGATAGTGCTCACAAGTTCGTGCAGGGCTGATTCTGTAGACTTCCCCTTATTGTAAGCATGTTGGTTCACCGACAGGAGTTTTGTATCCAGGTTTTCCCTAATGAAATAATCTAAAAGTCTTTCCAGACCTTTCAATAGGAAGGAGGATAGGCTAATTGGTCTGAAGTCTTTTGGCTTAGTGTGTGATATCTTCCCCACTTTTGGTATGAATACCACTTTGATATCCCTCAAATTTGAGCAATGTCCGTCCGTCTGTCTGTCTGGCTGGAACACATGATAACTCTCGAAAGGAGAACGAATTGACTTCAAAATCCTCGAACAAAAAAAAAATGACCAAATCATACCAATGCTGAAGGGCTCATAACAATAATACCAGTGCACATAAACAACTAAAAATTAGGTACAGTGCAATATCTTTGGAATATCTACTGTTCAACGCAAGGCCACAGATTCATCCGAACATCCTAAACCTAAACCTTTCATCTAAATGTTTTCATATTTTGTACTTTATACAACATTTCCCTCCAATGACTATAGATTGACAAAGAATGAAGAATTTTTTTTTTCAACGTTGTGGCATCTCCCACCTTTTTACCATATTACATTACCCACAAAGTGAGGTACACCTTAGTCGGTTTACCCGACTGAAATTTTCTTATTTATTTTCTATTTGAATAAATTATAATTTATTACATTAAATATATTTATTGGAGTCTTTAAGTAAATATGTTTATCCCCCTTTCTATAGGCTCCCCAACAATCATATCAATTTTGAAAAATGTTCTCAACTTGCCAAACAAGTCATGGAATTCAATGAATGGAAACAAGTAAAGTGTCCCTTTGAGAAGCTGCCAACGGTCATCTCCTACTTGCAGAATATATCGGTACTCAACGAGAACACCCTATCAA
Organism: Eudasyphora cyanicolor; assembly: GCA_963930755.1. Classification (NCBI taxonomy): domain Eukaryota; kingdom Metazoa; phylum Arthropoda; class Insecta; order Diptera; family Muscidae; genus Eudasyphora; species Eudasyphora cyanicolor. Next base: position 32,623,869 of record OZ005735.1, on the reverse strand, counting down.
TGGCCTCGTTCGAATGCGAGCCACCCGAAAATACCGAAGAGAAAGATCGCTATAAAACGGTTAAGGCCGAAACTAAACAACAGCTATTACAACAATTGCAAGAACAACAGCTGCAGCAACAACAACAGCAACCGCAACACTAAAAGAGTAACAAGAAATTGTAGTATTTTAATTTTTAGAATTTGTTTCGAACTACACTCAACAAGCTTGCCATGTTTTTTTATATATATACATACATACAAACATATAGTACATACATAAAATAATTTTTTATACAAAATTTATTACCGTCGTCGAAGATACGAGAAGACACGAGATAACGATATTAACAAAAAAGAAAAAAAAAAGAATAAGCAAAAATATGTTTTTTTCTTTTTTTTAAATAACAACAGTATATTATAGTTTTAATTTATTTCTCATTAAGAAGCCAATCAAGGCAATAACTTCAAAAGTTATTGTGCGATATTTTTGTTTTTTTTTTAACAAATTCGTAGTCGTATTGCTTATATTAGATTGTAAGATAATTGAGACATAAAAACACAAAACAAACAACAAATATAACAAAATGCCAACACTATTTGCGAACAAAAAGCCATTCTCAAAGCGTTTAATACATACGAGTATATTGGTTAATATTTAAACGCTTTCTGTTTGTCTTTTTTATTTCTTGACGAATATTAAATGTAATACACAAAATAAATGCCAGTATAAGATAGTCTTTTTTTCGTCATATTAATTATGTACTTAATGCATTTACATATTGTTTAACTTATTTGTAATATTTATACAGTTTTGAAAGAAGATAACAACAAAACACAATACAAAATACAACAAACAAACAAAAATTACAGAGTAATTCGACGATATTAACGAATTCTCAATTTTCATTTTATCTTTATTGGATAAAATCGAACGAACCGAACAGCTTAAGAAGGGTTTAAAGCAAATTGATTTTTGTACTATTTTTTTTTAATATTTTTCTTCAGCGAGAGTTTTCTTAAGCTAACGAGTTTAAATTTTAATGACCAATATAGCAACTAAATGATATTTTTTAATTAACCAAACAACTGATAATTGAAATTAATCTATAAAATGTAACTACATTTTGGGATAATTGAAAGGAGTTTGAACAAAATTTTATTTTTTCTTGGAGAAATGTCTTCGACTATGAACTTTTCTTAGAAAGAAGTCTTCGATAATGAACTATTCTAAGAGAAACGTCATCAACGATAACCTTTTCTTGGAGAAAAGACATCAACGATGAACATTTTTTCAGAGAAAAATCATTAACGAATACTTTTCGTTATAGAAAATTCATCATCGATTAACTTTTCTTATAGAAAATACACCAACGATGAACTTTTGTTTAAGAAAAGTCATCAACGGCGAACTTCTTTTAGAGAAAAGTCATTAACGATGAACTTTAGAAAACTTTGAGAACAGTTTTCAGCGATGAACTTTTCTTAGAGAAAACTTATTAATGATGAACTTTTTTATAGAAAAGTTAACAACGATAAACTTTTCTTAAAGAAAAGTCATCAACGAACAACTTTGCTTAAAGAAAAGTCATCAACGATGAACTTTGCTTAAAGAAAAGTCATCAACGATGAACTTTTCTTAGATAGATCTCATTAATGATGAATTTTTCTTATAGGAAGGTCATCTACGATGAACTTTTCTAATAGCAAAGTCATCAACGATTAACGTTTCTTAAAGAAAAGTCATCAACGATGCACTTTTCTTAAAGAAAAGTCATCAACGATGAACTTTTCTTAAATAAAAGCCATCAACGCTGATCTTTTCTTAAAGAAAAGCCATCAACGCTGATCTTTTCTTAAAGAAAAGCCATCAACGATGAACTTTTCTTAAAGAAAACCCATCAACGATGAACTTTTCTTAAAGAAAAGTCATCAACGATGAACTTTTCTTAAAGAAAAGTCAACAACGATGATCTTTTCTTAAAGAAAAGTCATCAACCTTCAACTTTCCTTATAGAAAAGTCATCAACGTTAAACTTCTCTTAAAGAAAAGAGACCAAAAGTGCTTATTCTGTTATATAAATCCATTTTATTGTACGCATCCATCGTTTTATATTATCCTAGAATTTATTTACATTTTTTAAATAACAACTCTGTGTCTATTTATTATGTTTATCTCGAATAACTCCTCCCCCCCTCGTCTAATCCAATATTTGTAAATTTCTACAATCATAACTTTAAACTCCCGTCACCCCTTCCCAACATCTCCCCCTTAATTTATAAGTTACGTCAGTATTTATATTATATATAAAAAACAATGTATTTATATACTATTTATATTATTAAAAAAAACAAAAGAGAAAAGAAGAAAAAATAAACGTTTACTTTGTAACTTTAACTGTAAATCAACAACAAACACAGGTTTTGTAGAACAATTTTTTGCAAACATTTTCGTATGAAAAGGGAAGTGAAGAACTTGCCACAACATACATTCGTTTTTCGGTCACTGTTTGAAGGGATTCAAGATGCAACCGGAGATACTGTACAATTTGTATTATTCACAGAAGAAATATAAAAAATAAAAATAAATAAAATTAAAAATGCCTCTCTCAAATAAATATTGAAAAATAATAGTATATTTTATATTTATAAACACCCATACCCATACATACACATATACAAACATACATATGTATATACAATATATATACAGAATTTTACACGATCTTTATATACAACAGATAGATATATTTTATCTTGACAACCCCTAAATACTTTTACATATGGAATTACAAACAAAATAGATTTGGATTTTAAAACTTTTGTAAAATAAAATTTAGGGGAATCAGAATTAATTCAGAAGAAAATTCAGACCTGACTACTTTTTTACGACGAACTTTTCTTAGAGAAATGTCATCAACGATGAGCTTTTCTTAGAGAAAATTCCACAACGATGAACATTTCTTAGAGAAAAGACCACAACGATGAACTTTTCTTAGAGAAAAATCATCATCGATGGAATCTTCTTTAAGAAAAAGTCATGAACAATGAACTTTTCTTGGAGAACAGTCTTCAACGATTACCCTTTCTTGGAGAAAAGTCATCAATAATAAACATTTGTTAGAGAAAAATCATCAACGATGGACTTTTCTTAGAGAAAAGTCATCAACAATGAACTTTTCTTAGAAAAAAGTCATCAACGATAAACTTTTCTTAGAGAAAAGCTTTCAACGATGAACTTTTCTTGGAGAAAAGTCATCAACGGTGAAATTTTCTTACAGAAAAGTCATCAACGATGAGCTTTTCTTAGAGAAAAGTCATCAACGATGAACTTTTCTTAGAGAAAAGTCATCAACGGTGAAATTTTTTTTAGAGAAAAGTCATCACCGATGAACTTTTCTTAGAGAAAAGTCATCAACGATGAACTTTTCTTAGAGAAAAGTCATCAACGATGAACTTTTCTTAGAGAAAAGTCATCAACGATGAACTTTTCTTAGAGAGAAGTCATCAACGATGAAATTTTCTTAGAGAAAAGTAATCAACGATGAACGTTTCTTAGAGAAAAGTTATCAACGATGAACTTTTCTTAGAGAAAAGTCATCAACGACGAACATTTCTTATAGAAATGTCATCAACGATGAGCTTTTCTTAGAGAAAATTCCACAACGATGAACTTTTCTTAGAGAAAAATCATTATCGATGGAATCTTCTTTAAATAAAAGTCATGAACGATGAACTTTTCTTAGAGATAAGTCATCAACGATGAACTTTTCTTAGAGAAAAGTCATCAACGATGAACTTTTCTTAGAGAAATGCTTTCAACGATGAACTTCATCGTAGATGACTTCTTAGAGAAAAGTCATCAACGATGAATTTTTCTAAGTGAAAATCTTTCATCGATGAACTTTTCTTAGAGAAAAACTTTCAACGATGAACTTTTCTTAGAGAAATGCTTTCAACGATGAACTTCATCGTGGATGACTTCTTAGAGAAAAGTCATCAACGATGAACTTTTCTTAGAGGAAAATTGTCAACGATGATCTTTTCTTAGACAAAATTCATAAACGATGATCTTTTCTTAGAGAAAAGTCATCAACGATCAAGTTTTTTTCAACGATATACTTTTCTTGAAGTTTTCTACGAGAAAAGTTATCAACGATGAACTTTACTTAGAGAAAAGTCATCAACGACGAACTTTTCTTAGAGAAAATTCCACAACGATGAACTTTTCTTAGAGAAAAGTCCACAACGATGAAATTTTCTTAGAAAAAAATCACCATCGATGGAATCTTCTTTAAGAAAAAGTCATCAACGATGAACTTTTCTTGGAGAAAAGTCTTCAACGATTACCCTTTCTTGGAGAAAAGTCATCAATAATACCAATTTGTTAGAGAAAAGTCATCAACGATGAAATTTTCTTAGAGAAAAGCTTTCAAGGATGAAGCTCATCAACTATGAACTTTTCTTTAAGAAAAGTCATCAACGAGGAACTTTCCGTAGAGAAAAATCATCAACGATGAACTTTTCTTAGAGAAAAGTCGTCATCGATGAACTTTTAGTTTATTTCTTCGATGTGCTGCACTTTTGACTCAAAGCTAATGTTATGCACTTAAGTGAGGGTAAAAAAATGTTTTTAAGAAATCATTTTGTAATATATATTTTTTGTTATCCTTCTATCTGCGTAACTATGAGCTCTCTTCTCTGAAGAATATCTTTGGTTTCCCTAAAGTCCCCCCAAAAAATACAGAAAGACACGTACAGGAAAATTAACATTTAAAATACATACTACAAAAAACTACATACGGAAACACAAAATGAAAAAACTTTGCAACATTTTTGATATATTTATAAAAATTGTCTAATAAAACGGAAATAAGTTAATCTTAAAGAAAGAAAAATAAAAACTCTTAAAAAACAAATTAAAAACGATACAAATCAGTTGAATCAACAAAAATAATAGTATATTTTATACACAAAAAACAAACATACATACATACATCAATACATATACACATATTGTATTTATTATATTTTGTGTGGTAGCTACATACATACGAGTATATTTATATTTATATATTTTTGGTAATGCTATTTGATTTTGGTTCAAATTAAAAAAAAAATAAATATAATTTGTGGTCAACTCTTTGGTCTTATTCAGATTAAAGAATTAAAAAAAATAAAAAACTAAAACTCTCATCATCATCATTATCAGCATCATCATTGTCATAATCATTAAACTCATTTAATAAAAAGAAGAATAAAATAAAGAAAAAAAAAAACAAAAAATGGAAAATGTAATAATTATGAAAAATAAAACACAAAAACAAAAAATCTATGAAAAACTGAATGTTTAAATAAATTAATTTATAATTGGGAGACCGGCTGGGAGGGGAGCCTAATCCAGGGAGAGAAAAGTCATCAACTATGAACTTTTCTAAGAGAAAAGTCATCAACGTAAACGTTACTTAAAAAAGTTATCAACGTTGAACTTTTCTTAGAGAGAAGTCATCAGCGATGAACCATTCTTAGAGAAAGTCATCAACGATGAACTTTTCTTAAAGAAAAGTCATCAGCGATGAACTTTTTTTTAGAGAAAAGTCATCAGAGATGAACTTTTCTTAGAGAAAAGTCATCCACGATAAAATTTCCCAATAGAAAAACACCAGTAATTAACTTTTTTTCTAAAAACTGGTCAAGTTTCTTAGAGAAAATTCATTAAAGATGAATTTTTCTTAGAAAAAGGCCATGAACAATGAACTTTTCTTATAGAAAAGTCATCATAGATGAACTTTTCTTAGAGAAAAGTCATCAACGACGAACATTTCTTATAGAAATGTCATCAACGATGAGCTTTTCTTAGAGAAAATTCCACAACGATGAACTTTTCTTAGAGAAAAATCATTATCGATGGAATCTTCTTTAAATAAAAGTCATGAACGATGAACTTTTCTTAGAGATAAGTCATCAACGATGAACTTTTCTTAGAGAAAAGTCATCAACGATGAACTTATCTTAGAGAGAAGCTTTTAACAATGAACTTTTCTTAGAGAAAAATCATTATCGATGGAATCTTCTTTAAATAAAAGTCATGAACGATGAACTTTTCTTAGAGATAAGTCATCAACGATGAACTTTTCTTAGAGAAAAGTCATCAACGATGAACTTTTCTTAGAGAAAAGTCGTCAACGATGAACTTTTCTTAGAGAAAAGTCATCAACGATGAACTTATCTTAGAGAGAAGCTTTTAACAATGAACTTTTCTTAGAGAAAAATCATTATCGATGGAATCTTCTTTAAATAAAAGTCATGAACGATGAACTTTTCTTAGAGATAAGTCGTCAACGATGAACTTTTCTTAGAGAAAAGTCATCAACGATGAACTTTTCTTAGAGAAAAGTCATCAACGTTGAACTTTTCTTAGAGAGAAGTCATCAGCGATGAACCATTCTTAGAGAAAGTCATCAACGATGAACTTTTCTTAAAGAAAAGTCATCAGCGATGAACTTTTTTTTAGAGAAAAGTCATCAGAGATGAACTTTTCTTAGAGAAAAGTCATCCACGATAAAATTTCCCAATAGAAAAACATCAGTAATTAACTTTTTTTCTAAAAACTGGTAAAGTTTCTTAGAGAAAATTCATTAAAGATGAATTTTTCTTAGAAAAAGGCCATGAACAATGAAGTCATCATAGATGAACTTTTCTTAGAGAAAAGTCAACAACGATGAACTTTTCTTAGAGAAGTGTCTTCCACGATGAAATTTTCTTAAAGAAAAGTCGTCCACGATGAACATTTGTTAGAGAAAAGTCTTCAACGATGAACTTTTCTCTTAGATAAAAGTCATCAACAATGAACTTTTCTTAGAGAAAAGTCATCAACGATGAACTTTTCTTAGCGAGAAGTCATCAACGATGAACTTTTCTTAGAGAGGTCATCAACGATGAACTTTTCTTAGAGAAAAGTCATCAACGATGAACTTTTCTTAGAGAAAAGTCATCAACGATGAACTTTTCTTAGAGAAAAGTCATCAACGACGAACTTTTCTTAGAGAAAAGTCATCAACGATGAACTTTTCTTAGAGAAAAGTCATCAACGATGAACGTTACTTAAAGAAAAGTCATCAAAGATAAACGTTACTTAAAACAACGATGAACTTTTCTTAGAGAAAAGGCATCAACGATGAACTTTTCTTAGAGAAAAGTCATCAACGATGAACTTTGAACAATGAGCGTTACTTAAAGAAAAGTCATCAAAGATAAACGTTACTTAAAACAACGATGAACTTTTCTTAGAGAAAAGTCATCAACGATGAACTTTTCTTAGAGAAAAGTCATCAACGTTGAACGTTTCTTCGAGAGAAGTCATCAACGTTGAACTTTTCTTAGAGAGAAGTCATCAGCGATGAATTTTTTTTAGAGAAAAGTTATCAATGATGATCTTTTGTCAGAGAAAAGTCATCAACGATGGCCTTGGAGAAAAGTCATCAACGATGATCTTTTCATATAGAAAAGTCATTAATGATAAACGTTACTTAAAACAACGATGAACTTTTCTTGGAGAAAAGTCATCAACGATGAACTTTTCTTAGAGAAAAGTCATCAACAATGAATTTTTCTTAGAGAGAAGTCATCAGCGATGAACTTTTCTTAGAGAAAAGTTATCAACGATGAACTTTGAACGATGAACGTTACTTAAAGAAAAGTCATCAAAGATAAACGTTAAGTCATCGTTGATGAACTTTTCTTAGATACAAGTCATCAACGATGAACTTTTCTTGGAGAAAAGTCATCAACAATGAACTTTTCTTAGAGAAAAGTCATCAACGATGAACTTTTCTTAGAGAGAAGTCATCAACGATGAACTTTTCTTTGAGAAAAGTCATCAACGATGAACTTTTCTTAAAAAAAAGTCATCAACGATGAACTTTTCTTAGAGAAAAGTCATCAACGACGAACTTTTCTTAGAGAAAAGTCATCAACAATGAACGTTTCTTAGGGAAAAGTCATCAACGATGAACTTTGAACGATGAACGTTACTTAAAGAAAAGTCATCAAAGATAAACGTTACTTAAAACAACGATGAACTTTTCTTGGAGAAAAGTCATCAACGATGAACTTTTGTTAGAGGAAAGTCATCAACGTTGAACTTTTCTTAGAGAGAAGTCATCAGCGATGAACTTTTCTTAGAGAAAAGTTATCAACGATGAACTTTTGTCAGAGAAAAGTCATCAACGATGAACGTTACTTCAAGAAAAGTCATCAAAGATAAACGTTACTTAAAACAACGATTAACTTTTCTTGGAGAAAAGTCATCAACGATGAACTTTTCTTAGAGAAAAGTCATCAACGTTAAACTTTTCTTAGAGAGAAGTCGTCAGCGATGAACTTTTCTTGGAGAAAAGTCATCAACGATGAACTTTTCTTAGAGAAAAGTCATCAACTATAAACTTTTCTTAGAGAGAAGTCATCAGCGATGAACTTTTCTTAGAGAAAAGTTATCAACGATGAACTTTTGTCAGAGAAAAGTCATCAACGATGAACTTTTGTCAGAGAAAAGTCATCAGCGATGAACTTTTGTTAGAGAAAAGTCACCAATCATCAACGTTTCTTTTTCTTATGGAAAAATTATCAACTATTAACGTTTCTTAGAGAAAAGTCATTAATGATTAACTTTTCTTCGAGAAGCCATGAATTCTTTCTTATGGAAAAATTATCAACTATCAACTTTTCTTTGGAAAAAGTCGTCTACTGTGAACTTTTCTTAGTCATGTACAATGAACGTTTCTCATCAACGATTGGCTTTTCTGACAGAAAAGACATTAACGATGATGTTGTCTTAATGAAAAATCGTTCATAATTAATTTCAAATAGTATGCCAATAAAAATAACCGTCTTTCAATAACGGATGTGCAATTCACAAACATGGGACAACTGAACACAGCTCTGAAACTACAACAGTGTGTTTATCTGTAATCATCTGAAAAAAGTACCAACAACAACGGGCCGTGATTGCAAAACAAAACAAAACACAGCTGTTCAGTTCGATTTTGCGCGGTTCAGATTAAAAGTAGTGAATTGTTTGAGGATTGATTAAACAAACTGTTGTTAACAATTTACAATCTGAATGTGTTCCAGACTATTGTGTCTAAATTAAATCTAAATTGATTAAACAAGAAACAAAGGTGCAATAAACAACAACAGCGATCAGCTATTGAAAGCTAAGCGCCAGGGTGTCCAAACCCGAAGTTGGAAGACCTGTGGCACTGAAGAACCTGCTGATTTTGATGGTAAGTGACTTTAAACAAATATGAACAAACTAAAATTTAAGTGAAATTATTGCAACACAATATATGTATAATATATTATAAATAAATATAAATACGTTTCAACAATTTAAAACACCCAATATCTTCGGGACCTTCGTTTGTTTAATGGTTTTGTTATGAATTTATTTATGCTGGATTAGCCATGCGTAATCGTAACGTTGCCGTATTGTAGCTTAGTCAGCTGTTCGAATCTGTCTTATGGAAATCAGTGTAAACGATTACTAAACGAAAAATAAAGAGGAAAAACTTTTTAATTTAAGGATTAGATCTATCAAATCCTACAATAGATAAAGGAGTTATGTGAAAATCAGCTTATTTTATTAATTTTACTTTTTTTAAATAATGTAATGTAATTTATTTTATTTATTTAATTTATTTTATTTATTTTATTTATTTTATTTATTTTATTTATTTTATTTATTTTATTTATTTTATTTATTTTATTTATTTTATTTATTTTATATATTTTATTTATTTTACTTATTTTACTTATTTTATTTATTTTATTTATTTTATTTATTTTATTTATTTTATTTATTTTATTTATTTTATTTATTTTATTTATTTTATTTATTTTATTTATTTTATTTATTTTATTTATTTTATTTATTTTATTTATTTTATTTATTTTATTTATTTTATTTATTTTATTTATTTTATTTATTTTATTTATTTTATTTATTTTATTTATTTTATTTATTTTATTTATTTTATTTATTTTATTTATTTTATTTATTTTATTTATTTTATTTATTTTATTTATTTTATTTATTTTATTTATTTTATTTATTTTATTTATTTTATTTATTTTATTTATTTTATTTATTTTATTTATTTTATTTATTTTATTTATTTTATTTATTTTATTTATTTTATTTATTTTATTTATTTTATTTATTTTATTTATTTTATTTATTTTATTTATTTTATTTATTTTATTTATTTTATTTATTTTATTTATTTTATTTATTTTATTTATTTTATTTATTTTATTTATTTTATTTATTTTATTTATTTTATTTATTTTATTTATTTTATTTATTTTATTTATTTTATTTATTTTATTTATTTTATTTATTTTATGTATTTTATATTTTTAATATAGGTTAAAATCCAAAAATCCCTCGTTTACACGACCTTGTCAAAAAGTACCCTTTACGTACCACCCTACCAACATTTACAACACTGACAGGACCAAGAAACGCATGCGTCAAATTTCATATGGATTGATTTCCGCTTGAAAAGTGGACGCTTACATTACCAATTCAATAGTCGAATAAACGAATAAAGACGTGCATGTGCAAAATAACGGTGCGGTTAAACGGTTAAAGTGACTAAAGAAAGACACACAAAGTTCTAACAGGAAGAAAAAACACAGTGTGTCCGGTGAAGATTAACAGGAAAATAATAAAATTCTTATAAGAATTTTTGTGAAAAACGTAACAGTGAATAAAATATGAAAACTTAACTATTTAGATGAAAAATGCATGTGATTTATAAGAAATTTGAGTAAAAATAAGAAAGTTTTTGCATATTTACTTCCGCCCCGTGGGGGGATATAAAATAAAGAGAGTGTTTAAGTGTGTGAGTGTTTGATTGTGTATTCTTTATGCCTTCTTAAGCATTCAATGAAGCAGCAACGTGCATTCGTCGTCCTCGCCGCTGATTTTTAAAGTCTCTTTGGGAGTTTGGGTGCGAGTTTGTGATTTTTTTTCGAGGAAGACGGCTGCTCCAATTTCGCCAATGGAGGTGGCATGTGTTTTACAACTGCCAGGCGAAACAACCAAACAAAAGAATTGAATTTTCTATTTGAACAAAAGCAGCAAGAACAAGAAGAAGAAGAAAATAAAACGCACAGTAGGGGCTATGAGAAATACTATGAAAACCTGTTGGTGAAAACCTATCTAGAGCAGCACGAACAGAGTATCCAACGGCGACAACGTTGGCAACAACAAACACAACTGCAATATGCGATTAAAGGCTTTTTCTTTCATTTTCCTTTTGTGTAAACGTGAAAAAAGCACTTAAACGGAAGAAGAAAATATAAACGGAAACAACAAAAATCGATTGTTCCCATTTTACCTAGAAGTAATAAACAACAACGGAAGACAAAGTGATTTTTTTAAAGCAAAAGAAGAAGAATAAATGTGAAAAAGTGAAGTATAACTTGTGAAACAAAGTGAAAGAAAAATGATCAGAAATCCCTATAAACAAAATACAATTTATGCAATTTCCCTGTGTCCCCCACCCGTCTGGTAAATAAATTTGAAAAGCATGACTCACTAGAGAAACCTTAAAAGGAAAATACAAAAACACCAACAAATCAAAGAAAATAAAAAGGAGAAAAGTGACAACAACAAATTCATAAAAACCAACAAAGCGTCACAACAAATGCATTAGCAGACGAAGAACTGTCGAAGAAATATAACTGTTCTACAGAGTGCGTGTTAGTGTGAGATTGAATGCTCTTCACCCGGTGTTGTTAAACAAATAATAGAGCGTAACAATAAAGAGAAGAGCCGCCCGCTTTGTGCATTGAAACATTCACCATTCCATCAATCAATCAATTCTGTGTGAATCCTTATGCATTAAACATTATTGCATCATCGTTGTCTACCCCCAAAAACCAAAAACACAACAACCCCCTTTTAACAATCACCATCCTCCCCCGCAAAAAATCATAAAGGAAAAACAAAAACAGGAACAACAAGAAATAAAATCACTGTTTGTTTTGGTGTTGTGTTATTATTGAGTTACAATAACGTGGTGTGTTTGTGTGTGTGTGAGAGGCAGCAAGTGTGTCTCAGTCTCAGTTATAAAGAATTAGTGACTACGTAACGCCAACCTTGTCGTCGCCATCGTCGCGTTTTTCAACGTTCCTTTGCATTCGGTTCATCATTTTTTATCCGCCGCCGCTGCCTGGTTTACGTGTTCTCCGTTTCCGGTTCGCAAATAAATTAAGGCAATGAAAAACCATAAGAAATATGCCAAATTACCCCAAGATTTAGATTTAAGTTTTCAAGAACATTTGGAAATTGATACCGCTGCTACCGATGATTTCAACTTAAGTGCCGGTTCGGGACTAGATGAGGACGACGATAATATATTGGACGATCACGAAGAAGTAGACGACGACGGTGATTGTGACGAAGACGACGAGGAGGAGGACGAAATTGTTATTGCCACTGCGGCTGCAGCAGCCACTGGTTTGGTTGGTTCCGGAGGTGGTGTTCGTTTGGCAAACGCTGCCGCTATTGCTAGGAAGCAGCAATTGAACCGCAAGGTTTTGTCCGGTCTGGGAAGGGACAGTGTTATTGAGGTAAGTTGCAAGATTTATTTTTAAGATAAGAGCTTCTCGAAAGTTTAGCCGTGGCACCCTGGGAACCTTTTTGGTACATCAGGACTTCAAAAATTTAATTATTAACCTTCAATTCGATTTGGGGCATTTGCGTGTGCAAATATTTGTTTTCTAGATCTGTTAGCGTCTTAAAGGTAAAATTTTTTATTCATGGCGTTTCTGAAATGTACACTGTAAATATACTTCTATATACGATAGCGCCATTGACAGGTCCATGATAGGCATGTTTTCGTTACAAGCTAGCACTTTTAGTTTAGCACTTTGCAACGAAAACAACTGACTTCCACTAACTGGCACATAAGCAATAAGTGGCGGATTTTCACTATCTGGTAGCAATGGTGTCATGAGTTGCGAAGAAAGAACAGTGCGAATCAGACAAAAAATTCGTGAAAAGTATTTATAAAACATATATTTATTATTCTATGTTCAATTGTTTACACTCTTTTGCAAATATTAAAATAATTTCCCATTTTTGTTTTTCTTCTTCCCGTTAATTCACAATAATTGATAAAATCTCTCCAAAAATGGGATGCCATATTGCTAAATATAGGGTGCCCAATCTGGCAACATCATACTCGATTAAGACATGAACACAAGCACCAAACTTCATCGGGAACTAATAGTGCTTAAAAGTGCTTAGCTCCCCATACAAATTAAGCACTTATGGTGTAACGAAAACACGCCTGATATGGAAGTAAGATCGGATAAAAATATTTGTGCAGTTAGTCGTGCTACACACGAGGCAATTTTTTCCAAGCAATTGTCAATGTTTGTAGGAGAGAGAGAGGCAGAGAGCTGTTTCCGCCTGCCTCTCTCTCCTACAAACATTGACATTTTGTTTGGAAAAAATTGTCTTGTGTGAATCTCGACTTACTGGTTTGTAGTGAGTAGTAAAAAATATACTATGTACGATAGTTCTACTGACATGTCCGTGGTACTCGCAGAGAAGGTTTGCAGTTACTTGGTAAATATACTAACGTAGGAAAGCATTTTAAAATTTAAATGTGCAGCAGATGAAGAGGAAAAGTCGGAGATCGGGTATAAGTTGATTTGCTACAATGTCTTTAATTTTTTATTTACCAAAGGACTTCTACCACAATTATTTAAGTTTTTAAAGAGGTGTTGATTCAATGCATCCCTGTACTGCTATATACGATAGTCCTACCGATAGGTTCATTATACATATAGAAGGTTTGAAGATACTGCTTGAAAATGGTGAAAAATAGAAAAATAGCAGGTCCATATCATCAATATTTAAATTACAAAAGCTTTATTAAGTTTAAATGTGCAGCAGAGGAAGAGGAAACGCCAGGATTCGGTATGAGTTGATTTGCTAAATTTCCAACATTACTTCAGTATTTAAAGAAGTGTTCTAACTTGCAATGCTTCAAGTTAGCCGCAGAGCCAAAACTGCTGATAAGCCCTGATTTTCGCGAAATTTTCTTTCATTTATGTTTCTAAATTCAAAGTTTCCCTTGTTTAAATACAATAAGCCTCTTGTATTTGGGGAGCTTAAAAATAATCTAGATTGATGGCACGTAAAACACCAAAGTCGCTAAGTAGATTTTGTTTCTAAATTCGAAAGTATCAAAAAATCGTCGAAAAAAGTTAATAAAAAATTGATTTTACTTTGCAAAAAATGTAATAAGGCTCATATCCAAAATTCAATTAATACAGGGTTGCCCATATTCGACGGACCCATGTTTTTTTTGGGCCCATTCCAATCGACGAGGCTTGTCCGCAGGCAACAATCTTGGCGTCAATTGAATTTTGTACGGGAACAAATGCAAATCAACGCGAATAATCCGTTGTAAAGTGGACCGAGCCATGCCCAACTGCTGAGAACGGCGTTTTTGGGATGTTCTTGGGGACCTCTCAACACTGGCTCGTACGGCAGCGATATTCTCGGCCGATCGCCTTGGTCGACTTTTATTTGGCCTCTTCGGATTAGAAAGAGCCTCACCAGTCGAAAATTTTTCGTATAAACGCTTAATGGTGTTCTTAGAAGGCGCACTTCTCACATTTTTTAATATTTTAAAAGCACGTTGAGTTTTCACAATTGACTTCTTCTGTTGAATGTAAATTTCAACTATTTCGCGTGGCGTGTATTGTTCCATGGTAAAAATCTGCTTGGACTGACGCTTCAAACGCGGTATGTCATTAAGCGATCTGACATCTCTGTCAAAAGTTATGGCGTTGCCAGATGGGTCCGTCGAATATGGGAGACCCTGTATTTAGCATATCTGCGACTTTAGAAAGCCAGTTCCGTAATGTATAATATTAAGTAAAAATTTACAATTATTTCCTTTTATTTACGCAACGATTCTGCAATCACTGTTTTGTTACTCTACGACAAGTCCTCTTAAAATCAGGAACCCTAAGTAGCCTCTCTAATTGAGGGGAACCGTTGAGAAAGTAAATTTGTTATAATATGTAGGACATTTATATGAGTATACTGAGATTCCAGATCTATTTTACCTATATTGGATATTTCATATTTGTGGTGTTTATTTTAAAGGTATTTATTTCATCCTCCATAAAAAACTCAATCTAGCGTGGATTTTGTCTTTGGAAGACATTCTCACTGCCCCCATTCGGTTCAAAGACTGTAGCAACCTTCCAGCCGTGGTTTGGTACTCCGAGATATCATTCACGAATAAGACTTATGGTGACTTCGATTCTGCAAAAAATGTTTCCCCTGACCAATATCCCCACTGCCTTTACTCTCTTTCGGACTCTAATTTTGTAGAAGTTTCGCATCGATGTGTAGATTTTATAATAATTGTTTTTGTGCTTTGTGGGTCTTCTTAACGTGTGTGAGGGGCGAAGCATAACTGCAGGCTTTCGGTTTGTACCGGAGGAGGCCGTGGATAATGTTTAGCTTGGTCAACTTAGCTTGGTACTCACCGTTCAGCTTAGCTGGAAATACCTGATAGTGCCATTGGAGGAAGACGTTTAACGGGTCGCTGAGCTTTTGAGAAAACCCGGTAGCCTCACTGCTTTTTCTCTAGCATGTATTAGTTTAGGGAGCACTGGTACGAGTAGATATTCCACTTTTACTAGATTTTATGGTTTGACTGCAGACTCATGTCAACCTATAGTTGGAGCCATTTTTATTTTTAGATAATGTAGTTGTTACGGACGTTTTCATACCTACAAACAGGTAAGTGTGAGCCTTCCGGACTTCTGGCAAAACGCAAGCAGACACTTTTTGTTTTATACTCTTATATGGAAGGGTAAGGCTAGAAAGATTAGGTAAGGGTTTCACTTCTCTTGTCCATGGGCATACACATAATCAGGGGATCAACCTGAAGCATTATCGAAAATAAGCTCAGGATTGGCAATTTTTAGTGCATGCATATTGTGGGCGCCACTCTGACATGGTTGGTCCTGTTGAATCTACCGTGTAGAAATGCCTCCATCAGCTAGGTCAGCCTCATGCAATTAATCCTCGTATCCCATCAAGATGACTATCCTTTCGTGAGTGAAGTACTGCAAGGTTGCCCCGCATGATCAAATATTTAAACCTGAAAATATATTATTTAGACATCTTAAATAGCACAGTACAACATAGGATTTTGGAACCAATCCGTGACGTGAAAATAGGCCCAAAAATAAGAACTTCTGCATTATTCGTTTAGTCAAGTTGGCTCAATTAATAATTTAATGGCCATACGAATTTTTTTGCTCAAGGTGGATCACTTTTTCTATATTTTTGTCTCGGTATACCGTACGGAATATTTCTTTTGAGTCTCAAGGAAAGTTTTAGATGTTGAAATCCGAAAAAGTGCAAACCTATACGAAAAAAGTGCATCAACATTAAATTTGTCTGGGTTCTGCTGTAGTTCCGTTTCTGTAACGATTCGTATAAGTATTTACTTTAATTTCCATAAGGCTGATTAAATCTGCTAATTTGATACGTTAGAGTAACTTTAGGGTTACGTTTCCCTAACTCAGACTGTAGAGATTAACGTGTCTCCTTTATGCAGAATTCAGAATGAAATATCCCAAATTAGAACCTAAAGGTTTATTCCTTTTTTTAGAAAATTTACATCGAACCTGTCCCAGTTAAGTCAAATTACCTACCAAAGGAAGTCTACTACATACAACAATGCAATAAAATGGTAAATTTTAAAGGATTTACACGTTCATAGGTATGTTTGAATACGTGTTAACAACTTAGCCAGTTGTACCAAAATCGATTTTAATAAATATTTCAAATGCACCTATTCTGCAGATGCGAGCATATTTATTGTTGTTGGTTTATCGAATTATTTCTTTTGTTGTTTGTTTGACTGAGTGACAACAACAAGAGCGATGAAAGCAAAATTGTAAAATGTTGAATTTCAAAATCAAAAGCAATTGGGGAAAAAACTCAACGGCAGAGAAAATCTAATTGGAACATGACACGTATTCGTCGTCCATACGACAACGTTTCTAAATGTGAATGTGACCCGTAAAAAAGGACACACTGCGGTAGTTCTCCAACAGTGTAAATGTTTTTTCTCTAAAGGGCATTTAAAAAGGGTTCGATCAAGGGTTGGGAAGGGAGGGGGAGGTTCATAAGGTTGGGAAACATGTAAAGGTATGGGTTCATTAAGCTTATAGACCAAACGCACATACAGCCGTACATACACGGATGGATATCGGTATTCATTGGCTTGGCTACACTGAACAAGAATTTTTTTGTAATTTAAAATATTATGATGTAAAGTCATCATAATCTTTAAAACAAAGGCATCTCATGCCTAGCGTGAAGAACGTTTACTAAATATGATGATAAAGATGATCTAATCTTTAAGATAAGGACAATTTATGCATAAAACTAAGACAAGTTACTTAATATTAATAAAATTAAAAACTTAGCTTCAAAGATCATGATGATCTTTAAAATAAAGATATTGCATGCACAAAATAAAGACAATTTACTTAATATTATGATGACCTAATCTTAAAATTAAGGACAAGTTATGCATACAATTAAGACAATTTACTTAATTATTAAGGAAATTAGAAATTTAGCTTCAAAGACATCATGATCTTTAAAATGAAGACATTTCATGCACAAAATAAAGACAATTTACTTAATATTAAGATGACATAACCACTAAAATAAGGTCAATTTATGCATAAAATAAAACAATTTACATAATATTGAGGAAATTAATAATGTAGCTTCAAAGACATCATAATATTTAAAATAAAGACATTTCATGCGCAAAATAAAGGCAATATTTGCTAAATATAGGGGAAATTGTATTTTTTAAATTAGGATATTTTATACCAAAATAAAGACAATAAAAATAATTTCAAGGCGTTCTAACCTTTAAAATAAGGACGGTTCATGTATAAAATGTTTACAAATTACTTTATACTAAAGAAATTAAAAATGTAGCTTCAAAGATGAAATAAGGACATTTCTTGCCTAAAATAAAGACAATTTACTAAATATTAAAACGACCTAATCTTCAAAACAAGGTCAATTTATGAATAAAATTAAGAATACAATTTACAAAGAATTAATGGAATTAAAAAAGTAGCTTCAAAGACATCATGATATTAAAAAAAATAAAGACATTTCAAGCACAAAATAAAGACAATATTTGCATAATTAATGTATAATGTATACAAATTTATATTAAAGAAATTAAAAATTTAGCTTCAATGATAAAATATGGACTTTTCTTGCCTAATATTTAGACAATTTACTTAATATTAAAACGACGTAATCTTTAAAACAAGGACAATTTATGATTAAAATTAAGAATGAAAGTTACGGAAATTAAAAGTTTGGCTTCAATGACAGCATAATCTTCAAAATAAAGACATTTCATGCACAAAATAAAGACAACTTAACTTAATATTGGTGAAATTGTTATTTTATATTTTTTTTAAGTTAGGATATTTCATACCTAATATAAAGACAATTCAATTAATATCAAGGCGTTCTAACCTTGAAAATAAGGACAGTTCATGTGAAAATGTAGATAAATTACTTTTTATTAAAGAAATTAAAAAGATAAAATAAGGACATTTCTTGCTCAAAATAAAGACAATTTACTTAATATAAAAATTACCTAATCTTTAAAACTAGGTCAATTTATGAATAAAATTAAGAATACAATTTACACAATATTAAGGAAATTAAAAATGTAGCTTCAAAGACATCATGATCTTTAAAATAAAGACACTTCATGCACAAAATAAAGACAATTTACTTAATATTGATGAAATTGTCTTTTTATTTTTGAAATTTGGATATTTCACACCCAAAATAAAGACAATTTACTTAATTTGAAGGCGTTCTAACCTTTCAAAAAAGGACATTTCACAATAAAATGAATAAAAAATACTTTATATTAAAGACACTAAATATTTTGCTTCATAGATAAAATAAGGACATTTCTTGCCTAAAATAAAGACAATTTACTTAATATTAAAATGACCTAATCTTTAAAACAAGGATAATTTATAAATAAAATTAAGAATAAAATTTACATAATATTAAATGTAGCTTCAAAGACATTATGGTCTTTAAAAAAGACATTTCATGCACAAAATAAAGACAATATTTGCGTTCTAGCCTTAAAAATAAGGACGGCTCATGTGTAAAATGAATACAAATTACTTTATATTAAAGAAATTAAAAATTTTGCTTCAAAGATAAAATAAGGACATTTCTTGCCTAAAATAAAGACAATTTACTTAATATTAAAATGACCTAATCTTTTTTATGCATAATTTATGTATAAAATAAAGACAATTTACATAATATTAAGGAAAATTAAAAAAATTTGGTCCAGAGACATCATGATCTTTAAATAAAAAAACAGTTGATGCACAAAATAAAGACAATATTTACTTAATATTGAGGAAATTGTGTTTTTTTATTAAATTTTTTGAAATTATTAGGACATTTCATGCCTAAAATAAAGACAGTTTAAATAACATCAAGTCGTTCTCAACTTTGAAATAAGGACAGTTCATATATAAAATATATACTCGTACAGAATACTTTATATTAAAGACGTTAAAAAATTAGTTTCAAAGATAAAATAAGGACATCTCATGCCTAAAATAAATACAATTTATTTAATATTGAAATGACTTAATCTTTAAAATAAGGGCAATTTATGCATAAAATTAAGACAATTTACATAATATTAAAGAAAGCAAAAATGTAACTTCAAAAACATCATGATCTTTAAAATAAAGACATTTCATTTACAAAATAAAGACAATATTTACTTAATAATTAAAGAAATTAGGCCTATTTTATTAAATTTTTTGATCAGACAATTTACTTATTATTAAAAACGCTGTCTTAATTTTAAATATCTCATGTTCCTATTTTAAAGATTAGCCAGTCTTTAGCGAAAATTTTTTAAAATTATTGCATCTATTTTTCAGTGTACAGAGAAGTAAAGTAAAATATTGATATCCGTCTGCTCGTTTGAACCTGTATACGTTGTAGTAGTACTGCGATAAAAATGTAATCCTTTGGATTATTAACAACAACAACGCACGAATGTTTACAAACACTGACGCAGCAGACACAAACACAGATGGAGAGATAAGATAGTCAGTCAGTCGTCGTACATGGTCAGACAGAAATACGCGTACGTATATAAATAGGTGACAGTTGATAGGCAAAAGGACATAAGTAGGAAACAAAAAATATTTTTCTTTCAAATGTGGGGGATTTTTGTGCGGTGTTTGTTATTACCTTAATTATTAATATTTTGTGATAGAGAAAATTTCAATTAATTCGCTGGAGCTAATTATAGGCACAAACAAAACTCGAATGGAAAGGAGTCTGGGCTGATCGGAGACATCGTTTTTTTTTCAATACAAAAAGGACAACTTAAGCGCTGACATACATATTTATTTTCAGTAGACGAAATGCCTGAGCTAAGTTAAGACACTAAAATTTTGTTTATCGAATAATACAACAACTTTTTCTAGAAAAAACACAAGTACATTTATGAAAGCAAGTGTCTGGACTACATTAATGTACCAACATTTTCTATAGCAAAAATGAAGTAGAGTCAAGAAATTTTTTCATGGCCAATGTTTTGTGTCTTCGCTTATCACAGAGATAACCCTTTTTCCATACAAAAGGGTAATATCTAGAAAATAAAGGAAAAGAAGCCCAGACTCATTTATTGGTAAATGAAAATGTCTGAGCTAAGTCAAGACATTAAAATTGTCTATAACAAAATCACAAGAATTAAAAAAGTCAGGAAAATTTTTCATTAATCTAACGATCATAGGATTCGTTAGTTCGATACCTATTCACTCCTATTTCTTTAGGACATATCACACTACGCCACAGAATTTTTTTTTCCTTTAGCTTTGACAAATTTTTTAGTGTATTTGACTTTCTGAACTCGGAAAAAATAATAAAAAAAAATCGTTCACAGTCTTTTATAAAAGAGAAGAAAATATATAATGTATGACACATTTATTGCCTGTAGAAAAAAGTATTTGAGCTAAGTTTGGACACTAAAATTGTTTATATCGAAAATTAAGTAGAGACAGTAATATTATCTCGCCTCCGATAAGTCTACAATATCACTCGAATGTAAAGGTGTCTGGGCTAATCGAAGACGCCGTTTTTTTTTATCAATATTTAGACAAAGGACTAAAGAAGCTCAGACACATTTCTGGGCAATAGATAAAAGTGTCTGAGCTAAGTTAAGACGCTAAACTTTTCTTTATCGAAATTTAAGTAGAGACAAGAACTTTTTCTAGAAATAACACAAGTAAACTTATGAAAGCCAGTGTCTGGACTATATTAATACACAAACATTTTCTATACCGAAAATTAAGCAAAGACAAGAACATTTCTAATGATCAATGTTTAGTGTCTTCGCTATCGGAGACAGCAATTCTCTAAGTCCCGATTTACACAGGCTAAATTTTCAGCAGATTATCGACGTTTTGTAGGTGAGAGAGGCAGTCGGCAAGAGGGGTGAAAAAACTCTCCCTGAACGTTTTGAGTTCTTCGTCCAAGTTCAAAAGAGAATTTGATGATAAGCTGCTGAAAAAACTTGCCTAGTGTAAATCTGGACTAAGCAAAAGGAAATATCTGTAAAATGAAGGAAAGGAAGCCCAGACACATGTATTATTTCGGTATATGTAAATGTCTGAGCTAAGTCAAGACAACAAAATTTTCTAAAATGAAATTACAAGAATTAAAAAAGGACGACCAGAACCTTTTCTCATTATTCTGCCGATCCTTGGATATGTTTCTTTTAGTTTTGGTATTTTCTAACCCAAACAAAATACCGAATTCCATTTTAAATTTCTCTGAAAGTGAGGGAGTGTATATTTCAGATGGTTTATTGGACTGATTAATTTCATGCTTCTTTTATTTGTTTAGCAAAAATTTAATTTTGTCTCTTTGTAATAAATATTATGCTCATGTTCAACTGATCCTGAGAGCGTATAATTAATGTTGTTTTAGTTAACTTGAGAAAATATCACACATACGCTCTAGGGGTTATACATTTATAAATTAATATTAATCATACGCAAGTAATGTATCAAATTTTTATTTACTAAAATGCTACTTACGTTCTTTTGCCCCCTAGCCAATACTACAGACAATCAGTTCGTTATACTCACCAACTTGTGTTTAGTTTATTTTCACACATTTTAACTAGAATGTTTAGTTTTATAAACCATTTTCACTCGGATGTTTAGTTTTTATAGATACTCTTATGTACACCAATGTTTGTACATGGTTTGTATTAAAGTCAAGTAAAAAATAAATACGATACGAATATCTATTCCCATAAAAATGACAATAAAATCTGTCTTCGACCAAACCCTTGGCATGTTCGAATAAAGTAAAAACATCTTAACGCCTTTCTAAAGGTATGTTTAGACGATTGCCTGATCGGACAACATTGTCCGAAAAATGGCGGAAAAATGCAACCCTGTGAACGTACAACCGTGTGAACAAACAATTTTTGTCTCGCAACGTTGGCAGAAAAGTCATTGTGAGATAATTTGCAGATTTGTTGATGTGCGAAGTTTATGCATGTGACAACGGCGCCATTGCCAGAAAAACTTTTTATTGGCAACACTGTCTATAAAATATTTTAATTGGCAATCCTGCATACAAATATTAACAAAATATATGAAATTTGAAGGTTTTCTTGCAATCGTCTGAACAGTCAATTAACATTTGCCTAACAACCTGTCAATTCCCGTACATTTGCAACAATTTAACAGGGTTGATAACGTTTGCCGATCTGGCAATCGTCTGTACACAACTTAACCCATTAACTGGCATTGGCAGACAGTGAAGTGGAAGTATTTATAAATATGAATAAAAATAAAAAAATTAGAGCTTCGTTTATATACTCGTACACCAAAAAATATTATTATTAGAAAATGGACATTAATTACACTATGCAACAAAATTTTTGTCCAATGGATGTGGATAACAGTTTCTGGTGCAATTAGGTGTCACAAACACGAAAAAAATATTAAAACAATTTTTTATGGTAAATTTTTTTGTAATTTTTTTTTATTTTTTTTTAAAATTACAGCTTTCATGGAAAGTACATTCAGTATTTGGTATTTGGACCACTTATTGTGGTCCAAATACCGAATTGATCCGTGTTATGCCTCAAATTATGAGGGCTACATATGCTGCAAATATCGCTTTCACGTAGAATCTTTGGTTTAGAACAGCCGTCAAAAATATGAGAAAAAATTTTTTTTTTTAAAAAAAACCCTTTTCCTGGTACAAAAAAAACCATAGAAAATATAAAAAAAATCGAAAAAATTATTTATCACATTTTTAAAAAGCCAGCATGCTAACGAAGAAAACGCTGTCTATTTGAAAAAATCTATGGATAGATGTAAAAGTTATGAGCCATTTTGTAAATGTTAGGGATTTTGTAAAATTAGGGAAAAAAATCTTGTTTCACATTTTTTCGTTTTTAAAAAATGATGTTTTTGCTTATATTGAATTCGCCATATGTGAGAGAGACATATAAGAGACATTGCACTTGCATTTTATTTTATGAGGATTAATGTCAGACATTATAAAATTATAGAGAGGACGAGGTTTTATGGCCGTTCGTAACCCTCCATAAAACATGATATGCAATGTGAGAGCTATATTGGATGAGATCCTCTCAGATAAAGGGTCATTCAACAATATTTGTGATTTTTTATTTATGAGGTTTCCATTCAGTTGCGCCTTTTAGGGGCATGGACATACCAGTCGTTTATACAGATAGTAAAATTATATGTACGCAATACAAAGTAGTACGCGGCAGTCTTGAAAATATTGGGTTTCTACGTTCAAAGTATACTATGTAAATGTCAGCTACAGGTACTGCATCTTATGTACCTTAAACCCGGAATTTATGAATGAAATTTCTTATTAATAAATTAGCGTAATTCAGCGCTTAAAGAGATAAGTCGATTTTCTGAATAATATTACAAAGTTATATTTCGAAGTATGAGTAAAAGGCAAAGAACTTTTCAATGTGTAACTGATCCCGACAATTTCTGCTACATCTGCGGAAAATATGTAATGAAAAAAATCGACGTGCGTTTAGTAAAATAATAGAAGAATTATATGTGTAATATTTTGGTATACGAGTTAAAAATATGAACGAACCGTCGACACCTAATATTTTGTGTAATTCGTGCCATGTAAATCTTACTCGATGGACTAGTGTAAGAATGCGGTATGTATTTTAAAGTTAATGCATTACAATGTTTTGTGGAATAAAACGTTTTAATTTTAGACTTCACGTGTAATTTGGAATGCCAATGATTTGGAGAGAACCATTCATTCACGATACGGACTGTTATTTTTGTCTAAGTTAATAGATTGGAGTAGGAAGTGTCCAAGTATAGATAACAGCCTAATAACGGAAACATCATCAAGTTCAACTGAGTACTCAACACTGAGCGATTCAAGTTTGAGTCAGAAGTCATCGCTTTTAACTCAGTTTCAACTCATTGATCTAGTGAGAGATTTGGAACTGACCAAAGATAAGGCAGAACTACTTGCATCTGGGATGAAACAGTACAATATTTTGGCCCCAGATGTTAACATTTCATATTATAGAGTCCGTGATATACCTTACAAACAATTTTATACAACTGTGGATAACAGATGCTTTTGCAAGGACATTCTCGGATTGTTGGAGGAACTTAATCAAACATACAATTCAAAGGAATGGCGGTTATTTGTTGACAGCAGTAAAGAAAGTTTGAAAGCAGTACTTCCACACAACGGAAATCAGAAACCGTCGATTCCCATTGCTCATGCTTTGTATTGCGTACATATAAGTTTACTACCTGTATATACGACTGGGATGTCCATGCCCCTAAAAGGCGTAACTGAATGGAAACCTCATAAATAAAAAACCACAAATATTGTTGAATGACCCTCTATCTGAGCGGATCTCATCCAATATAGCTCTCACATTGCATATCATGTGTTATGGACGGTTACCAACGGCCATAAAACCTCGTCCTCTCTATAATTTTATAATGTCTGACATCAATCCTCATAAAATAAAATGCAAATGCAATGTCTCTTATATGTATGCCTCTCTCACATATGGCGAATTCAATATAAGCAAAAACATCATTCAAAAACGAAAAAATATGAAACAAGATTTTTTGGAATTTCCCTAACATTTACAAAATGGCTCATAACATTTACATCTATCCATAGCTTATCAAATAGACAGTATTTTATTCGTTAGCATGCTGGCTTTTTTCAATATGTGATAAAATAATTTTTTCGATTTTTTATCTATTTTTTACGGTTTTTTTTTGTACCAGGAAAAAGTGTTTTTTAAAAAAAAAATAATTTTTTCTCATATTTTGGACGACTGTTACTAAACCAAAGATTATACGTGAAAGCGATATTTGCAGCATATGTGGCCCTCATAATTCCCTTTAATTTGAGGCATAACACTGATCAATCAGGCTTATACTTTAAATTGAAATCAGAAGTGAAATTATGATCCAAATGACTGAATGTACTTTCCATGAAAGCTGGAATTAAAAAAAATTTCCAAAAAAAAATCTACCATAAACATTTTTTTTAATATTTTTTTCGTGTTTGTGACACCTAATTGCACCAGAAACTGTTATCCACATCCCTTGGACAAAAATTTTGTTGCATAGTGTTATATGCCCCAAAGACCTCTGTGGGAAAAAAAATTCAATTAAAATAAATAATACGCCCTCAAGGACTTTTGAGGAGAATAAAAATGTTTAATAATTACTAATGTAAAACCATAAAGTTGTCCTGATACCACAAACATGCTCCCCTTTGAAAATAGATTAATCGCCGTATTTTTGGATTCTTGTCTTAGATTTTTAATAGAGGCTTTGAAAAGAAATTAAAATCTACAAAACCTATTAGCAAATTTAGTAGTTGAAGTGGATTCTTTTAAGAAAAAGTTGACTTTTTCTGGAGTAATGAAACAAGTTCGTAGACCCAATAATTTGTTTTCTTTTTTTTTGTTAAGAAAATTCTCCCTCTTCCATCAACGATTTCCCTGAAACATTTTCCCAGAACCTCAACAATCATTGCCACAACAACGATTAAAATCCCTCGAATTTGTAAAAGATTTCTTTTTAATAACATCCGCCCTAAAAATGTTAAGACAATAAATTTAAGTGGCTTGGACAAGTCGGGGAAAAGACCCCCCCCCCCAAACATCAATCAATTCCTACTCCCTCAATAAGGGCGAAGCCATCACATTTGCAACCATCCATTCAAGCCGACCTAAGCAAATAAATTCAAATTTTTTTGTTGTCCATTAAAAAAATAAACCCAAAATCGAAATCGACGTCAAACCATTCATTCGAATGACGGCCGCATCAATACAAGAATAATGACAACCCAATAATCCTCTTAAAAAGGCTCGTCCTCGTCCACTCTATTCCAGAGAATACAATCACAAAAAAGTACCGGGGAGACAAAGAAAGAGCGGGAAGCAGTAATAATGCCTGGGTAACCATTCAGCTGCTGCTTCGAGGTTCGTCCTGCTGCTTCTGCATTAGCATTTAATATATTTAATAAGCTTTTTTTTATAGTTTGACATCGTAACAACACAACAAATCCTTTTTACATTTTCTTTAGGCTCGGCTTACATACGCATGGACATTTAAAAAGGGACCGGAACCGGGACCGACCTCTGACCATTCTTAGAATAACAATCCCTTTCGCTGGGACAGGGTGTGGTTTTGGCAGGGCCCAACACTATTGATGGGTTTATACAGCAAAAATTGTCCTGCTTTGTTTGGTAGTTTTTCCTCCTCCTTCTTCTCCACATCTACATCCATGTCCGTCTCCTGCTTTCATGCGGCTTTCCTGACATCCTGTCATAATGTTTTCATAGGAGGTTTTTCTTGTTGCGTTCGTCTGTGTTTCCGTAATCATCTGAATCGTTTTTATTGGTGGTTTTTCGTATACGATTGATTTTGTGTGGCATTTTAATGGACTGTCGATGTAAAACCGATTACGAATATGTATATGTGCACATGTACATCTATATACATACTTATAGAGAGAAATCTAGAGATGATGTCGGAATTTTGTCTACATAGACAGAAACAGTCTTCCATTAAAGATAAAAACAATATGAGGCACAGTGTTTTCAAAAAAAAACAAAAGTAACAACAAATTGTTGGAGAAAATTTTAGAAAAATAATAATCTTGGATATGATAATGTAGCTGAACTAAGCAGACACTCATTTATTGCCAATAAAACAATTGGATTAGCTAAGCTAAGAAGCGAATAATGATTAAAATTAAAGTGTGTAAACCTCCCTTGTGTATAATTTATATTTATTGCCACCCTGCGATCACAAGGCGTATAAGTGACATTTTCTTCTCGTAATACAAATTAAAATCAGTCATACGCTCCAATGTACCCGAAGAGAAAATATTTATGGGATGATATGATTTTGAAGTGACGTTTCGGCCATTTGTAATATGTCATGATCTGTCATTGTATTCCGTACTGTTTACAATTTCATCATTGAGAGAAATATACACAAGAACAACGTTTAAATTATTCAGTTTTATTATCAAAATAATCGTTCTCCAATTGCAACTTTTTGTGCGCTAAGTCAATTTTTTTAAAATAAAAAAAAAAAAACTCTTTCCAGTCGACCGACGACCTTGACACCCATGAGCAATATTTTAGCTCTCATTAAGAGCTCTCTTTTTGCCATTGACCGATTCCCGATGCGACGTATCGTTAAGGAGCCGTTCACATTTGAAAATGATGCTAAGTCCATTTTTTTTAAATCCAAATAAAAACACTTTCCAGTCGAACTACGCCCTTGACACCCATGAGCAATATTTTAGCTCTCGTTAAGAGCTATCTCTTTGCCATTGACCGATTGTGGCTACGTGCCACACAGCAAATGAAACAATTGAATTGTTGCGAGAATAGTTTGGAGATTCGATTATTTCAAGAAATTCTGATATTGAATGGCCTCCAAGATGTTGTGATTTAACACCATTAGACTATTTCTTGTGGGGTTATTTGAAGTCATTAGTCTTTCGAAATAAACCCGACTCTCTTTAAGCTTTACAAGTCAATATTGAACGTGCCATTCATGACATACGACTTGATTAAGTGAAAAAAGTGCTCGAATATTGGGTTCATTAAATTCGTTACTGCAGAAAAAGTCGTGGAGGCCATTTGAAAGACGTTTTATTTAGAACTTAAATCCTTTGAATTTTCTTAACAATAAGTGTGTGTTTTTTCAAAGATATCATATCACTCTTATTGGAACATCACGTATAAATGATATTTTGTTTTCATAATACAAATTAAAATCAATCATACGCTCTCAAGGGCTTCCCAAGAGAATAAATTTTGTGAAATTGGTTAATTTTAACATAAATTTAAATAAATTATACGCCCAATGGTCTCTGAAGAGAAATTTAGTACGGAAATGTTTAGGAAATCTTTCGTACTCTTTGCCAGACATTAGTTATGACAAACGTAATCTAAAATATCGAATTTTAAGACATTTCAGATAGAAATTATGGAAAATTGATTTTCGTTTAAATTTGTAAAATGATGCAAAATAATTCTGAAAATATATGTAAATGTGAAAAACTTCATTGCGTATAACCTATATTTACTGCTAACCTGCGTTCAGATGATGTATAAATGAAATATTCTTCTCGTAATACAAATTAAAAGCAATCATACGCTCCAAAGGGCTTCTGAAGAGAATAAATAAATATAATTAAAATATAAATAATAAATAAATAAATCTCTCAAGCGCCGTCTCTGCAGACAAAATTGCAAAAAATAATCAATTATACGCTCTCAAGGACTTTTGAAAAGGAAAAATTTGTTCGAACTAAGAAATGTCTAATTAACTGCCTATACATAGAAGAAGAGGCTGATCTAAAATTAGACTCGCACATTTTCTATACCACAAAAAAACTGTGTAATAAGCATAAATTGTATAATTTTTCTAAAGGGTTCTTAGGCATGAACCTAAGCATGAAGACAGAAGATAATGTTTAAACTCAGCACAGACTCACGGTAAAATAAAGTGGCTTAGCTTAATCAGTATACGAACTTTTGATAGAGATTCACCCGCTACAAAGTCAAACGTAAGGAAATGCCTTGGCTAAGTAGATCATCGTACAAATTTGTGTAGGGCTTGACAAATGCGCTAAGTTGTCAGTTAACAGTAGAAACGCATACAAATGTATAAAACTTCCTTGCGTATGATTTATATTACTTTCAATCCTGGGATCACATGACGTATACGTGATATTTTTTTCTTATAAAACCAATTAAAATCAATCATACGCTAACAAGGGCTTCTGAAATAATAAATTTGCCAAATTAATTGATTGGAAATTTAATATGGAAAATTTGACAAAATGTTCATCACTCATTGTCAGACTTTGGTTGTGGCAAACGTACTCAAAATATTGAAAATTGAATTTTAAGATTTTGCTACAGAAGTTAATGGAAATTGATTTTCATATAAATTTGTAAATTTATGAAAATAATTCTAAAAATAGAAATTTGAAGAACTCCGTTGTGTTTGATCTGTATTTAAGAGTACATCACGTATAAGTATATATTCTTCTCTTAATACAAATTAAAAACAATCATACGCCGATCATACGGCCTCTGAAGAGAATAAATAAATAAAATTAATATAAATCATGCGCCCAAAGGGCCCCTGAAGACAAAACTGCTATTAAAATAAATTAATCACCCTCAAACACTATTGAGAAGAAAAAAATAGGAAAGGACACTTTAACTGCGAATAGAAATATATTTATATATTTTATAAAAGGAAATTAGTCACAAACCGAAACTTGGACTCGAACACAGATATTTTTTGAAATCCCACCCCCAACACACCCTGAAATTCAAGGCTGGGCTAAACAGAAATTAAGGTATCAGAAAATAATCGTTGTGTGAAAACTAAGCCTGAGCTACGACTCGTTCCTGTGATTCGCACTAATTATATGCTTTATAAAGGGTCCTTAGGCATGAACCTAAGCTTGGACACCAACATATCTTTTAAACTCAGCAGAGACTCACGGTAAGTTAAAGCGGCTGAGCTAAACAAAGATACGACATACGACTAGACATTCACCCCAACACAGTCAAATCTAAGGAAATGTATTTGCTAAGTATAAACAAATTTCTGTAGAGCTTGACAAATGCCCCAATTTGTCAGTGAACAGTAGAAACGCAACAAAATGTGTAAAACTCCCTTGCGTATAATTTATATTTATTGCTAACCTGCGATCACAAGGCGTTTAAGTGACATTTTCTTCTCGTAATACAAATTAAAATCAGTCATACGCTCCAATGTACCTGAAGAGAAAATATTTATGAAAATTTTTAAGTTTGATGCAAATTAAAATAAATAAATTATAAATTTAGCTAGATACACTTTTTCCAGCGATTTTCAATAGCTTCGATACTCGGTACTATAGTAAGAACTGTCTAGCTCCTGAAAACAGCCATTAACCGAAACACTCCACCTCTTCACCGCCGGCAAATCTTTTTCTGCCAAGCCATTTTTTCAAGTTTGGAAACCAAAAATTATTATTAAAAAAAAGTATGGAAAAAAATTATTAATTTATTAATTTTGAGCAAAAGCGGCACCCATCTTTCGCACAGCTTTCTCATGATCAAATTTACCGTCAATATGCGATGTATAGAACTTTTGCAAATGTCTACGACTTCAGCTAGCTCACGAACCTTCAAACGATGGTCATCCAATACTGTTTTGTGGATTTTTTAACCATTTCTATAGTTGCAAACGGAGGAGCAGACTCCGCCAAAATAGAATCTAACTCGGTTTTAATATTGGTTGGACAGACCCCTTCCCAATGAAATATTGTATTGCATATCGGTTTACCTTTGAGAGCTCAAAAAAAAAAAAAATTTCCAAGGGATGTGGATAACAGTTTCTGGTGCAATTAGGTGTCACAAACACGAAAAAATATTAAAAAAATAAATTTTGATGGTAAATTTTTTGTTTAAAATTTTTTTTTTTTAAATTACAGCTTTCATGGAAGTTACATTCAGTATTTGGGCTACAATCAAGTATAAGCCTGATTGAGCCATGTTATGCCTCAAATTAAAGGAAATTATGAGGGCTACATATGCTGCACCGTTTTGTATAAAAGAACTTTATACTCTGGATCTAGGGCAGATCTTTGGCTGATAGGCCACTGAAGTTGATTAGTTTTGAGTTTAATTTGAGTTACTTTAGAGTCTATGTGGCGCGACCACGTCAAACGCCGATCTAAGTGGATTCCAAGGTATTTTACATGATCCTTTTGGGGAATCTGTGAGTTGGAAATAGAAATTGGAGGACTTGCATCCCTTCGCAGGGTAAAAGTAACATGAGTACACTTTGAGGCATTCACCATTATTCTCCATTTTTTTTAACCATTCTTCTAGGATTCGGACATGCGACTGCAGTTGATCGGACGCAACTGAAGGGTTTTTGTGAATACTGACGAAAGCAGTATCGTCCGCAAAAGTAGACGTGAGCGTAAAGTTGGTTATGGGCATATCTGCCGTAAAAATAACGTACAGTATAGGGCCCTGTGGGACACCGGCATTTATTTTCTTAGGGCTAGAAAAAATGCCATTTGATTTAACTTGAAAAGACCGGTTAGTCAAATAGCTCCTGAACAGTTTATGCGTGTTGATTGACAGAAGGTCGCATATTTTGTACAAAAGTCCTTCGTGCCAGACTTTGTCAAATGCTTGGGAAATATCTATGAATAACGCCGAACAGTATTCTTTATTATCAAAAGCTCTTCTGATGCAGGTTACGATACGGTGTACCTGTTCTATAGTATTGTGACTTTTTCTAAAACCAAATTGATGGTCAGGTATAATATTGTGCGAAATTATGTGAGGTGTGATTTTCTTCATGAGAATGGACTCAAACATTTTTGAAAGTATCGATAGTAAGCTTATAGGGCGATAGGATTTGACTTGAGTTGGATCTTTGCCTGGTTTCGGTATCATCACGATTTCAGACCTCTTCCAAGATAGGAGGAAGTAACCTACATATAACCCTCTTTAGCAAGTTCATCGATTATTTCAGCTGTTGAAACTGTACTATCAATACCCTTAATTACTACCACAAGACCTTTTGAACTCTTAAGCTGGTAAGTGTAGTAATTCTTTTTCTCGAAATCGAGCAACCCAACCACCTTTCTATAAGACACTTCGGTGTGTGTCTGAATTTTTGTTTGAAGCAACATAGAAGTTTTCTTTGCCTAGTAGCTGGGACAGCTTATTTACCAACGCGTTAGTTGTTTGTTCCCGCAAGAAAAGCGGAGGTGGTTTGGGTTCTCTTATAGTTTCATTTGTTTCTTCATTACTATCCTCAGAGCTGAGGAGGTCAAATCGGTTCGAACTTACCGCATTCATTCCTTTGGAAACTTTGGGATCTGGTTCCTTATGAGGAGACCTTGCACTTGCCTTTCGTTTTGTCACTAAAATATATCTATCTATACCGGTTTGTATTTTCCCATCTTTGCCCGTTGTACTGTTTGGATTTGTACCTTTGGGGATTGTTCCTGTTGCTGTGGCAACACTATTTCCATTCGGATTAGCTACTGAACTTGAAAGCATACTTTTAGGCACTACGTTATTTTGGATTGTATTTGTTAGCATTTCTATTTGATTTGTTTCACTACTTGACAACTGCGGTGAGAAAGAGCGCGCATTTTTTGGGGTTTTGGCGGTCAAAAATAGGCTGTCATCTCCTCTAGGCGTTGTTGTTGCGTTACTTTCTGTATTTGTCACAGAAATGTACGCATTTCTGCCATTAAGACTTAACCGCCTCTCAACGGAGGGAGTGAGAGACATGCACGAATATTTGTTTTTGTAAATTTCCTTTGTTTATTTGTGAACAACCAACACAGCAAGCACTATGATTTTTAACTTGATTATTTTTCTTGCAAAAAGTAACACTTTAGCAATAAACTTTAACACAGAATTATAACCAAATCACTTGTTAATAGCGTCCAACTCGCTTTATATGCTTTAGCAGGGTTAATCCCAAAGAAAATAATTTTTTAATAGAATTTTTGTGAGAGCCACTATAAACACGTATGTACGCAACTATGTTGCCAGATGTTCATGTAGAAAAAAATGATTTTTTAAAAAAAAAAACTTCTTCCTGGCACAAAAAAAAAATATTACAAAGTTATATTTCGAAGTATGAGTAAAAGGCAAAGAACTTAAATATGAAAATATGTAATGAAAAAAATCGACGTGCGTTTAGTGAAATAATAGAACAAATATATGTGTAATATTTTGGTATACGAGTTAAAAATATGAACGAACCGTGGACACCTAATATTTTGTGTAATTCGTGCCAAGTAAATCTTACTCGACGAACTAGTGGAAGAATGCGGTAAGTACTTTAAAATTAATGTATTACAATGTTTTGTGGAATAAAACGTTTTAATTTTAGACATCACGTGCAATTTTGAATGCTAATGATTTGGAGAGAGCCATTCATTCACGATACGGATTGCTATTTTTGTCTAAGTTAATAGATTGGAGCAGGAAGTGTCCAAGTATAGCTAACAGCCTAATAACGGAAACATCATTAAGTTCAACTGAGTACTCAACTCTGAGCGATTCAAGTTTGAGTCAGAAGTCATTGCTTTTAACTCAGTTTCAAATCATTGGTCGAGTGAGAGATTTGGAACTGACCAAAGATAAGGCAGAACTACTTGCATCTGGGATGAAACAGTACAATATTTTGGCCCCAGATGTTAACATATCATATTATAGAGTCCGTGATATACTTATATAAAATTTTATACAATTGTGGATAACAGATGTTCTTGCAAGGACATTCCCGGATTGTTCGAGGAACTTAATCAAACATACAATTCAAAGGAATGGCGGTTATTTGTTGACAGCAGTAACGAAAATTTGAAAGCAGTACTTTTACACAACGGAAATCAGAAACCGTCGATTCCCATTGCCCATGCTGTCAACACTAACGAATCATCGAAACAATGGCTAAATTGATAAAATACATAAAATATGAACAACATGAATGGAAAATTTGTTGCGATTTAAAAATCGAGGAAAGAGTTTTTGATGGGCCTAAAATAAGGAAACTGATGAAAGATGTGAATTACGAATCATACTTGACTTCGGATGAAATTGCAGCATGGAGGTCGTTTAAGCTTGTGGTTTCAAATTTCTTTGGATCCAATAAAAGCCCGCAATATGAAACAATTATTAATGATTTGTTAAAAAATTATGAAAAAATTGGTATATCTTTTTATATTTATATATATAATACATATGTATGTATTCTTCTAACTTATTTTTCGCTTTATGTATTCCAACAGGAGTAAATATGACCCTCAAAATTCATTTCTTGCATTCTCGTTTAAACTTTTTCCTCGGGAATTTTGGCGACGAACATGGCGAAAAGGTTTCACGAAGAAATGAAGTCCATCGGGCGGCGTTACCAAGGTCTCTGGGATGAAAGAATGGTGGGAGATTATATTTGTTTCCTCATTAGAGAAACCGATTCCGAAATCTAATAACGTCAATAAAGTACTCACAATTACTTCTAATGAAACTTGTACATGTAAATAGACTCAAACATACATAATATAAATAAAAGTAATATATAAAATCGCTGTTTAAACAGAAATTAAAAAACACGATTTTTTGAAATACTCTTACCTCTACCAAAAGGGCTATAATTTCTACATTTATCCATAGATAAATGTGCCTATCGTAGATAAATAATGCCTATTTTTCAAATAGGCGTTATTTTCTTCGCTAGGATGCAAACTTTAAAAAAAAAAATAAAATATTTTCTTCGACACTTTTTCTATTTTTTATGTTTTTTTTCGTCCCAGGATTTTTTATTTTAAATCTACATTTTCCAATTTATTTAATGACTGTTACTAAACCACTGTTTCTAAGTGAAAGAGATATTTCCAACATTGGTAGTCCACATTAATAGCTTCAATTAAGCGTATAAGTCGTGCTCCTGATCGGGCATATACTCCAAAAATTATAGCGCAAATACTAAGGGTACCTTCGACGATAATAGCATTTTTAATAAAAAAAATTTAAAAAAAAATTTACCATAAAAAAATTTTTGGTTTTGATTTTATATATAAAAAAATGTTTAGGTCTAGGACACAAACAAATTTTTTTTTTGTTGCATAGTGTAATTATTAAACATTTTTATTCTCCTCAAAAGTTCTTGAGGGCGTATAATTTATTTTAATAGATTTTTTTTCTACAGAGGTCTTTGGGGCATATACTTTATTTATTCTCTTCAGAGGCCTTTGGAGGCGTATGATTGTTTTTCATAAGTGTTGTGAGAAGAAAATATAACTCTTACGTTATGTTATGGGTGAT
The DNA here is from genome assembly GCA_963930755.1 of Eudasyphora cyanicolor. Lineage (NCBI taxonomy): Eukaryota > Metazoa > Arthropoda > Insecta > Diptera > Muscidae > Eudasyphora > Eudasyphora cyanicolor. The sequence goes on along the minus strand of OZ005735.1, from coordinate 32,588,267 downwards.
CAAAATCCCAAATTTATTTTTAAAAATTCAAAAAATTTTAATTTATGTTAAAATGAGCAAATTTGTAAATTTATTACCTTCCGAGAACTTGGGGGAGCGTATGATTGATTTTAATTTGCATTATGAGAAGAAACTATTAATTGTGACGTATAAGTGATCTTAAGTTAGCAATAAATATAACCCATACGCATGGGAGTGTTCCTCATTATACCCTACACCACACTGTGGTACAGGGTATTATGACTTTGTGCATTTGTTTGTAACACCCAAAAGGAGAAGAGATAGACCCATTGTTTATTATACCGATCGACTTGTAATCACTTTCTGAGTCGATTTAGCTATGTCCGTCTGTCTGTCTGTCTGTCCGTCTGTAGACGTATTCTTGTAATCAAAGTACAGGTCGCAATTATGGTCCGATCTCAACGAAACTTTGCACATATCTTTTTTAGGCCCAAGGACGATCCCTATTGAATTTGGTTAAAATCGGTTCAGATTTACATATAGCTCCCATATATATGTACCTCCGATTTGGCATATATGCACTGTATAAGCAACATTTTGTAACCGATTTGTACAAAAATTGACAGAGACTAGTCTCGTGATACACTTAGATACAATACAAAATTTGGGCGAAATCGGTTCAGATTTATATATAGCCCCCATATATATGTTGCACACGATTTGACATGTAAGCGCTGTAGAAACTGTATTTTATATCCAATCAGTACGAAATTCGGCACAGAGAGGTTTTTTATTACATGAAGGAATACTGCCAAATTCGGAGAAAATCGGTTCAGATTTAGATATAGCCCCCATATATATGTTACCCCCGATTTGAAATTCAATAGCTGTGGAAACTGTATTTTATATCCGATCACAGCGAAATTCGGCAGAAAGAGGTTTCTTATTACACGAAGGAATACTGCCAAATTTGGAGAAAATCGGTTCAGATTTACATTTATCGCCCCAAATATATGTTAGCACCGATTTGACATTCAAGCGCTGTAGAGACTGTATTTTATATGCGATCAGTACGAAATTCGACAGAAGGAGGTTTCTATTTTACATCAATGAGTATTCAGGGAAAATCGATTCAGATTTATATATAAGCTCCATATATATGTTCCTCCTGATTTGGTTACAAAGCGCTATAGAAGTTGTACTTTACTTCCGATCATTACAATATTCTCCAGAATGATGTTTCTCAATTTAGGAACGAATATTGCTTAATTTAGCGATTACCGGTTCAGAATTAGATATATCCGCATATATATGTTCTTACCCATTTACCAATTATTCCAAATTATTATCGCAATAACCCATATCGCATTGTTAGGGAGGTGTAGGGTATTATATAGTCGGCCCCGCCCGACTTTCTGCCTTTCCTTATTGATTTATATCCGATCAGTACGAAATTCGACAGAAGGAGGTCTTTTTACATGAATAAGTATTCAGGGAAGATCGGTTCAGATTTATTTTAAAGCTCCATATATATGTTCCTCCTGATTTGGTATCAAACCGCTATAGAAGTTGTATTTTACTTCCGATCATTAAAATTTTCCAGAAAGATGTTTCTCACTTTAGGAACGAATATTGCTTAATTTAGCGATTATCGTTTCAGAATTAGAAAATACGTTTCTACCCATTTACCAATTATTCCAAATTATTATGGCAATGACCATTATCGCATTGTTAGGGAGGTGTAGGGTATTATATAGTCGGCCCCGACCGACTTTTCTGCCTTTCCTTACTGGTTTTTATTTGTAGAAATTCCGACTGTTAAGATAAAATAGACGATCATCTTAAAATCTTCCAATTCGACATTTTTGGATTACGTTTGCCTTGAATAAAGTCTGAAAAAGAATGAGCAAAATGTTCTCAAATTTTCCATATTAAAGTTCTCTGAAAGGGGGGTTACTATTTAGTTATTAAAAATATGGCTTCGAATTACTATTACTTCTTTATGAGTTATTTTCTTCAGAAGGCTTTGGGTGTATGATTTCTTTAAATTTACGTCAAAATAAGCAAATATGGTAAATTTATTATCTTCAAAAGACCTATGGAGCGTATGATTGATTTAAATTTGTTTTGTGAGAACAAAAATCACTTGTACGTCATCAAATAGCAGTTTAGCAATGAATATAAATCATGTGCAAGGGAGTTTTCACTTTCTACTCGTATACTTCAGTTTTTCGAAATATTATTACTACTTTATGAGTTATTTTCTTCACAGATCCTTGAGGGCGTATAATTTATTTAAATTGATCAGCTTAGGTAAATAAAGCTAATTTATTCCTTTCAGATGAATATGGGAGCGTATGATAGTTTTTAATTTGATTTATGAAAAGAAAATATCGCTAAGACGACTGTTGAACTAAGATTATGAACATTTTCCATATCAAATTTCTCTCAGGACCTTTGGAGCATATGTATCACTTATACGTCATGTTATCGCAGGTTTGCAATAAATATAAATCATACGCAAGGGAATTTTTGCTTTCTATACATTGGTTATTACAAATATTTTTTCGAAATTTTATTACTAATTTATGAGTTATTCTCTTCACAGATCCTTAATAAGGGCGTATAATTTATTTAAATTGAACAGCTTAGTTAAATGAAGCTAAGTTATTCCTTTCAGAGGAATATGGGAGCGTATGATTGTTTTTAATTTGATTTATGAGAAGAAAATATCGCTTATACGTCACGTAAACTTAGATTAGGCAAATTTTCCATATTAAATTTCTCTCAGGAACTTGGGAAGGTATGATTGATTCTAATTTGTTTTGTGAGAACACATATCACTTATACGTCATGTTATTGCAGGTTAGCAATAAATATAAATCATACGCAAGGGAGTTTTAACTTTTTATATATTAGATATTCGAAATCTTTTTACCGGTTTATGAGATATTTTCTCCACAGGTCCTTGAGGGCGCATAAATGTAATAATTTAAATTGATCAGCTTAGGTAAATAAAGCTTATTCCGTTCAGATGCCCATGGGAGCGTATGATTGTTTTTAATTTGATTTATGAAAAGAAAATATCGCTTAGACGTCAGGTGAACTCAAATTAGGAAAATTACCCGAAATTTTCCATATTAAATTTCTCTCAGGACCTTTGGAGCATATGATTGATTCTAATTTGTTTTGTGAGAACAAATATCACTTATACGTCATGTTATCGCAGGTTAGCAATAAATATAAATCATACGCAAGGGAGTTTTCATTTTGTATATATTAGTTATTCGAAATCTTTTTACTGGTTTATGAGATATTTTTCTCACAGGTCCTTGAGCGCGCATAAATGTATACTTTATACTATACTTTGGCTCTTAAAATTTTGTTCGAATTTTTTTACTAATTTATGAGTTATTCTCTTCATAGATCCTTAATAAGGGCGTATAATTCATTTAAATTGAACAGCTTAGTTAAATGAAGCTAATTCAGAAGCAGAAAATATCGCTTAGACGACAGGTGAACTCAGATTATGAAAATTTTCCATATTAAATTTCTCTCAGGACTTTTGGAGCATATAATTGATTCTATTTTGTTTTGTGAGAACAAATATCACTTATACGTCATGTTATCGCTGGTTTACAATAAATATAAATCATACGCAAGGGAGTTTTTGCTTTCTATACTTTGGTTAATAGAAATATTTTTCGAAATCTTATTACTAGGTTATGAGTTATTGTCTTTACAGATCCTTAAGGGCGTAAAATTTATTAACATTGATCGGCTTAGGTAAATAAGGCTAATTTATTCCCTTCAGAGGCTCATGGGAGCGTATGATTGTTTTTAATTTGATTTATGAGAAGAAAATAACGCTTAGACGTTAGGTGAACTCAATTTAGGAAAATTTTTCGAAATTTTCCATATTAAATTTCACTAAAAGTGAGGATATACTTTGGTTATTAGAAATATTTTTTTGGATCATTTTTTTTTAATTTATGTCAAAATAAGCAAATATAGCCCTTGGGAGCGTATGAGAGCGCATGAGAGCGTATATGAGAAGAAAATTTCGCTTATACATCATCTGATCGCAGTTTTGCAATTAATATGAATTATACGCTACGGAGATTTCTTCTTTTTTCTGAGTTCCTACTCTTCACTGACAAAATGACGCATTTATAAAGCCCTAAAAAATTCATATGAAAATCAATTCATCAAAAATTCTGTAGCAATCATTTTATTAACTTAGAATTCACTTATTCGTCATGTGTGTTAGCAATTGATATAAATCATATGATAGTCAGTTCTCCACAAGTTTATATTTTGAAGATTCACACTTTTCTCTCAAAATTGGCATATTTGTTAAGCCCTAAACAAATTGACAAATTCATACGAAAATCTTTTTAACATTACTTCGGTGGCAGATTACTCTTGCTATAATTAAAGCCTGTCATTGAATAAGCGAAATTTTCTAAAATTATACATTTGCACATTCTCTGAAAGGGAGGATATATACTTTAGTTATTAGAAATATTTTTTCGAAATCATTCTACACCTTTATGAGTTATTTTCCCTGAGGGCGTATAATTTATTTTAATTTATGTCAAAATATACACCTTGGGAGCGCATTATTGTTTTTAATTTATATTATGAGAAGAAAATATCACTTATACGAGTACATCATGTGATTCCATGTTAGCAATATATATATATGTAAATCATACCCAAGGGAGTTTAAAACAATACAAAAATTTACAAATTCATACCAAAACTTCTGCTACAATCATTTTATTTGTGTATGAGAAGAAAAAAAAACTCTTGACACAATAAGTGATACGTCCGTTCTCGACAACGACATCAGTGCTTTGGTGCGTTGTGAGTCTAAACCGGGCCACATTAGCCTGGAATGTATGCAGTTCTTGACTAGTGACCATGTGTCATTTGTTGCCGTCAGTTCACTATCTTTCAAGAGGAGCTTGCAGGTCGCAAGTATATCAGCCTTGCAGTTCCCTGGTATGTCCCTGTGGCCCGGCACCCATATGTGGTGAATATTGAACTGTTCAGATCTCTGTTCATTAAGAGAACTGCTACAGTCGAGGGCAGTTTTTGACTTCAGGAATATAAAGGGTTTTTCGACAAGAGGTGTTATTGTGGTATTCCAAGAAAAATATCATTTTTTGAGATAAATGATTGGATGTTTATTTCATAATAAAGAGGAAGGTATGCCGTTAATAATGAACAACAACATCAGCCAAATGGCCACCACGACCACGCTTACCGGACCATTTGCTTTTCATGAAATTTCCCATAACCAAATCGCAAAGTGGCGGCCCTATGTCCTCGATAGCCTCACGAATTCTATCTTTGAGGTCTTGAATCGACCCGGGGCTGTTGGCGTAGACCTTATCTTTCACGTGGCCCCAAAGGAAGAAGTCGCAAGGTGTTAAATCACAAGATCTCGGTGGCCAATTGTGATCACCTCTTCGAGAGATAACAGGAAAATTTTCCCGTAACCGAGCAATGGTTTCGTTGCTTGTGTGGCACGTAGCGCCGTCTTGTTGAAAGTAAACGTTGTCCAGATCAATACCATCCAACTCCGACCATAAAAAATCAGTAATCACCTCTCTATAGCGCAATCTCTTCACCGTAACTGTTGATTCAACCGAAAAAGTAAGCTCCAATGACCCCGCCGGACCATAAACCGCACCAAACAGTCACACGTTGAGGATGGAGAGGCTTCTAAACAATAACTCTTGGGTTTTCCGAGCCCCAGATGCGACAATTTTGCTTGTTGACGTAGCCACCCTGGTGGAAATGGGCCTCAAGATGATTTTGTATCGTTTGTATCGTTTTTTTGTTCGATGGGTTTTTGATCGTTTTCTATCGTTCGATGATAGTGTATCGTCCCATTTTTAGTAATGGCGTAGTTTCTACTTGTCAAATGTCAAAGAATAAAAGCTTCAAATGTGACAGCTACCGAAATACCGGGAGATTCAAAATAACACCTTTTGTTGGAAAACACTAACAAATTTTTTTTTTGCATTTTTTTTTCAAATTTTTGAAATTTAAATGTCATTTTTTAAACTGTTTGTACTCTCCGATTTTCGCGAATTTTTTATATTAATTTTTCTCTTAATTCTGAAACATATAAGCTTTATGCGGGAGTGGACCTAAAATTTTTTTATATTTTTTAATTTTGTTGTTTGCTTGCTTTCATCTGGTCTGCAAATCTTTGTGATTCTAACTAGGATATTCTCCCGGCTTCAAGACCATTTTGTTTCTATATTATTAAAGAAACAAGTATTTTATACATGGCGGTGTATAAATATGTATTAAAAATTGGCAGCACACATACTGGATCATGATTTCTGAGCCGTGACACTCGTTATCAACAGTTCTGCTGCAATTGTATGGGAGATACGGAGCTCTATATGGTTGACTTCAACACGCAAGCGAATGAGAAATCTTTGTGAAACCACACTTCTCCAAAATCTTCCAAAAACAATTGTTAACCAAAGTTAATACAAAACACCAGCCATGTCCAATGGGAAGCAAATTTTGCTCCATCTAATGGAAAATTACCACACTATGCAGAAAAGCCTTTATGGTTTTTGACTGCACTAAGTGTAGTTTATGGTGAGTCAGAAGACGCACCTTGTTTTGCCGAGCCATGCATTTGTTATGTTGTTTGCTTGCTTTCATTTGGTCTGCAAATCTTTGTGATTCTAACTAGGATATTCTCCCGGCTTCAAGACCATTTTGTTTCTATATTATTAAAGAAACAAGTATTTTAAAATTATTTTTTAAAATTTTTGATGACCTTAATTTTATGCTTTTAACATTTTGCCCCTACAACTATTGACATATGCGAATGTTTACTCACCACTGTGTGTGCAATTTATATTAACCCCAAGCTAGAAAGTATGCTATAGAATTAAAATTAAATTACGCCAAAAAGTAGGCTATGCAAAAAAAAAATAATTCAGTCAAGCAAATTTAATTTAAGAGTAATTAGCATGAATAACCCATAATGCTATTAAAGCAGCGCATAAAGCATAATATATATTTAAGTGAAATTGAATTGAATTTGCAATGATTTAGAAATAAAAACATTATAGTGAAACATTTTCCTAAAAAAAAAATTTTATATACTCGAACAATTTGCTCGAAAACACCTAGAAAACAAATGAACAAATTCAAAAATATCCTTTCGAGTCGAAAGGAAATTTTTGGTTCTTAAGAAATCACCGTGATTCGTCGTCATTATTTTGTCTTAAAGGGAGGGACTGATTTTAATTTCACAGGCTAACAGCAAAACTCATAAAACAACTCTATAAAATATTCAACACTATACCTAGAAGTATTTAATTTCATTTTACTCATATGACCCAATATTTCCTAAATTAGAGCAAACTTCCCTTAGAGTATGCATTAATTTTTTTAACCACCCCAAAAGTATGCCCTAAAAAATTCCCTTACGAGTGCGTGACTTTTTCCATACTTTCTTCGTTAAGTGGCACAATTAATTTTGCCCCTTCTACATGGTATCTGTACAGGACATTTATTTGTGATTTGCGATAATAGTATGACAAAATGTGAAATAAAACACTATATTTTATACACACAAGTTGTTGTTGATAATGTACTACAAAATTAAATTCCCCTTTGAAAAATGTCTGTGTGTCTGTCTGCTGGCTCTCTCGAAAGAAGTAACCGATTGACTTCAAATTTGGTATGCGGAAAAATTTTACTCTATCTCCGGCTAAGTTAGAAGATGGGCCATATCGCTCAACTCCTTCTTGTAACTCCCACACAAAGGGTTAACATTTAGTGAAATATTGATTTTTTAATACCTTCTATACTACTTACTCAAATCTTGCGAAATTTCACACATAGTATTAGTTTGTTAGTCACTAAGATGTCAAGAAAAATGATGATCAAGAAAATTGGCGAAGTGGCCACTCCTTTTTTGGTACCTCCCACACAAATGGTCCATTTTGCACCAAAAGTTAACAGCTTATGGCTTTAATATCAGTTCATACAAAAACATGAAATTTTGTACAGTGCAATGCTTTTTAGTGCCTAGAGTCCATAGAAAAATTGGCGGTATTGGCACGCCCCTTTTGGTAGCTCCCACACAAATGTACCATTTTGTACCAAAAGATAACAGATTTTAACTTTAATACCAGTGAAGTGCAATTTTGTACGGTGTAATGTTTTTATAGTATCTAGAGTCCAGATAAAAGTGACCGTTATTTGCACGCCCCTTTTGGGCCCTCCCACACAAATACGATATATTAAAAAAAACCGTCGATTTGCCATAAAAGTGTATAGTGGACACCTATAGTGTTTTTTTTACCAGAAATCTTTTTACCGAAAACATCACCCAAAAAATCCATTGATTTCAACTACTTTGGATATATAGTTATGTTTGTAGGGAGTTTATCAGGGGTAAGGGGATCAGCGGGGTGGTGGGTGCTTTGGAAGAAATACTTCCTGAAGTTTCTCCTTTATTTTGTTCTTTGGCGTGGAACATCTATTCCGAAGTCTTCGAGCCGCAAGTGCAAATGTGGTACCAACATTTCAAAAAAAGATTTTAAAATCGCACCATAACTTAAGAAGTTATGACCAAAAACCTGATACACAGAGTGATATCTTCACGATTTTTATACCCTACACCACACTGTGGTACAGGGTATTATAAGTTTGTTTCACGGCAGATGTTTGTAACACCTGAAAATAACACAGCTAGACCCACCTTAAAGTATACCGATCGACTCAGAATCACTAGCTGAGTCGAATTAACCATGTCTGTCCGTCCGTCCGTCCGTCTGTCCATGTAAAGTTGTTCGTCGACTACAGGTCGCAATTTCACTTCGATCGTTCTGAAATTTTGCAGTTTAGCAGTATTTCGCAGCTGTAAAGATCCCTATTGAATTTGGTTGAAATCGGTTCAGTTTTAGCTATAGCTCCCATATATATGTTTCGTCCGATTTTGCTCTTTAGTTCTGTAGAAGCTGTATTTTACATCCAATCATTTTGAAATTTAGAATGGTAGAGTTTCTTGATCCATGAACCAACACTACCGAATTTGAAGAAAATCGGTTAAGATTTAGCTATAGCTCCCATATATATGTTTCGTCCGATTTTGCTCTTTAGTCCTGTAGAAGCTGTATTTTACATCCAATCATTTTGAAATTTAGAATGGTAGAGTTTCTTGATCCATGAACCAACACTACCGAATGTGAAGAAAATCGGTTCAGTTTTAGCTATAGCTCCCATATATATGTTTCGTCCGATTTTGCTCTTTAGTCCTGAAGAAGCTGTATTTTACATCCAATCATTTTGAAATTTAGAATGGTAGAGTTTCTTGATCCATGAACCAACATTGCCGAATTTGAAGAAAATCGGTTCAGATTTAGCTATAGCTCCCATATATATGTTTCGTCCGATTTTGCTCTTTAGTCCTGTAAAAGCTGTATTTTACATCCAATCATTTTGAAATTTAGAATGGTAGAGTTTCTTGATCCATGAACCAACATTGCCGAATTTGAAGAAAATCGGTTAAGATTTAGCTATAGCTCCCATATATATGTTTCGTCCGATTTTGCTCTTTAGTCCTGTAGAAGCTGTATTTTACATCCAATCATTTTGAAATTTAGAATGGTAGAGTTTCTTGATCCATGAACCAACACTACCGAATTTGAAGAAAATCGGTTAAGATTTAGCTATAGCTCCCATATATATGTTTCGTCCGATTTGGCCCTTTAGTCCTATAGAAGCTGTATTTTGTATGCAATCATTTTGAAATTTAGAATGGTAGAGTTTCTTGATCCATGAACCAACACTAACGAATTTGAAGAAAATCGGTTAAGATTTAGCTATAGCTCCCATATATATGTTTCGTCCGATTTGGTCCTTTAGTCCTATAAAAGCTGTATTTTACATCCAATCGTTTTGAAATTTAGAATGGTAGAGTTTCTTGATCCATGAACCAACATTGCCGAATTTGAAGAAAATCGGTTAAGATTTAGCTATAGCTCCCATATATATGTTTCGTCCGATTTGGCCCTTTAGTCCTATAAAAGCTGTATTTTACATGCAATCGTTTTGAAATTTAGAATGGTAGAGTTTCTTGATCCATGAACCAATATTGCCGAATTTGAAGAAAATCGCTTAAGATTTAGCTATAGCTCCCATATATATGTTTCGTCCGATTTGGTCCTTTAGTCCTATAAAAGCTGTATTTTACATCCAATCGTTTTGAAATTTAGAATGGTAGAGTTTTTTGATCCATGAACCAATATTGCCGAATTTGAAGAAAATCGGTTAAGATTTAGCTATAGCTCCCATATATATGTTTCGTCCGATTTGGTCCTTTAGTCCTATAAAAGCTGTATTTTACATCCAATCGTTTTGAAATTTAGAATGGTAGACTTTCTCGATCCATGAACCAATATTGCCGAATTTGAAGAAAATCGGTTAAGATTTAGCTAAAGCTCCCATATATATGTTTCGTCCGATTTTGCTCTTTAGTCCTGTAGAAGCTGTATTTTACATCCAATCGTTTTGAAATTTAGAATGGTAGAGTTTTTTGATCCATGAACCAATATTGCCGAATTTGAAGAAAATCGGTTAAGATTTAGCTATAGCTCCCATATATATGTTTCGTCCGATTTTGCTCTTTAGTCCTGTTTAAGCTGTATTTTACATCCAATCGTTTTGAAATTTAGAATGGTAGAGTTTCTTGATCCATGAACCAACACTAACGAATTTGAAGAAAATCGGTTAAGATTTAGCTATAGCTCCCATATATATGTTTCGTCCGATTTGGTCCTTTAGTCCTATAAAAGCTGTATTTTACATCCAATCGTTTTGAAATTTAGAATGGTAGAGTTTCTTGATCCATGAACCAACACTACCGAATTTGAAGAAAATCGGTTAAGATTTAGCTATAGCTCCCATATATATGTTTCGTCCGATTTTGTCCTTTAGTCCTTTAAAAGCTGTATTTTGCATCCAATCGTTTTGCAATTTAGAATGGTAGAGTTTCTTGATCCATGAACCAACACTACCGAATTTGAAGAAAATCGGTTAAGATTTAGCTATAGCTCCCATATATATGTTTCGTCTGATTTAGTCCTTTAGTCCTATAGAAGCTGTATTTTACATCCAATCGTTTTGAAATTTAGAATAAACAATTTATACATGAATTACAAAATTTATATTTCAGAGTTATTCAATATTACGAGAGTGGTGTAGGGTATTTTATAGTCGGCCCCGTCCGACTTTAGCCTTTCCTTACTGGTTTAAATATCAATAACTTCTTATAGAGTTATTGTAAAAATCTTAAAAAATTCCACAAAGCGTTTCTTCAGGTGTACTGAAAAGTATAAAAAATGGGAAAAATCAAAATTGAAATTTTCGATTTACCGTGGAATTCCCCATATATATTTATTCTCTTTGTTCCAGTGTGGACCATAGGCCCATGTGACACTTTTGCTCCTTAGTAAATATTTTTGAGAATTTATTAAAGGGTATTAATAAAATCGATCTATTATTTCTTTAATTGATAACTCAAATTTCTCCACTCTTGTCACATTAACTGCTTTGACAAAGAATATAAGAATAAAACAATTAATTTTCTAAAAAGGAGTTTAATTTTGCAGTACAATAACAATAATAACTGCTGTGATTTAAACACAGGGTTTCATTCTCATTTTTTCCATACTATTATTGCAAATCACAAATAAATGTCCTGCACCTCATACGAATAAGGGGCAAAATTAATTGTGTCACTTAACGAAGAACGTATGGAAAAAGTCACGCACAGGGTAAGGGAATTTTTTAGTGCATGCTTTTGGGGTGGTTAAAAAAATAACTGCATACTCTAAGGGTAGTTTGCTCTAATTTAAGAAATATTGGGTCATATGTTTGAAAATAAATGAAATACTTCTAGAGATAGAGTATAAATATTTTATGGAGCTGTTTTATAAGTTTTGCTGTTAGTCAACCGGTAAATTAAAACCCGTCCTTCTCTTTGAGGCAAAATAATCATGACGACTTATTGTGATTTCTTTAATCACTTTAGATTAGGGGGGGGGGATGTGTTATAGGTTAAAAGAACATTTTCGAATAATATTCATTATATAGGGTTTTCCAATAAGAGTGATATGATTTCTTTGAAAAAAAAGGAAATTCAAAAGTTTTTTATTTAATGTGAAGTACAATCGATACAATTAAGTTCTAAATAAAACGTCATTCAAATGGCCTCCACGACTTCTTCTGCAGAAACGAATTCGATGAACCCAATTTTCGAGCACTTTTTCCACTAAACCAAGTCGTATGTCAATATTGACTTGTAAAGCTTGAAGAGAGTCTGGTTTATTTCAAAATACCAATGACTTCAAATAACCCCACAAGAAATAGTCTAATGGTGTTAAATCACAACTTCTTGGAGGCCATTCAATATCACAATTTCTTGAAATAATCGAATCTCCAAACTTTTCTCGCAACAATTCAATTGTTTTATTTACTGTGTGGCATGTAGACACAATCGGTCAATGGCAAAAAGATAGCTCTTCACGAGAGCTAACATATTGCTCATGGGTATCAAGGTCGTAGGTCGACTGGAAAGTGTTTGTTTTTGGATTTATAAGAAAATGGACTTAGCATCATTTTCAAATATGAGCGGAAAGTTTATTTTTGCTTTGGCACCTTAACGCTACGTCGGATCGGGAATCGGTCAATGGCAAAAAGATAGCTCTTAACGAGAGCTAAAATATTGCTCATGGGTGTTAAGGTCGTAGACCGACTGGAAAGTGTTTTTTTGGATTTCAAAAAAAAATGTACTTAGCACACGAAAAGTTGCAATTGGAGAACGATTATTTTGATAATAAAACTGAATAATTTGTAAACGTTTTTCTTGCATATATCTCTCCATGATGAAATTGTAAACACTACTGAAGACAATGAAAAACAAATGACAGATCATGACATATTACAAATGGCTGTAACGTCACTTCAAAATCATATCATACCTATTGGAAAACCCGTTAATTTAATTACCTATCCTGAGTATACAATTTTTTATTTTTTTTTTTTAAATTTTTCGCTATAAAATTTTTATTTCTAAATCTTTGCAAATTCAAATTCCATTTCACTTAAATATATTTTATGCTTTATGCGCTGCTTTAACGGCATTATTATGCTAATTGCTCATTAAATAAATTTGCTTGACTGATTTGATTATTTTAGCATAGCATACTTTTTGGCGTAATTTAATTTGAATTTTATAGCATACTTTCTAGCTTGGGGTAAATGTAAATTTCACACACTGTGGTGAGTAAACATTCGCATATGTCAATAGTTGTAAAGGGAAAAATGTTAAAAGCGTAAAATATGGGTCATCCAATGACTAATTGCAGTGGAAGTATACTCGAATGTTATACATATATTAATTTATTTCATGTGAATAAATATTCTGCCGAGGATTATAATTCTATTAAAAAGTTGAGAATAACATTTAAAAATTGAACATGTATAGGTTTGAACTGCGTTTTGTTTTGGAAAATAGATTTTTTTTTGATTTTTATGGCCTATCTCAAAGGCGGATGGTGTGTGTCTTGGCTGTCAGTTGGAAAAATGTTAAAAGCCATAAAATGTAGGCCATAAACTGGGTAGTTGGTATAGATATATACTAACATTTTATATACATAGAATTCAATTTAAGCACATATTAAGACAGTTTCAGACCAGGAAAACCGACTATGTTATACCCTCATTTTGTGAGTAACAACGCAATTTTAGAAATATTCTGTACCGGTTATCTTTAAACCATTGACAATTTGTCTATTTAAATCTTCACAAAACAATCTGCCTAAGTGAATTTACCAATTGATTCTCCATCTCTTAATAAAGAAATGGCCTCAAATGAATGAGTGACTGAGTGAAGGAAGGAAGGAAGGAAAGAATGACAGAATGTTGTTGTTTACTGCTACGATTCATGTTGTAAATACACTTAAAATGGCTCAAGAAAATTCAATTTCCTTTACAAATATCCATGACATACATATGTTCTCATATGTACGAGTATGTATACAAATGTATACGAGTAGAGATACACTGCAATCAATTTGCCCAAAAGTCCACTTTGTAAAATGATTTCTCTTTCGTTAAATTCACCAAGTAAACTCAATTTCCATTAAGTGCTGTAGGAAAGTTTCTTAGTATAGTTTTTTTTGGGGGGGTGCGGAGCACAGGAAAATTGCAATCAACTCTTAAAATTGATATATGGGAAATTCCTCGACAAATCGACGGTTTCAAAAACATTTCAGTTTTGATTTTTCTCATTTTTTTTAAATTTTTTAGTATACCTGAAGAAAAGCTTTGTGGAATTTGTTGAGTTTTTTCCGATAACTCGTTCAGAAGTTATCGACATATCGATACCTCCAGTCTAAACTATGCTAAGTGCAAAAAGGTAGTTTTTCTGGAGAGGCGATCAAAGTTTGATAAATTTTTTAAATTTGTGTAGAATTCCTTTATGATGGAAATTGAATGACCTGTATTGTTTTGTGAATAACTTTTGATTTGTGTTAACGGATAAACACCAAATTTTGACTGAATATAATTTGGAATATTTCCACACAGAACCCTTAATCTCAGAATCTCCACCAGACTCCCAGATGAATGCACTGTCTTCCAGGCAGAGATCTATGCCATTAACATTGCCGCGAAACAGATTTCGGAACGGGATATTTCTCCGAAAAAATTCAAGATCTACGTCGACAGCACTCAAGGCCTTGGGCTCTAGAACTATCAAATCACGCTGCACGATGGACTGCTTTCTATCCTTAACCCATATTCAGGCGCACGAAATCACACTCTGCTGGCTGCCAGGACATAGCAACATACAGGGCAACGAATTAGCAGACGAATGTGCGAGGATAGGATCCGGCGCACGAAATGAAACCGCGACTCTGGACGTGCAAATTCCGTTCGTGGAACTTAAAAACCAAATCGACGAACGCGGAGCAGCACTAACCAGATCGAGGTGGGATATCGTACAAAACTGCAGGATTGCAAGAACCCTTTGGCCATCCAATGATGTGAAACGTACCGAAGAATTGCTGTCCTTCAGGAAGAACACACTTAGCATCCTCCCTGGAGCCATCACAGGGCACTGCGTGATAGGCAATATGGCTGCACGCATGAAGCTTCCTTACGAAGACTTCTGTAGAAGCTGCTTGGATGAAGAAGAGGAGGAGTCAGTACAGCGCCTGCTATGCTCATGCAAAGGACTGCAAGAGTACAGTTTGGCCTTTTTAGGGCACAGGCTCTTCGAAAACCTGGATGGCCTAGCAGATGCACCGCTCAAACCCCTTCTCAATTTCATCAGAAAATCTCTCTGGTTTAGTAAAGCCACAAAGACAAACGAAATCACGAGTCACTAGATCTTCTCTCCCTCTTTCTAAATCTTCTCTCCCTCTTCCTAAACCTTCTCTCCCTCTTCCTAGTCTGTTAACCTCCAACTATTTCTTCTATTTTTCTATTCTGCTCACGGGAAACACAATGGACCGAATTGTCGGCCCCGAGTGAACTCGTCAGTTGTATTCTGACGGGCGTCCCTTTCAACCTAACCTAACCTACACACAGAATACAGTTTGGTTGCCTCAACCGAATTATTTGCCAACCGAATTTTGGTAGTTCTGTCTACTATCATGCGATTCCATCAGGATAACCAATATTTTGGTTGTGGTATACTTCTGCTTCCATGTTCACAACAATTATATTTGGTTGCGCCAACTATGAAAATGGTGGCTAACACTATCTGTTGTAGTTGCTGTTTTAAAAAATTGGTTGTTCTGACAATTTGTCAGTCATATACTGCCGACAATTAATGAAAAACCAAAATCAATAATCTTCCTCTAAAAAATAACTATATATCAAAAGTAGTTGAAATCGACGGATTTTTAGGTGATGTATCGACAAAAAGATTCGTTGTAAAAAATCACTATAGGTGCCACAATACACCTTTATGGGACAATTCAACGTTTTTTTTTAATATATCGTATTTATTGGACCATAACTTAAAAAGTTATGACCAAAATCCTGATATACAGAGTGATATCTTAACGATTTTTTAAATATCGATAACTTTAAAACTCCATAACGAGTTATAAAAAACATTTTTCATAAGTCCGATTTGAAAAATCTTGTTTTTTTTCAAATGCTTGATTTTTTTTAATACTTTTTAGAAAAAAAATTAAAAAATATTAAAATTTTTTTGTGTGCTATTTTTAAGTTTTTACGAGTTATAAAAAACATTTTAGTTTTGATTTTTCTCATTTTTTAATATTTTTTAGTACAGCTGATGAAAAGCTTTGTGGAATTTTTTGTGATTTTTCCGATAACTCGTTCAGAAGTTATCGACATAATAAAAGTCGTTAAGATGTTACTCTATGTATCGGGGTTTTGGTCCTAACTTCATAAGTCCGATTTGAAAAATCTTTTTTTTTTCAAATGTTGGTATTTTTTTAATCATTTTTTGGAAAAAATTTCAAAAAATTAATATTAACATATTTTTTGTGTGCGATTTTTAAGTTTTGAAATTTAAATGTCAGTTTTTAAATAGTTAGTATTCTCCGATTTTTGCGAATTTTTTATATTTTAAACTTCTATTAATTCTCTAACATATAAGCTCTGAATGGAAATGCACCTAACATTTTTTATATATATATTTAATTTTTTAAAATTAACAAACAAATTAGCTGATAACCACTGTGCTTGCGGCTTGAAGGCTTCAGAATAGATGTTCCACGCCAAAGAATAGATGTTCTTCCAAAACACACGCCACCCCCGTAGATCTCCTTACGCCTGATAATCTCCCTCCAAAAAATAACTATGTATATATCAAAAGTATTTGAAATCGATGGATTTTTTAGGTGATGTATTCGACAAAAAGATTCGTTGTAAAAAATCACTATAGGTGCCACAATACACCTTTATGGGGCAATTCAACGTTTTTTTTTAATATATCGTATTTATTGGATCATAACTTAAAAAGTTATGACCAACAACCCGATATACAGGGTGATATCTTAAAGATTTTTTAAATATCGATAACTTCTGAACGAGTTATCGGAAAATTCTCAAAAAATTCTACAAACCGTTTCTTCAGGTGTACTAAAAATATTAAAAAATTGGAAAAAATCAAAACTGAAATTTTGGAATGGAATTCCCCATATATATATATATAAAAGCAACGAAGAGAAATATCGCCAGAAACCCCCTAATTTTCAAATAATAGTGATTTTGGAGGTAAACAAACTTTATGTTCTTTTACTTAGATCTGCCTGAGAGAATTTGTCAAGAAAATTTGGTTTTTCCTTTTTTGTTTTGGGGTTTGTTTAGATGAGTTATCTAGAGAAAATAAACCTTAAATTACCCCAAAGTGTTGCATTATTTTAGGAGCTGTGGAAAAACCAAATTTTGCTAAAGCATACTTTACCAGAAAGTGTTGCATATGTTTTAGGAGCTGTGGAAAAACCAAATCTTGCTAAAGCATACTTTTAGTTAAATTAAATTTTATTGATTAAAAGGTTAATAGGTTATCTGTTAAAGATTAAAATTACTTTAAAAGAAATATTATAAAAGTAATACTGTTGTTGTATCACAAAAAAGTTCAAAGGTTTCATATGAAACACTTTCGTTCTACTTTTAGGAGCTTTAGCAGAATTAATATTCTTAAAGCATACCTTTAGGTAATTTAAAATTCATAGCCAATGATTCAGAGGTTATCTAGAAAATCTGAAGTTCTATACAAAGTAAGAGCAAAAAACCAACGTTTATGAATTTAAGAGGTTTTTCAATAATATCATTACACTAAATCTCATCTCATTCAAGACACAACCCTGGCGCCTTTGAGGTATACCATAAAAAACGAAACGAAGTTAAACAAAGAGATTAGTAAATTCAGACACAATTTTATCATAGAAGTCTTCGGAATAGATGCTTTAAGTGGCTGTTCTTTAAACTAAGGACATTTCATAAATAAAATAAAATAAAATAAATAAATTTTCTTAAAGCATACTTTAAGGTAAATTAAATTTTATTGATTCAAATTCATAGGAGAAGATTAAGATGTTATCTAGAAAATCTGAAGTTATATATAAAGTAACAGCAACAACCCAAGGTTTATGATTTTAAGAGGTTTTTCAATTATATCATCACACTAAATCTCAGCTCATCTAAGACAACCCTGACGCCTTTGAGGTATACCATAAAAAACGAAACAAAGAGGTTAGTAAATTCAGACACAATTTTATCGTAGAAGTCTTCGGAATAGATGTTCCAAGGACATTTCATAAATAAAATAAAATTATTTTTTTAAAGTATACTTTTAGGTAAATTACATTTTATTGATTTAAATTCATGGTAGAAGATTAAGAGGTTATCTAGAAAATCTGAAGTTATATACAAAGTAAGAGCAACAAACCAACGTTTATGATTTTAAGAGGTTTTTCAATAATATCATTACACTAAATCTCATCTCATTCAAGACACAACCCTGGCGCCTTTGATGTATACCATAAAAACGAAACGAAGTTAAACAAAGAGATTAGTAAATTCAGACGCAGTTTTATCATAGAAGTCTTCGGAATAGATGCTTTAAGTGGCTATTCTTTAAACCAAGGACATTTCATAAATAAAAAAAATTAAATAAATAAATTTTCTTAAAGCATACTTTTAGGTAAATTAAATTTTATTGATTCAAATTCATAGTGGAAGATTAAAAGGTTATCTAGAAAATCTAAAGTTATATACAAAGTAAGAGCAACAAACCAACGCTTATGATTTTAAGAGGTTTTTCAATTATATCATCACACTAAATCTCAGCTCATCCAAGACACAACACTGGCGCCTTTGAGGTATACCATAAAAAACGAAATTAAGTTTAACAAATAGGTTAGTAAATTCAGGCACAATTTTATCATAGAAGTCTTCGGAATAGATGCTTTAAGTGGCTGTTCTTTAAACCAAGGACATTTCATAAATAAAATAAAATTAAATAAATGAATTTTCTTAAAGCATACTTTTAGGTAAATTAAATTTTATTGATTCAAATTCATAGGAGAAGATTAAGATGTTATCTAGAAAATATGAAGTTATATATAAAGTAACAGCAACAACCCAAGGATTATGATTTTAAGAGGTTTTTCAATTATATCATCACACTAAATCTCAGCTCATCCAAGACACAACCCTGACGCTTTTGAGGTATACCATAAAAAATTAAACAAAGGGGTTAGTAAATTCAGACACAGTTTTATCATAGAAGTCTTCAGAATAGATGTTCCAAGGACATTTCATAAATAAAATAAAATTATTTTTTTAAAGTATACTTTTAGGTAAATTAAATTTTATTGATTCAAATTCATAGGAGAAGATTAAGAGGTTATCTAGAAAATCTGAAGTTATATACAAAGTAAGAGCAACAAACCAACGTTTATGATTTTAAGAGGTTTTTCAATAATATCATCACACTAAATCTCATCTCATTCAAGACACAACCCTGGTGCCTTTGAGGTATACCATAAAAACGAAGTTAAACAAAGAGATTAGTAAATTCAGACACAGTTTTATCGTAGAAGTCTTCGGAATAGATGCTTTAAGTGGCTGTTCTTTAAACCATGGACATTTCGTAAATAAAATAAAATTACATGAATGAATTTTCTTAAAGCATACTTTTAGGTAAATTAAATTTTATTGATTCAAATTCATAGTGGAAGATTAAAAGGTTATCTAGAAAATCTAAAGTTATATACAAAGTAAGAGCAACAAACCAACGCTTATGATTTTAAGAGGTTTTTCAATTATATCATCACACTAAATCTCAGCTCATCCAAGACACAACACTGGCGCCTTTGAGGTATACCATAAAAAACGAAATTAAGTTTAACAAATAGGTTAGTAAATTCAGGCACAATTTTATCATAGAAGTCTTCGGAATAGATGCTTTAAGTGGCTGTTCTTTAATCCAAGGACATTTCATAAATAAAATAAAATTAAATAAATGAATTTTCTTAAAGCATACTTTTAGGTAAATTAAATTTTATTGATTCAAATTCATAGTAGAAGATTAAGAGGATATCTAGAAAATCTGAAGTTATATACAAAGTAAGAGCAACAAACCAACGTTTATGATTTTAAGAGGTTTTTCAATAATATCATCACACTAAATCTCAGCTCATCCAAGACACAACCCTGACGCTTTTGAGGTATACCATAAAAAATGAAACAAAGAGGTTAGTAAATTCAGACACAGTTTTATCATAGAAGTCTTCAGAATAGATGTTCCAAGGATATTTCATAAATAAAATATTTTTTTTTTTAAAGTATACTTTTAGGTATATTAAATTTTATTGATTCAAATTCATAGGAAAAGATTAAGAGGTTATCTAGAAAATCTGAAGTTATATACAAAGTAAGAGCAACAAACCAACGTTTATGATTTTAAGAGGTTTTTCAATAATATCATTACACAAAATCTCATCTCATTCAAGACACAACCCTGGCTCCTTTGAGGTATACCATAAAAAACGAAATTAAGTTTAACAAATAGGTTAGTAAATTCAGGCACAATTTTATCATTGAAGTCTTCGGAATAGATGCTTTAAGTGGCTATTCTTTAAACCAAGGACATTTCATAAATAAAATAAATAAATTTTCTTAAAGCATACTTTTAGGTAAATTAAATTTTATTGATTCAAATTCATAGTAGAAGATTAAGAGGATATCTAGAAAATCTGAAGTTATATACAAAGTAAGAGCAACAAACCAACGTTTATGATTTTAAGAGGTTTTTCAATAATATCATCACACTAAATCTCAGCTCATCCAAGACACAACCCTGACGCTTTTGAGGTATACCATAAAAAACGAAACAAAGAGGTTAGTAAATTCAGACACAATTTTATCATAGAAGTCTTCGGAATAGATGTTCCAAGGACATTTCATAAATAAAATAAAATTATTTTTTTTAATGTATACTTTTAGGTAAATTAAATTTTATTGATTCAAATTCATAGGAAAAGATTAAGAGGTTATCTAGAAAATCTGAAGTTATATACAAAGTAAGAGCAACAAACCAACGTTTATGATTTTAAGAGGTTTTTCAGTAATATCATTACACTAAATATCAGCTCATTCAAGACACAACCCTGGCGCCTTTGAGGTATATCATAAAAACGAAACGAAGTTAAACAAAGAGATTAGTAACAATTTAGACACAATTTGATCATAGAAGTCTTCGGAATATTTGTTCCAAGTGTCTAGTCTTTAAAAACATAAAACAAAGTTAATTAAATAAATTTTCTGAAAATATACTTTTTGGTAAATTAAATTTTATTGATTTGAATTCATAGGAGACGATTCAGAGGTTATCGAGAAAATAAAATTTATGTATTCATATACAAAGTAACAGCAACAAACCAACGTTTATAATTTTAAAAGGTTGTTCAATAATGTCATCACAATGTGTATTAGAAGGTATTATATTTGGGCCAGTTTTTTTTGAATTTTTGCTCCAAAGAAGTACGTATGTCAACACTCATCCCAAGGACAGGTTCCTTCAGGTCCAACCGTACCATGATCAGGTATCATTTATTGATTTATTGAACCTACCAACTGGTTGTAGAAAATGACAAAAAAAAACATTTACGTAAATTTTCGGAAAAATATATGTTTTCAATAAAATCGACTCAAAAAAAAAAACCAGAGACAATTTTTAATGATATTTTTCGACTCTTATTTTATGTTGGGCAACTCTTCATCCTTCATTGAAAACTTCATTTCTAGACCTATATTCAATTTGTGATAAAGATACGTTCGTATATAATAATAATAAAAAAAAATTTACTTCAAATGACCTTAAACTTCATAGCATTTTAAATGAATTAATATAGGGTGATCCAAGTAAAGATATTTTTTTTCAATAGCATTTTTTTAACAGATCACGTGTGAGTCGTGTCATGCTGTCATGTTAATTTTGTTAAGTATTGTTTGGCATTTCTTCATGGGAAAGACTTTCGCCTGAATAACGTTTACAACGTTTTGACAACAAATTGACAGATTAATTAGTGTAATGTTATAACGGGTGATCCAAGTAGAGATACTTTTTTCAATAGCCTTTTTTGACAGATCACGTGTGAGTCATGTCATGCTGTCATGTTATTATTGTTAAGTATTGTTAGGCATTTCATCATCTTTCAAATAATAATAAACATTCCCCATTCAATTTGAATTTTCTGTGTTTTTTCTTTAAAAAGGAAGAGAACCTCGAAATGGATCACCCTATATATACGAGTAACATGGACAGAAATGTCCGTGAAGTTTGTAGACGATAAGACCAGCGACGCACAGAGGTATTTTGGATGAAAAACAAACAATTTTTAGACAATTACTTTTTAAAAATGGAATGAATGATGCTTCAATAAGAAAAATCCATAATTTGTTTTCATAAAAAATAATATTTTGTCACAGAAAAAATGACCGATTCTTATGAAACTTGGCGTGCATATTTTGTTTATTCTAGGAAGTGTACGAGTATGTAGCTAATTTGAAGATTTTTGCTTCGACAGGGCAAATTTTATGATGGATTATGTGGATTACGCGATTTGGATTATGTGGGCGGTGGGCGTGGGCGATTTTAAGGAAATACCATTTTTTTCTTTATTTGGTTAATATATTACTCGATGCTAACTTTTAATGATCTAAGACCACTCCTTATATTTTTTTTACAAAAAAAACGGCTCGTGAGTAAAACGAAAAGAGATGTATGTACGAGTGTGTGAGCGTACTTCAAAACAACAAACAAAGTGATTTCAATGCGAGAGCCGAAGATGAATCATGGTATCTCTCACTCACTCACAGCCACGAGATTTCAATGCGAGAGCCGAAGATAAATCATGGTATCTCTCACTCACTCACAGCCAAGAGTTGTAGGGGAGATCTAACGTTGGAAGTCTCTCTTTACGATTCGTACTATGTGAATACTACTAATACTAATGCGTCTAAAGAGAGTTGAGCAGAAAATCAATGTAGTTACTTCCTCAAGGGTTCACAGTCAACGATGCGCTTGTACATATGTACAAGCTAGGGAAATTGGGCGACCATTATTTTAAATATTCTTGTATTTATATTTTCTCTATATAATTTCTAGGCGAAATATTTTTGTATTTGTCTTCCAAATAATGTTATTTATATTATTTTTCTTTTTAAATTTCTTTTGCAGGTAAGCTGTGCTTAAAATTGTTATTTGTGCAACTAAGACTTAGTGCCTCCGAGGTATGTTACATTAAAATTTATACAGGGTTTTCCCAATAAGAGTGATATGATTTCTTTGAAAAAAAAACACACTTATTGTTAAGGAAATTCAAACGTTTTTTTATTTAATGTGAAGAACAATCGATACAATTAAGTTCTAAATAAAACGTCATTCAGGAACGATTTCGATGAACCCAATTTTCGAGCACATTTTCCACTAAATCAAGTCGTATGTCATGAATAGCACGTTCACTATTGACTTGTAAAGCTTGAAAAGAGTCTGGTTTATTTCGAAAGACCAATGACTTCAAATAACCCCACAAGAAATATTCTAATGCTTTTAAATCACCACTTCTTGGAGGTCATTCAATATCACAATTTCTTGAACTAATTGAATCTCCAAACTTTTCTCGCAACAATTCAAATGTTTCATTTGCTGTGTGGCACGTAGCCACAATCGTTCAATGGCAAAAAGATAGCTCTTAACGAGAGCTAAAATATTGCTCATGGGTGTCAAGGTCGTAGGTCGACTGGAAAGGGAGTTTTTTTTTGGATTTTAAATGTATGGATTTAGCATAATTTTCAAATATGAACGGAAAGTTTATTTTTTCTCTAGCTCCTTAACGGTACGTCGGATCGGTAATCGGTCAATGGCAAAAAGATAGCTCTTAATGAGAGCTAAAATATTGCCCATGAGTGTCAAGGTCGTAGGTCGACTGGAAGGTGTTTTTTTGGATTAAAAAAAATTTACATAGCGCACGAAAAGTTGCAATTTGAGAACTATTATTTTGATAATAAAAAACAAAACATTGTAATTCATTAACATTAAAGTACTTACCGCATTCTTCCACTAGTCCATCGAGTAAGATTTACATGTCACGAATTACACAAAATACTAGGTGTCCACGGTTCGTTCATATTTTTACCTCGTATACCAAAATATTACACATATATTTCTTCTATTCTTTTACTAAACGCACGTCGATTTTTTGAATTACATATTTTCCGCAGATGTAGCAGAAAGGGATGTAGGGATCATTTACACATTGAAAAGTTCTTTGCCTTTTACTCATACTTCGAAATATAACTTTGTAATATTTTTCAGAAAATCGACTTATCTCTTTAAGGCGCTAAATTACACTAATTTATTAATAAAAAAATTTCATTCACAAATTTCGGGTTTAAGGTTCATAAGTTGCAGTACCGGTAGCTGACATATAGTTTGCTTCGAACGTGGAATCCCAATATTTTCAAGACTGCCGCGTACTACTTTGTATTGCGTACATATAATTTTACTACCTGTATATACGACTGGGATGTCCATGACCCTAAAAGGCGTAACTGAATGGAAACCTCATAAATAAAAAACACAAATATTGTTGAATGACCCTTTATCTGAGCGGATCTCATCCAATATAGCTTTCACATTGCATATCATGTTTTATGGAGGGTTACGAACGGCCATAAAACCTTGTCCTCTCTATACCTTTATAATGTCTGACATCAATCCTCATAAAATAAAATGCAAGTGCAATGTCTCTCTCACATGTGGCGAATTCAATATAAGCAAAAACATAATTTAAAAACGAAAAAATATGAAAGATTTTTTTGAGTTTCCCTAACATTTACAAAATGGCTCATAACTGTTACATCTATCCATAGATTTTTTTTCAAATAGACAGCGATTTCTTCGCTGGCTTTTTAAAAATGTGATAAAATAATTTTTTCAATTTTTTCATTTTTTTTTTATTTTTTATGGTTTTTTTGTATGTACCAGGAAAAGGTGTATTTAAAAAAAAAATCATTTTTTTTCTCATATTTATGACGACTGTTACTAACCCAAAGATTCTACGTGATAGCGATATTTGCAGCATAATTTCCTTTAATTTGAGGCATAACACGGCTCAATCAGGCTTATACTTGATAAATTATGGTCCAAATACTGAATGTAATTTCCATGAAAGCTGGAATCTTAAAAAAAAAATTTAAAAAAAAAAAATTTACCTTAAAAAATTTTTTTAATATTTTTTTCGTGTTTGTGACACCTAATTGCACCAGAAACTGCTATCCACATCCCTTGGACAAAAATTTTGTTGCATAGTGTTATTGTCATTCAAAAAGTGCCGACGAAAGCGAAAAGTACAATTTTTATACCCTACACCACACTGTGGTACAGTATTATGACTTTGTGCATTTGTTTGTAACACCCAAAAGGAGAAGAGATAGACCCATTGTTTATTATACCGATCGACTTGTAATCACTTTCTGAGTCGATTTAGCTATGTCCGTCTGTCTGTCCGTCTGTCTGTAGACGTATTCTTGTAATCAAAGTACAGGTCGCAATTATGGTCCGATCTCAACGAAACTTTGCACATATATTTTTTTAGGCCCAAGGACGATCCCTATTGAATTTGGTTAAAATCGGTTCAGATTTACATATGGCTCCCATATATATGTACCTCCGATTTGGCATATATGCATTGTATAAGCAACATTTTGTAACCGATTTGTACAAAAATTGACAGAGAGTAGTCTCGTGATACACTTAGATACAATACAAAATTTGGGGGAAATCGGTTCAGATTTATATATAGCCCCCATATATATGTTGCACCCGATTTGACATATAAGCGCTGTAGAAACTGTATTTTATATCCAATCAGTACGAAATTCGGCAGAAAGAGGTTCCTTATTACATGAAGGAATACTGCCAAATTCGGAGAAAATCGGTTCAGATTTAGATATAGCCCCCATATTACCCCCGATTTGAAATTCAATAGCTGTAGAAACTGTATTTTATATCCGATCACAGCGAAATTCGGCAGAAAGAGGTTTCTTATTACACGAAGGAATACTGCCAAATTTGGCGAAAATCGGTTCAGATTTAGATATAGCCCCCATATATATGTTAGCACCGATTTGACATTCAAGCGCTGTAGAGACTGTATTTTATATCCGATCAGTACGAAATTCGACAGAAAGAGGTTTCTATTTTACATGAATGAGTATTCAGGGAAAATCGATTCAGATTTATATATAAGCTCCATATATATGTTCCTCCTGATTTGGTTACAAAGCGCTATAGAAGTTGTACTTTACTTCCGATCATTACAAAATTCTCCAGAAAGATGTTTCTCAATTTAGGAACGAATATTGCTTAATTTAGCGATTATCGGTTCAGAATTAGATATATCCGCATATATATGTTCTTTATTTAATTATTCCAAATTATTATCGCAATAACCCTTATCGCATTGTTAGGGGGGTGTAGGGTATTATATAGTCGGCCCCGCCCGACTTTCTGCCTTTCCTTACTGGTTAAATTTAAAATTATAATTTCAATATGAAAAATAAAAGGTTCCCAAAATTGGAGGATTTTTGCTACGTTTGTGGTCATACTCCTTCAACGGACATAGATATTGACAATAATTGAAAATGTTCTAAAATTTGTTTCCATTTCAATATGAAAAATAAAAAGTGCCCAAAATTGGAGGAATTTTGCTACGTTTGTGGTCATACTTCTTCAACAACTGCAACGGGGATAGTTATAGACAATAATTGAAAATGTTCTAAAATTTGTTTCCATGCATAGATAACATAAAAAATTTCATATTTTCTGTGTAAGAATAGCTGTAATATGAATTGGAATATTTTATTTTCATGCAAAATTAAGTTTAAAAAGAAAAAAAAACAGCATATTTGTGGATTTGTAATCCAGTTTTTGGCAAAAAAAAGTCACATTCAATTCTCAGAATTGAGTCCCAAGTCAATGAGCGGAAAAATGCTGTACTGTGTAATTAAACATTAAATTAAAATTAAATCCTAGTAATACTCCTGATGCGTGGATTTATCTATTTTGCATTTGGATTTTTTTCCCTCAAATAACCTGAGATTCACACAACATTAATTATTCCCAAGATTGTCTCCACTGATCCCAGACACAATGCAAACGCCTTTGAGATATGCAATTAATAGCTCCTGAATTTAGACAACTTAAGAAAAACTTAATTTAGAATTTTGGAAAGAAAAGTTGTGTAAATAAAGCAACTAATTATAAAATTTCAATAGTTATTATAATACTATATGGGGAGAACAAAAATTATTTGATATTAAAATAATATCATTCTTTTTGGGTTACCCTATATTTTATGAAAATCCCTTTTATATACCTATTTTGTACATACACTTAATGGCCTTCTCTCAAATTGAAAATCTCTGACATGTGACGTACACATTTCTAATTCGTTAAAGAAATAGCCTTAAGTCAGCACATATTTTATGAGAAAGAGTTACCTTAGACTAAAGCATACTTTTAGGAGAGATTTACTCTAAAGTAATATGTTCATAATTTTAACTGTGAGAAGTAAGACAAGTAGACATAATTTTGAGGCACATTAAGAGTAGAGCAAAAACATTTTACTGAAGTATATTACTTTTACAAATAAATCAAAAAAACCACACTGCATAGCTGTAGGGGAAGCTAATAACATTATTCCAAAGTATAGTTTTAGGAACGGCAGAGTATATGTGTTGAAGTGTTATCTCTTAAGGAGTGAAGTATACTTTACGTATTAATCCACACAAACCAAAAAATAGTTAATTAACGCCTTTGATAAAACGAAAATGCAATTGAGTTAGTTTTATTTTTTCAAGTATACATTAAGGGGCTTTTCTACATTTTTTTTTATGTGAAAGCTATTATTGCATGTGCTGTAATGAAGGTATTCATTTCAAAGAATTTTTAATGGTAAAGTCAAGCATTAATTTCCAAAACAATTTTTAATGTTTAAGTCAAATATTTCTTTGACAATTAAAAAGTTAAGAGGTTCTAATTAAATTTTGTAATATAATATCAACTATCAGGCAAATTAAATACTCGTTCTTCGTTTCTCACAGCAATTGTATACTAACGGGTTTTTCAATAGGGATGATATGATTTGGAAATGACGTTTCGGTTTGTCATGATCTGTCATTTGTTTTTCATTGTATTCAGTAGTGTTTACAATTTCATCATGGAAAGATATACAACGCAAGAACAACGTTTACAAATTATTCAGTTTTATTATCAAAATAATCGTTCTCCAATTGCAATTTTTTGTGTGCTAAGTCCATTTTTAATAAAATAAAAAAAACTCTTTCCATTCCATCTACAACCTTGACACCTATGAGCAATATTTTAGCTCTCGTTAAGAGCTATCTTTTTGCCATTGACCGATTCCCGATCCGATGTACCGTTAAGGGGCCAGAGCAAAAATAAACTTTCCGTTCACATTTGAAAATGATGCTAAGTCAATTTTTTTTAAATCCAAAAAAAAAAAACACTTTCCATTCGACCTACGACCTTGACACCCCTGAGCAATATTTTAGCTCTCGTTAAGAGCTATCTTTTTGCCATTGACCGATTGTGTCTACGTGCCACACAGCAAATGAAACAATTGAATTGTTGTGAGAATAGTTTGGAGATTCGATTATTTCAAGAAATTGTGATATTGCATGGCCTCCAAGAAGTTGTGATTTAACACCATTAGACTATTTCTTGTGGGGTTATTGGAACTCATTGGTCTTTTGAAATAAACCAGACTCTTTTAAAGCTTTACAAGTCCGTATTAAACGTGCCATTCATGACATACAACTTGATCAAGTGGAAAAGATGCTCGAAAATTGGGTTCATCGAATTCGTCGCTGCAGAAGAACTCGTGGATGCCATTTGAATGACGTTTTATTTAGAACTTAATTGTACTTCACATTAAATAAAAAACTTTTGAATTTCCTTAATAATAAGTGTGTTTTTTCGAAGAAATCATATCACTCTTATTGGGAAACCCTGTATTATAACAAATAACAAAAAAAAAATCCTCACCCATTTAGGAGAATGGGCAAAAATTAATTGCCGCTTATGAAAGAAACTATTGAAATAGTCACGCAATGATAATGGTCCCATTCCACTGCATAGTTTTAGGGTGACTTTAAACAAATGCATACTTTATGGGGTGAGTAAAGTAATTTGAGAATTTTTTTGTTCATATGAGTAAATGGGAATTAAACGCTATTAAAAACACAATGCTCCCCAAAGAGTTTTATGTGAGGCCACCCCGAAAAAAATTCCCATAGTCCCTTAGAGACCTAATAAAGATTGAGAACGATTTCTTTAGCGCGGTTTTGTGTTCCACTTTAGAGCGGTAATGTGTGGAAACATGCAACAGAATTTTAGCAAAGAAAGCTCACATATTTTCTTCTTTATTTTTGAGTTCACTTTTGAATGAAGCGTAACAAGAATGCAGTGCAAGTTTGGCTTTCCATGTCAATAAAACTCTGTCCATATGCCCTGTCAACTTTGTGGCATTGCAAGTGAGCAAATTAAAGACCTGCATTTAAAAGGTGGTCACATTTTATGCGAATTATTGGAAAATTATGCTAAGCTCTTTAAACTACATTGTTTTGAGCGATTTGCATATTTTCATTAAATATTTTTTGCATTACATTCTTTTTGGAGGGATTATTAAATGCACGTTTTATAGCATATTTTCTACATGTGTAATTTAATGAAATTTTAAACAATTCTAATTTAATATTCAGCAATGTCAATTTGGCTATTGAGAAATGGTCATAAAACAAACTGTATGCCCTGTAATTATTGTGTGTTGTAATTAATATATTTTGAGAAAAAATTGATTTAATAAAAATAGATATTTTTTATATTTATTAGTATTTCTTTGCTTTAGACAAAATTTCTGCGAATTTATATTTGAAATTTATTTTTTCTTAGATGCTGCATCGTTTTATTGGTTACGTAGACTGCAGAATTATTGCTCACATTTATTATAAATATATTTGCCTGACATTTAGGCGCTAAAACTTAAAATAATATTTAATGAGAAAATGTCCCAAAACTAATTTCTGATAAAAAAAGGTTGTTCAAAAACAAATTTTCTATAGGAAAAGTGATCCCAAAAAAATTTGCAAAACAATATTGCCATTAAAAAATTAGTTCCAAATTAAAAAAAAAATCCCGTTAAAAATTATAAGAGATAAATTGTCCCAAAACAACTCAGATGTCAGAAAAGTTTTCGCAAATCAACTCAGATGTAAGAAAAGTTATCCCAAAATAATTTTCTATAAAAAAGTTGTCCTAAAATAATTTCCACAGGAAAAAATCTAACGGTGTGATATCACACGATCTTGGTGGCCAATCGACCGGCCCAGAACGTGAAATTATCTGCTCACCGAAGTGTTCTCTCAATAAATCCATTGATTTATGCGATGTGTGGGAAGTGGCGGCGTCTTGTTGAAACCAAATGTCGCCGAGATCACGAGCTTCACCTTCAGGCATCAAAGAGTCGGTTATCATGGCACGATAACGGTCGCCATTGACGGTTGCGTTCTCACCGGCATCATTTTTGAAGAAATATGGACCGATGATTCCAAACCACACCAAACCGTTGTTTTTTCTGGATGAAGTGGCAGCTCTTAAATCTCTTCAGGTTGCTCTTCCTCTCAAATGCGGCAATTTTGCTTGTTTACATAGCCATTGAGCCAGAAATGGGCCTCGTCGCTGAACAAAATTTGGCTCGAAAGCGTCGGCTCTTCGGATCGGCTAAAGTTGAACGATTTGTAAACGTTGTTCAGGCGTAAGGCTTTCCATGATGAAATGCCAAACAATACATAACAAAAATAACATGACAGCATGACACGACTCACACGTGATCTGTCAAAATAAGGCTATTGAAAAAATTATCTCTCCTTGGATCACCCGTTATATGACATTTAAAAAAATCTACAACCTCATTTATGTGCAATTTTAGTAATATGCAATTTCAATAATCCCAAAACAATAATTTCCAATTGCCATCCTAAAAATTGGCTATTAAAAACAAGATTATTTTACAAAACGCCACAAGGTATACACACAAAGCGTTTATGAATCTATTTTTATTTGATTGCAATAAATACAACCACTCAACCGTAACATATGTATGGCAAAATAATTATTATGTTATTTTAATGCAATTATTTATTTAGAATATATGAAGAAAAAATCCAACATAAATAAAGAAAAATATGCAACAAAAATTAAAACTAATTGAGATTTTTGCTGCAACTTTAAGCTGTACATAGTAGAGTATTTATAATAAAATAAATAGAGAACATTTTGGTATGAGGTTCTTTTGTGCCCCTTGAATTTAAAGACCAGCCTAATTGTATGCTATACTTCGATTGATGAGTATTCTTTTACTTTAAAACCCCTATTATGTACTTTCATTTTTTTCCTATTGGTTTTCTTTATTGTTTTGAAATCTTTGATACTTAAATGTGGTTTTTACAATTCTGTGAAAGTTTTCTGTGTGATTTTCTTGAGAATTCCTTTCAGTGGTTTTGTTTTAAAAAATTGTTGATCAGTTAATGTTTGAGGTTTTGGCACCGCAAAAACTCAAGACTTTAACAACCTTTTTTGCCTTTCTTTTGAATTATAGTGGTTGTTTGTTGTCAGCTCTTAAAAGTCCTAACATCGCTATGCTAAAAGTTTGACTATTCCTAAAGATAAATTGGAGAAAGAAATGCTAATTTACAGTTAAAGACTTATGGCAAAAAAAAAAAAAAAAAATTCTAAGCGAAAACAGATTTTCCACCGAAAATTTCTTTTCTAAAAATAACATTCAATTTTGATACAATTTTTGTGTTTATTATTCGACCTTTTTATTTATTAATACTTTGATTATTTTATTAATTGAGCTCGAGTCCAACGAGTTTTTATTTTATTGAATTTCAACAGTCAATATTCAAACATTTATCATATCGATGGATATAAAGCAATTCATTGTGAGAGAAAAGACGGTTTTGGTCGAACATCGATTTTTCTTAATTCGAACCTGAAGCATAAAACTGTATTAAGTCGGAGTGAAGATAATGTGTATGTTGTCGCTGTAGAGTTGTCGGATATTATTCTTAATGATCGCAGACTAGTTGTTATTTCTTGCTATCGGTCTCAGAAGTGTAATGAGCGCACTTTTATAAGAAAAATCTGAGTAGTTCTACAGGAAATTGGTGATAGGACAATTATGTTGCTGGGAGATATGAATATTGACCTGAGAAGACGTAGCAAATGGCAAACAAGTATGGTGGAACTTTTAAATGAATATGACTTGCACTCATGTCACAATCATATTACAAGGCCATCTAGTAATAGATGCTTAGACTGGATTTTCAGCAATAATAACGATAAAATCATTATACATTCCATTGAACATTTTTTTTCGGACCACAATATACTAAGTTGTTGCATAAGTTTAAATATAGAACCAAATGAAAATTCATCCCATTACTTTAAAAAGTTTCAGTACTCAAAATTTGCTACTATTTTGGACAATTATTTACCATCCCTCATAAGCAATATGGATGTCTCTGAGTTATGTGAAAGTTTTGTACATACATTGTCGTCGGCCGGGTCACAATGCACAGAAGTCGATATAAGACATATTAATAAACGCAAGAGCATAGCACCATGGGTAAATGAAACTCTCAGTTCTTTAATGGAATATAAGAAAAGGCTGCTCAGAATTAGACGCAAAGACAAAAATAACAAAGAAATTCAAAACCGACTAAAAAGACTTAGCAATATCATAAAATATTGCAATAAAAAGTTAATGGATGATTACACTAGGTCACAAATAACAAAATTTTCTCTGTTATTTGTTTCTAGCATACTTTTTCTCATTGATTTTGACCTACTAAACACGAAAATGAGTTTTAAAAATTTTTCTGTCGATTGGTTTTCGAGATACAAATTTTTGAACTTTTTTTTTTAAATTTTTGGTACACTTACAATTTTGAGCATATCTTTCGTCTTCTTTGACGTATTTGATCCTACTACTACTCAAATTAAAGCAAATTGAGCCGTCTACAACTCATTCTCAGAAAATTTTCAAATCGGGTGAGTAGTTTTGATGTTGGGGCTTAAAAAGGTTAAAAAACTGCGTTTTTTTAGTAAAAATGTGGCAGAAAAATTCATGTAAAAATTCATATAAAATATAAAACGCGATGCTAACAGCGATTTTGGTTTTTTTACGTATACCTGGCATTTTTCCAAAGAAAATAAGCACTTAACAAAATCTGACAACAAATGGCGGACTTATAATTTTTTTGGTAAAAGACCGAAATTCCGCTATTTCACGATATTTTGATTTTCATTATTTGCACAGCTTACCTACCCAACGCAAACGAATAAATACATTTGAACTTAATTTAAAATAAACAAATTAGTCTTAGTATATTATTTTTTAATTTATTTAGAGCACTACATACTCAATGTATGGCACAATTAGAAATGGATGTGCCAGGTTAGCTAAACTAACGAAATTAACCAAATCACCGCCCAAAAAATGAGTAGAAACAAAGATATAACTGTACATTTTATGCCATGTGGAAAAACAGCTGACTTCTTCTTTGTTTTTTGTATTCGCTGCAATTGGTCTCACGTATTAGGGTCCAAATGTAGTCACCCATCATAGCCGTGTCATAGATGCCCTGATAGCGTCGTTCCATAGCCTTCAATTCCTGATGAAAGCGCTCGCCGTGTTCGTCGCTCACGTCTCCTAAATTCTCAGGGAAAAAATCCAAATGAGAATGCAGAAAGTGTATTTTAAGTGACATGTGCACTCCTACCCAAAAATGAAAAAAAACGAGAATTAAAACGCTATTTAAATTAACATTTGTTTCAAAAAAAACCTACCCATTGCTTCATAGTTCTTTACCAGATCCTCAACTATGTCCTTATAATTATCGCTTTTGTTGGTTCCTAAAATGTTTTCCACAACAAGCCTGAAGGAATTCCATGCTGCGGCTTCGATGGCTGATAACAGCTTCGGGAATGTTTCATCTTTCAACATTTTTTTATCTCGGGTCCTGCGAAGACTCCTTCTTTAATTTTTGCCAGCGAAAGGTAAGGGAAAATTGACCGTAAATAGGCAAAAGCTTCACCTTCTTTGTCCAATTTTTTGGCAAAATTTTTTATCAAACCCAATTTTATGTGCAGCGGCGGAAGTATTATATTTTCACGGTTCTCTATTAGTGGTTTGCGCTGAACATTCGCTTCTCCAACTACAGGTTTCGTTCGTTCCGGCCATTTTTTTTGAATATAATGCTGATCATCAGCGCGGCTATTCCAAAGGCACAGAAAACAGCAATGTCGCGTATAGCCTCCTTGGAGTCCACACAGAATGGCCACAACTTTGAGGTCGGCGCATATTTTCCAATTATATTTGCTATACTCTATGCATTTCAGCAAAATGTTCATAGTTTCATAGTTCTCCTTTGAATGAACCGCATGAGCAATAGGAAGAGATGGCTTTTCATTCCCATTATGTAAGAGAACTGCCTTCAAGCTCTCTTTGTTGCTGTCAATAAACAACCTCCATTCATTGGGGTTGTGAATTTGGTGAAGCTCTTGGAACAAGCCGGAAATGTCGCTGCAAAAACATATTTCGTCTTTCTTTGTATAAAATTTTGCATACTGCTGGTGACGCTTCCTGTACGCTGTTACTTTCACTTCTGAATCCGCAAATCCACACTGTACCATCCGAGACGCAAAAAGTTTGGATTTCTCCTTAGTGAGACCAAAATCGCGCACCCAATCGTTTAGTTCGGCCTGTGACAGTAATTTTCGCTTTCTGCACGCCCCAAATTCGCTTGCACTTGACTCGGACTCTTGATCTGACGATTCTGCTTTTTGAAGAGATGCACCAGGGCACACTGGATATGGTACATCATTCGAATGTGGTACTGGAAGTGCAAACGATCCCACTTGAGCGTAGTTCCATTTTAAAAATCTCCCTACCCCACTGTTTGTGGTGAGGCAAAAATAACAGTCTGTGGAATGGCATAGCGGCTTTTTCCACATCATTGGTGTATCGAATTTCATATGGCGCCTAAAATTAAAATAAATTACTATATTTGCTTTGCCAGCTGCCCAGTTGGTTAGGATTATATAGCAAAGATCACATAGCGACTTAGGTGTCCATGGTTCTGTGATATTTGGTGAAATACCAAAATAATTCAAATAGTGCAATTGCACTGCTGGAGTAAACGTGTGTGCGTGATTATTCTTTATAAACTCGCCACAAACATTGCAGAAATTGTCTGGATTGTTCAAACACTCGAACACACGTAGTCTTTTACTCATTGTCTTACTTGTTGGGTAGGTATTATATGCACTTAAATTCAATTTGTTTCACTTTTTACTCGTACTACTCGCGTTCGTAGACACTTGTTGAATGACAAAAAAACGATAAATGAACACCTATAAATACTAAGTATGTTACAATATTTTACTGACAGGTACTTATGAATGGGCGCATCTTTTAAGGGTGGCTATATACCTGATTCTGCAAGTGTGCGTTTCAAATTGTGGAAAAGTTTCCAAATAATGACCACTCACAAATGTGGGGGGAATTTCTGTAAAAAAAATCCGATACAGGTAGCCATCGGGAAAACACACATCAATAAAAAAGTGTAATTCCCTTTTTTCCCTTTAATTGACTGTGAACGGAGTAGCAGTCATAAAGGAACACGAAGAGCGTCCACGCACATTCAGAAGCGTATATTACTCTGCAACCACAATCATAAAAATTAAATAACTATTTGTGTATTACTTATTTTTTTTAATTCTGAGAATCATAAAAATTACGTAAACGTTTTTTCCAAACAATTTTGTACATGTAAAGTGGGTTTGCCAAAATTCGTATCGTAAAATGCACCTGTGTTTCTATGTTCTGCATTTTCATTATACCATTTTCGACGAAACGTCCCTACGGTATTGTAAATAGGTTTTTTACAATTATGAAATATTTGTGTTATTAATATTAATTTAAAAATTTTATCAAAACTGCAAAGTGCTGTGACATTTGAAAAAAATTTCCAAAAAAAAAATTGCTGATTTCACTAAATTTTTGAAATTTCACGTCCCTTGCCAGAACAGAAGACATTAACCCAGGGTGGTGAAATTTTGAACAGAAGTAACTTATGTATAGGAGCAACTGTTCCGTTCTATTCCAAAAGGATTATAAAAAACTTGCTTTTTCGATCCCTCCTAGTAGGTTAGCTGTGCAAATAATGAAAATCAAAATATCGTGAAATAGCGGAATTTCGGTCTTATACCAAAAAAATTATAAGTCCGCCATTTGTTGTCAGATTTTGTTAAGTAAGTGCTTATTTTCTTTGGAAAAATGCCAGCTATATGTAAAAAACCCAAAATCGCTGTTAGCATAGCGTTTTATATTTTATATGAATTTTTATATTAATTTTTCTGCCACATTTTTACTAAAAAAAACGCAGGTTTTTAACCTTTTTAAGCCGCCAACATCAAAACTACTCACCCGATTTGAAAAATTTCTGAGAATGAGCTGTAGACGGCTCAATTTGCTTTAATTTGAGTAGTAGTAGGATCAAATACGTCAAAGAAGACGAAAGATATGCTCAAAATTGTAAGTGTACCTCCAAAAATTTAAAAAAAAAGTTCAAAAATTTGTATCTCGAAAACCAACCGACAGAAAAATTTTTAAAACTCATTTTCGTGTTCAGTAGGTCAAAATCAATGAGAAAAAGTATGCTAGAACCAAATAACAAAACGACTGTTGGCTAGTGTTATTATATAAATAAATTGAAAAATTGTAATGGTGATGTAAGGCAGTTCCTAAATAAAGAATTGGGTCGTAATAAGGCTCCAATTACAGACATGTTTGTAACTAATGGCCAAATTGTTCAAAGTGATGTTGACAAAACAAATATTTGAAATACTCACTTTGTAGAATCTGTAAATACATTGAAAGATAATATTCAATCTTATCCCGGCGATGATGTGAACATGTTCGGTACTCTGTTAGCAGAAGGAAGCACTTTTGATCTTAGAGAGATAAACAAGAGCGAATTGGAGGAAGTAATGAATAATTTGGAATTAAGAAAGAGTTGTGGCTCTGATAATATTACCCCCAAAATGCTGTTAGCAAGGAAATCTCTTGTTGCTGATATTTTGCTTAAAATATTTAATAACATAATTGTATCTGCGAAGTATCCTAGTGTGCTGAAGATTCATAAGGTTGTACCAATACCAAAACGTTCGTGTTCCAACGATGCGAACGATTTCAGGCCAGTGGCAGTTCTATCAGTTATAGATAAAATCTTCGAAAAACTGATTCATGATCAGATTTCTAAATACATGAATAAGAACAATATTCTATATGAGAATCAGTTTGGCTTCAAAAAGTCCTCGGGAACGGAAAAAGCGATTGCAAATGTAATTGAATATGTTTGCCAAGGAATTGACTCAGGATTTAAAGGTGTTGCTGAAGTATTTTTTGATTTTTCGAAGGCGTTTGATCTGGTAGATCACTCTACGTTAATAAAAAAACTAAAATTCATCGGCGTAGCGAATGAAACTGCATTTCTTTTTGAAGATTTTTTGCGCAATCGATCTCAGTACGTTCAATTTGGTGAAGTTAAAAGTAACACATCACCAATAAGATATGGAGTCCCACAAGGAAGCGTTTTGGGTCCGATTCTGTTCAAAATATACATAAATGATTTAAAAAACATGAAATTTTTTGGTAAGCTTATAATGTACGCAGACGACATATCCCTGTTTTACAATTATAAGGATGAAAAAGTCCTACAAACGCAGATAGAGTACGATGCTGCTTTGCTTGCTGAATACAGCAGAGTGAATAAATTGGTTTTAAATTCTTCAAAAACGAAATTCTTGAGATTTAAACCACATTTGGGAGCAGATAAAATGAGAGTTCATATTAATGGCACTGCTGTTGATGAATCCAACACTGTCAAATACTTGGGAGTAATTTTGAATCAGAATTTATTGTGGGATTCTCACATTGCAAGCCTAAAATCAAAGATATCTTCGGCTACGGGCGTTCTGTACAAATTTAGAAATAAATTTAGTACGGAAACTAAAATGATGATTTACCAGGCGTTAGTACATTCTCATTTATCTTATCTTCGAATTATTTATGGATGTAAAGAGAGTAACTCCTTGAAATCACTACAACGGGCACAAAACAAAGCACTTAAAATTGTTTTCAATTTGCCACAACATTATTCAACGTTGAGATTGCACAAAAAGAAAGTTAAAAATGTACTTCCAATTCGAGGATTATATAAACTTCAATTACTTTTGTTTGTTTATAAGTCACTTAGAAACACAGAGTCAAGATCCGTTGTTTTCAATCAAAACATTAGAAGAACGGGACGAATAACCAGACAAGCAGGTAATCTACAAATCAAAAGATGTCGATTGGAATTAACGAAGCAACGTATTGGCTGTGCTGGACTAAAATAGTTCAATGATTTGGCAGATGAACTAAAGAACGTATCCGCAGTTTCCATATTTAAGAAAAATGTTAAAAACTACTTATTAGGAAACATAGAAACACTTCTAATGTAATACTCAAATTAACTTTTTTTTTACGATTTTTTTTTCTTAAACATAAGTAGTAAATTTATTGGTTGCCATGATATGCCCCTATAAAGCCACTTGGGCGCTGGGGTTGTTATTGAATATTGTATATACTAAAAATTGTTAATAAAGAAAACAAAAAAAAAAAATATTTATTTTTCAATATTTCGATCCTCATCGTGGATCATCTTCAGGAAATTCTACAAACATTTTCATTACATACATTAATTACATTAGTAGACACATATATTAACTTTAAATTTTGTAAGAAAATTTCTCAAAAAAAAACTATCTATCATTGCTCCAAAGTAATTTTCTGTTGTAAAAATTTTATCAAAAAAGGAAGGAAATTGTCCCAAAAAGTACAATCTCCACAAAAAATTGCACAAAACTATTATTTTTTCTATTATTGTATTATTTGTCCCAAAATTTATTTTCATAAAAAATCATTTTTCTAAATTTTAATAAAAAAAAAAATATTCCAAGCATTGGAACTAATTTTCTATACAAAATTAATAATTATAAATGTACTATGCTTCAAGAAATCTTGTCCAAAATAATTTTTTTTGTTGTTGTTCCAAATCTACAAGAAATCTTGTCCCAAAATTATTTTATATTGAAACCAGTAAGGAAAGGCAGAAAGTCAGAAAGTCGGACGGGGCCGACTATATAATACCCTACACCTCCCCAACAATGCGATAAGGGTCATTGCGATAATAATTTGGAATAATTGGTAATTGAGTAAGAACATATACATATATGTGGATATATCTAATTCTGAACCGATAATCGGTAAATTAAGCAATATTCGTTCCTAAATTGAGTAACATCTTTTTGGAGAATTTTGTAATGATCCGAAGTAAAGTACAACTTCTATAGCGCTTTGTAACCAAATCAGGAGGAACATATACATATATAGAGGTTATATATAAATCTGAATCGATTTTCCCTGAATACTCATTCATGTAATAAGAAACCTCTTTCTGTCGAATTTCGCAGTGATCGGATATAAAATGCAGTTTCTACAGCGCTTGAATTTCAAATCGGGGGTAACATATGTATGGGGGCTATATCTAAATCTGAACCGATTTTCTCCGAATTGGCAGTATTCCTTCATGTAATAAGAAACCTCTTTCTGTCGAATTTCGCTGTGATCGGATAAAAAATACAGTCTCTACAGCGCTTGGATGTCAAATCAGGGGTAACATATATAAAGAACGTTGAACACTTTTTATACCCTATAAGTCGTTGTCGCATAACTAAGTTTCTATAAGAAAAGTGGCCCCACATTTTTTTTAAGAAAAATTTTGTCCCAAAATTAATTTTCTATAATAAAAATTGTCCCAAAAGAACTTTGGTATAGGAAAAGTGACCCCAAACCGGTAAGAATAATGGTCCCAAAGAATTTTTTAAATTAAAAGTTGTCAAAAACTACGTTGTTATAAGAAAAAATTTCCCAAAACATGTTTAAGAAGATTGCCTTAAAAAAATTTTGTCACAAGACAACTTTTCCGGAGGGAAAATAAATTGAAAAAATGTTCTCTAAGAAAAGTTTTCTCTCAAACAATATGTTTTCATTAGAAAAATTTACCCTAAAACCTATTTTTGTCCCAAAACTATTTTCCTATAGGAAAGGTTGTCATTTGACATTTTTTCCAAAGCATCTCTAAAAATGATAAGTTTTTCCATAGCACCTTTTTTTTCTATACGAAAAAGTGTCCAAATATGCAAAAAAAAGCAAATTTTCTATAAGAAATGTGAAGCAAACAACTATGTAGTTAGAAAAGTTGTCCCAAAACAACTCAGTAGTTAGAAATATTGTCCGAAATAGCTTTGATGTACGAAAAGTTGACCTAAAACTAATTTTTCTGTAGGAAATATTCTTCCAAAACAGCATAAATTATCTCAAAACTGTTGTTCTATACAAAAAATGTCCCAAAAGAACTTTTCTTTATGAAAAGCTTCACTTTTCTAAAGAAATAATTTTCATAGAAATCTTTTCTATAGGAAAATTTGTCACAAAATAATTTTTCTATACGTTGTCCTAAGAAAGACAGTTCTGAAACACGTTTCCATACGAATAGTTGTTCCAAACAGAAAAGTTGTCCTAAAACATTTTCCCTTCACTAAAACAATTTTGTATTTAGGTTTAGGTTAAAACTGTTTTTCATGGAAAGTTGTCCCAAACTGCATTTCTATAGACAACATTATCTCAAAAGTATTTTTTATATGAAAATGTGTACAAAATCAACTTGTTTCCAAGAAAGTTATGCCAAACAATTTTGTTTAAAGAAAAAATTGTCCCAAATTAACTGTCAAAAAATAATTTTTCTATGTGAAAAATTGTCTGTAAGGAAAGTTATCGCAAAATAATATATCTTAGAAAAGTATTTACAAAACATATTTTCTACACGAAAAATTGTTCCAAAACAATTCTTCTATAAGTATCTATAAGAAAGGTCTAAAAATAAATATACTATAACAAAGATGGTCTCAAAAAATATTTCTGTAAAAAAACATTTTCCAAATTACATTTCACCAAAAAAAAGTTGTCCCAAAAATGTATCTATAATAGAGAAAAATAAAAACAGTCTGTCTGTTGTCCCAAAACAGATTTTCTATATGCAAGTTGTCCTAAGACTAAAACAATTTTTTCTAATAAAAAACTGTTCTAAAACAACGTTTGCATATGAATAGATGTTCCAAAGAGAAAAGTTTTCCCAAAACATTTTCTGTGAATAAATGTATCATCAAAACAACTTTTTATTTAGGTTTAGGTGTAAACTATTTTTTATGGAAAGTTGTCCCAAAACTGCATTTCTATAGACAAAACCAATTGTTTCTTTTAGAGGCAAAATTGGGCAAAATAATTTTTTCCCAAAAAATATTTAATAAAAAATGTTGTCCATAGGAAAAATGTCCCAAATCAATTTTGTCAACAAATAATTTTTCTGTACGTAAAATTGTCTGTAAAGAAAATTGTTCTAAAAATAGTATTCAATAAAAATGTATTCCCCAAACTTTTTTCTAGGAAAAGTTGTGCCAAGTTGTCCCAAAACAGCTTTTGCAAGAAAAGCAGTTCCAACATTTTTCTTTAGGAAAAGTGGTTCCAATATTATAAAAGCTGTTTTAAAATAATATGTCTAAGAAAAGTAATTTTCTAAAAGAAAAATTGCTGTGCATTGGAATAGTTGTCCCAAAATGTATATTTCTATATAAAAATGCATTCCAGAACAAATTACACTATGCAACAAAATTTTTGTCCAAAGGATGTGGATAACAGTTTCCGGTGCAATTAGGTGTCACAAAAACGAAAAAAATATTAAAAAAATTTTTTATGGTGAATTTTTTTTTAAAAAGTATAAGCCTGATTGAGCCGTGTTATGCCTCAAATTAAAGGGAATTATGAGGGTTACATATGCTGCAAATATCGCTTTAACGTAGAATCATTGGTTTAGTAACAGTCGTCAAAAATATGAGAAAAAAAATGCTTTTTTTTAAAAAACACTTTTTCCTGGTACAAAAAAAAAAAAAAAAACCATAAAAAATAGAGACAAAAATCGAAAAAATTATTTTATCACATTTTTAAAAAGCCAGCATGCAAACGAAGAAAACGCTGTCTATTTGAAAAAAAATCTATGGATAGATGTAAAAGTTATGAGCCATTTTGTAAATGTTAGGGAAATTCAAAAAAATCTTGTTTCATTATTTTTTGTTTTTAAATGATGTTTATTATATTGAATTCGCCATATGTGAGAGAGACATATAAGAGACATTGCACTTGCATTTTATTTTATGAGGATTGATGTCAGACATTATGAAATTATAGAGAGGACGAGGTTTTATGGCCGTTCGTAACCCTCCATAAAACATGATATGCAATGTGAGAGCTTTATTGGATGAGATCCGCTCAGATAAAGGGTCATTCAACAATATTTGTGGTTTTTTATTTATGAGGTTTCCATTCAGTTACGCCTTTTAGGGGCATGGACATCCCAGTCGGTAGTAGTTAAATTATATGTACGCAATACAAAGTAGTACGCGGCAGTCTTGAAAATATTGGGTGTCTACTTTCGAGGCAAACTATATGTCAGCTACAGGTACTGCAACTTATGAACCTTAAACCCGGAATTTATGAATGAAATTGCTTATTAATAAATTAGTGTAATTCAGCGCCTTAAAGAGATAAGTCGATTTTCTGAAAAATATTACAAAGTTATATTTCGAAGTATGAGTAAAAGGCAAAGAACTTTTCAATGTGTAAATGATCCCGACAATTTCTGCTACATCTGCGGAAAATATGTAATTAAAAAAATCGACGTGCGTTTAGTAAAATAATAGAAGAAATATATGTGCAATATTTTGGTATACGAGTTGAAAATATGAACGAACCGTGGACACCTAGTATTTTGTGTAATTTGTGCCATCTAAATCTTACTCGATGGACTAGTGGAAGAATGCGGTAAGGACTTTAAAGTTAATGTATTACAATGTTTTGTGGAATAAAACGTTTTAATTTTAGACTTCACGTGCAATTTGGAATGCCAATGATTTGGAGAGAACCATTCATTCACGATACGGACTGCTATTTTTGTCTAAGTTAATAGATTGGAGTAGGAAGTGTCCAAGTATAGCTAACAGCCTAATTGCGGCAACATCATCAAGTTCAACTGAGTACTCAACTCTGAGCGATTCAAGTTTGAGTCAGAAATCATCACTTTTAACTCAGTTTCAACTCATTGATCTAGTGAGAGATTTGGAACTGACCAAAGATAAGGCAGAACTACTTGCATCTGGGATGAAATAGTACAATATTTTGGCTCCAGATGTTAACATATCATATTATAGGGTCCGTGATATACCTCACAAACAATTTTATACAACTGTGGATAACAGATGCTTTTGCAAGGACATTTCCGAATTGTTCGAAGAACTTAATCAAAAATACAATTCAAAGGAATGGCGGTTACTTGTTGACAGCAGTAAAGAAAGTTTGAAAGCAGTACTTTTACACAACGGAAATCAGAAACCGTCAATTCCCATTGCTCATGCTGTCAACTCTAAGGAATCATACGAAACAATGGCTAAATTGATAAAATATATAAAATATGAACAACATGACTGGAAAATCTGTTGCGATTTAAAAGTAGTTGGTATGTTATGCCTCTGGGATAGCCGATATTTTGCCACCACTGCATATTAGGCTGGGGCTCTTAAAAAATTTTGTAAAAGCCTTAAGGATAGATGGCAATTCAGTCTCATATTTAAAAAATTTATTTAAAAGTATTTTTTTTTTTCAAAAAATCGAAGAAGGCATTTTTGATGGGCCTAAAATAAGGAAACTGATGAAAGATGTGAATTT